>CANSNZ010001472.1:0-322500 GCA_947646795.1 Beta lomatogona
GAAATTGAAGCCAAACCTTTGAAGTTTAATTTGTTTGCTTGAGCAATTGGGTGAATGTAGTTCAAGATTTATAGAGGGTTTTGGTCAGAATTTTGAGCTTTGGGGTCAAGCTCCATTAATGGTGGGTATGGTGAGGTATTGTGTTTGAGATTCATTTTTGACTAATTTAACTCCGAAAATTCGGGATTTGGATTGAGTTTCAAACTTTCCCGACAAGAACTCGTTGATTTTGTGGAAAAATCCGACCTTGGCTCTGTTCATCTTGTACATGAGGAGAGGAGCAAGATGGTGAATAAGATCACGCCTCTTTCTTCTTCTTTTTTTTCCCTTTTTCTTTTGGCTAAAAATGACACATGGGCTAGTGTACTTGACATTGGGCTACTAATATGGATGGACAATTGAATGAATAAGAATGCCCACAAACTAAATAAAGATTTCAATTACCATATTTAATAATTGAATTATTTGGGAATAATAAAAATAAATAATTAGTTTATTTAAATAAAAACATTTCAATTAAATTATTTAAATAAACTCGTTAAATAATTCAAAACTAAATGAAATTATTATTTTAATAAACATAATTATCAAATAAAACTGAATTATCAGAAAATAAAATTTAAGTGGAAATAATATTAAACCTTAATAAATAATAAAATAAATTTCGAAATTTCGGGGTATTACAGTGTGTGCTGATGCAACATGGAAAAGTCGCAGCATACGCATCAAGGCAACTGAAACCTTATGAACAAAATTACCCTACTCATGATTTGGAGCTAGGAGCAATTGTGTTTGCATTCAAAATATGGAGACATTATTTGTATGGAGTCAAGTGCACAAGTACAATGCACTATAAGAGTTTAAAATATCTCTACACTCAGAAGGAGTTGAACATGAGACAAAGGCGTTGGCTTAAACTCATCAATGACTATGATCTCGACATTGTCTACCACGAAGGCAAAGCAAACAAAGTCGCAGATGCTCTAAGCAGGAAGAGTAGTCATACATTGAATGTATTGATCTTAGCTGACGAGTTATGCAAGGACTTTTCACAAGTTGAATTTAGAAGTGGTTGAACATGGTTATGTAGAAGCTAGATTAAATGCAATCACTGTTGAGCCTAATCTCTTCGAAGAAATTCAAGCAAAGCAGAGCACCGATGATTAGTTGATTAGGTTGAGGAAAATGAAAGAGGAGGGTCAAGCACCTGAATTTGAGGTTGATGCTAAAAACGAATAGCAAAGTACAAGGGGAGATGGTGTGTACCGAATGATGAAACCCTAAAGGACAAGATCTTGAAAGAGGCTCATAATTCCCACTCGCTCTATACACCCTGGCGGAGACAAACTTTATAAAGACCTTAAACAACACTTTTGGTGGCCCAAAATGAAGCGAGAAGTGGCGGAATTCGTAGCCAAATGCTTAACTTGCCAAAAGGTGAAGATCCAAAGACATGAAACCTGGTGGAAAGCTACAACCTTTATCGATTCCAGGATGGAAATGGGAATCAATCTCTATGGACTTTGTTATGGGATTGCCAAACACTAAGTCAAGAAAGAATGCCATTTGGGTTTTAGTCGATCGTTTGACAAAACTCGCGAGATTCGTGGCAATGAAGGACACATGGTCAATGCAACAACTAGCGCATGCTTATTTCAAGGAGGTAGTAAGATCGCATGGTGTACCCAAGGATATTGCTTCGATAGGGATTCTCGATTCTCGTCCAATTTCTCGGCAAAAGCTTCAAGAAGGCCGTGGGAACCATACTCAAGTTTAGTACATCATTTCATCCAAATTTCACCGATGGACAAACCGAAAGAATGATTCGTACACTCAAGACATGTTACTAGCGTGTGTGATGGACTTTGAGGATCATGGGATGAACACTGATGTATATAGAATTCTCATATAATAATAGTTATCACTCAAGTATAAAGATGTCACCTTACGAAGCTTTGTATGGACAAAAATGCGTAAGCCCTATATGCTGGAGTGATGTGAATGAATCATTGAATTTAGGGCCCGACATGATTGAAGAGACTACCAAAAAGGTGAAACTCATTCAAAAACACATGAAGGCAGCTCAAGATCGACAAAAATCTTATGCCGATACAAAAAGGCAAGACTTAGAGTTCGAAATAGGAGAAAAAGTCTTACTCAAGGTCTCCCCAACTAAAGGTGTAATGCGATTTGGGAGAAAAGTGGAAGTTAAGCCCTCGATATATTGGTCCTTATGAAGTTTTGGAGTTAATCGAGAGGTGGCCTATAGGTTAGCATTACCTATGGA
Organism: Beta lomatogona; assembly: GCA_947646795.1. Taxonomy (NCBI): domain Eukaryota; kingdom Viridiplantae; phylum Streptophyta; class Magnoliopsida; order Caryophyllales; family Amaranthaceae; genus Beta; species Beta lomatogona. Next base: position 2,288 of record CANSNZ010001472.1, read on the forward strand.
ATTAGCCAATGTCCTTAATATTTTCCATGTGTCTCAACTTCGCAGATATGTTCATGATCCAAACCATATCCTTCAACCAGAAGCTGTCGAATTAGATCAAAACCTTACCTTTGAGAACCGACCCATTAAGATCTTAGATACCAAAACGCGAAATACTCGACGCAAAGTTGTGAGGTTAGTTAAGGTATTATGGTCGAATCAGAAAACCAAGGAAGCAACTTGGGAAGCTGAGGATGACATGAAAAACCGATATCCCGAACTTTTTCCTCAGTATGATAGAGTTTCAATGACGAAACTTCTTAAATGAGGGGAAGAATGTGATACTAACTTTTCGTTCTTCTAACTTAGAGAGTCTTAGCGATTTAAGTTCGAGGACTAACTTTGCTTTTTAGAGGAGTGAATATAATGTCCCGAAATTTTAAAAACTCCTAAATAATTATTTTGTCCAAATTATGAAATTCATGATTTTATCCATATTAAATTATAATTATTATTTTAATATTTCATTTATTACTTAGTATATATATATATATATATATATATATATATATATATATATATATATATATATATATACTTGAATTATTATTTTTTTTGGAAATCTAAATTTCGAAAATAAAATATAATAATAATAATAATAATAATAATAATAATAATAATAATAATAATAATAATAATAATAATAATAATTCGCTTTGAAGCAAACATCTTGCGGAGGGATTGTTTCAAAAATTTCATCGGTTTTATCAAGCAAATCTGGTCAAATTGATTGCTCAATCAATTACCCCCCAAAATCTTCTCAATCAAATTTAAACTTTCCCCCTTTGTTTCAATCAGATCCTCCTTCCTTCTTGAATTGTTACTCTCTCCCTCTACTAGGACAATAAATACCGGACTTCTTCACCCCTTTAAAGCAAAATTCTCGTTTCAAAATTTAGTAGGTAAGAAACCATATCACACTACCATATTGTTGAGGAGAAAAAAATATATAAGAGAGAGTTAGTGGCGTCGTACGTCGCCGCATAAGCCCATTACATCGGACTGGCCGACCGATCTTCTTTCTTTTCTTCTTCTTCTTCTTCCTTCTTTCTTCTTTCTCTCTCCTCCTGGTCTTTGTTTTTGTTTTCGAAAGAAAACGGTTTTGTAGAACCGTAAAGGTTGTTCTTTTCTTTAGCAACTTAATGGCTTTGACTTTTGATTAAAAAAATACAAAAGCATTTGTATTGGTCCTTGTGAACAAAGAAGTTCACGAGAAGGTATGTGACTTGCCGTCACAAGAGGCTTTTGAAAACTTTTTAATAAAAGTTACAAAGGTGATGTGTCACGTTTTTTTAAGTAAAATATTCTCTAAAATTCTTTTTTTTTTCTTTTCTTTCCAACCTTGGTTATATAACCTTGTTGATTATTAATTTTATAAACTTTGGTTATAGTTTTAAACTTAGTTTTATTTTTGAGGTATTATATCAAGTGACTAACTTTAGGTAATATTATTCATTGGAGACAGAGATTTTGTAGAAGGAGCTTTCTAGGGGTGACTTTATTATTCGTATCCGCGCTACTCGAGGTAATTTCTATGTTCATCGTACTCTAGTCCCCGTTGTAAAACGGTTATCTATGTGATTGTATGATTATGTTGTTATGTATGTAACAAATAATTTATAGACTAATGTTATGAATTTATGAGTTAGTAATTACTATTCTAAGAGTATGATTTTCATAATACTATGAAACCGGAGTATGTTATTATAATATTGGTAATAGTATAAATCTTTTATAATCATGTGATTACTTTGGAACATAGATTACTAAAGTATTAGTATGTGAATATTCTTGTAGAGAACCTATATGACTATATTATGTTCTATGTTAAAAGAACTTGTGGAATTGTATGGTTATCAACTTGAGAACTTGTGTATATTATGACATTTTAATAAAACTAAGGAGGGTAATGAAGCCCAAAAGGGTGTTGAACAGGTTGTCCTATATGATGGTATATCTATCTATAGGTTGATTATTATATACGATACAAAACTGTTGTCTTCCTTCTATTTGTTGTGATCCAAGTAGAAGGGGTGTGCACACTAGAGGACTCTATGATATTGGCCATGGTTATATTTGGGGGTGGGGAGGTGGTGGGGAATTGGGTGGGGTGGGGGGGGGAGTGGTGGGTGGGTGGCTAGGGTTAGGGTTAGGGTACTAGATTAGAGTTAGGGTTAAAGTTAGGTTTAGTTTAGTTTAGGTTAGTTAATTAGGTTAGAGGAGATTAGGGCATAATGACTAACTGTTAGACTTCCGTTAGTCATAAGGGCATGTTGATGTATTTTTTTGAAACGTGGGGGTATATGGTGAATTTGGAAAGTTGCGAGGGTATACGGTGCAAAAAAAAAAATTAGTCGGGGTATATGGTGAAAAAACCATAATACAAATGTTTTAGAACCCAAATAGTTAACATTAATATTATTTGTTCACCTTTTCTTCTAAACTCACAACTTATTTTTAAAATTAATATTTTGACGGGATGGAGTCGAATTACTCAGTTTTTCTGATTTTTGGGAGTTATCTCTCTTGTTGTCTTCTTTTCTGTTACTTTGCAGGTTGGACTTGGTGATGGGATCTCGTGTGAGGAGACTAAGATTTTTCACCTAGATCACTCTTTTAGTTGTCTATCTTGGGAATATTTATTTCAGTATTGTCTAAAATAAGATATTGGTTGTAATAGTATTCTTACTTCAAAATTCTCTTTTCTAAGATAGTTGGGTTAATTTATTTAATCTTGTTAGCCTTTCGTTTACTCTTAGAAGGTAAATGGGCGGTAATATCCTCCAAGTTTGAATAAATGATTTTTGAAAACTATATTTATTTGACTATATATTTATTTGAATTTGGAGGGTGTTACAAATTCTCGCGACTTAATTTCCATCCTATTGGTCGTAACGTAACAATCAAATCCTACTCTCTATTCATAATCAAAGGCCAGCAGGAACCAGAGCACCAATTGAAACAAATGCCACTAGAGGTGGCAAGCGCTGGAATAAAGGAAAGGGTAATTCAAATCAGAATGGCCAATTCAAAAATAGGGGCGATGGAGAAAGAAATCGAAATGTAAGTGGAAGAGGAAGAGGACACCAAAATTGGCGCCTAAGGATGCGGAGGACGAAACTTCCAAAAGTCTCACATAAGACCATAAGAGAAATATTTTAAATGTGGCATTCAAGGGCATTGGGCAAATGAATGCTGCACAACCAAATATCTTGTAGATTTGTACATGGCTTCTACTAGGAGCCATGGGAGACGTGGCGAAACAAATTTCATCGCTGAAACTACTTCACTCCCCGACCTCGAAGTGGCTGATTATCTCATGGAATATATTACTAATGTCTAGCCCTCCTATTCCCCCCTAGATCAACCTAAGTTGTTGTTTAACACTTTATGTCATGTAATCATGTCTTACTTTTCTTGGATGTCTCTTGTATTTTGCATTCCTTTTATCATTCCACGTAATGCACCTTTTTTCCATGAATAAATTTTTGTGTTATGTTTTATTGAAGATAATGACAAACAAAGCACTCAACAATGCTTCGATTGATAGTGCCCACTACACACACCATCCCGAGTAACAAGTCATACTTCGCTCAACTCAAGCTAAAAAAAGGTGACATCAACACCATTGTAGGTACTGCCACTAGTGGAAAAATGCTCAATTGTGCCGGTTAAATAGCCCAAAAATGCTCCGTATTTGGCTCGTAGCAGACGGCATACGAGCATTTGAGCATTTTACAAATACTCCTGTTGAAAACCCGAGCATTTATTTTCTCAAATGATCCAGCTTGTGCATAAAACCGGAGCATTTGATGAATTTTACTTGCCTAGGATGCATCAAATGCTTCGGTTGGTACCAAAAAATCTGAGCATTTGTAAGCACAAATGCTTTGGTTTTAGTAAAACCTAGAACATTTATAAGCACAAATGCTCCGGTTTTAGTAAAACCCGGAGCATTTGAGGGTCCAAAAATAATAATAAATAAATTTGTTTCTCTTTTATCGTTATAATTTTTTCTTTTTCTTTTCATTTCTATTTTAATCGCTAAAAGATTCCCGTCTAGCAATACTAGGTTATCATTGTCATATTTGTATCTCTAAGAGACCCTTAATTGGATTCTAACATGATTCAAATTCATCCGATCTTCATAGACATTGAACTTTGTCCAATGAAAATATATACCTAAAATAACCTACAACGTTCAACAAGTACTCGTACAATAACAAAACAAGCATAATATGTTCGTGCTCAAAGCAAAAAAACATAATATTTTCTGGTTTCTTTCTTTTTTTTTATGGATGATTTGTTTACTAATAGACAATTGCAAAAAAAAAAAAAAAAGAAACAAAAGAGAGAGAGACATGAAAATGAAACAAACTAGATTTGTTCAACACTTCGCAAAATTCAAATTTTTCGCACATTTAAATAAATTAAGGCATTCAAACCTTGTTGATTGATGTAGATTTAGCTGAAACAACAGTAAAAGGACCACAACAATTTCACAAGCAAATAGAAAACGTAAAGTTGGATTAGAAGGTTACATTGATTCCAAATCAAGCCCTAAAATTCAGTCTTCAAGAACGAACTTGAAGTAGCTTGGCGAATCGAGCATCGTATTTGAGTGAAGATTAATTCCTATCACATCCCGTTGACAGATCGTCAGTTTGACTAGGAATTTTTTTATACTTCTCCCTCAATCTCTCTCCTCTTTCCCATCTCCTCTTATAATTGAACAATAAACACATCAGAGAAAGAATCGAAAAATAATGAAGAAAATCATAGAGAAAAAAAGAATCAATAAATTACCACGAATATTCGAGAAAACCCTAAAATCCAAAAACTTCGAGATCCGTAAATACTAGCAGAAAAGAAACAGAAAACCCTAAATTTCGACAACTAAGAAAGCATGAAAAGCGGGAGATGCAGAGTTCTATCCAGGGGAAGGCAAAGGAGAAGGACGCAAACAACAACCAAAATACTCAAGTAAAAAACCCTAAACTGGCGAAACATTAGAGCGAGAAAAGCATTCAAAAGCAAGCAAGCGAACTAAACTATAAGAAAATGAAAACTTACAATGAATTTAACACAAATTAAGCGAAGGATGACGGAGGGAGGGATAACGGAGCAAAAAGGACGAAGGAGGGAGAAAAAAGGACGATGAATGAGTACAGTGGGAGGTTTCAATTGAACGGGGGACTTAGGAGGGAGGGAAGGACAGATGAGGAGGTTGAAATAAAATTTAGTAATATGTATAGTGCGAGGTTTAATGTCATGAATTGGGAGAGGGTCAAGTGCTCGTTTTGAATAACCGGAGCATTTATTTACAAATGCTCGGGCTGATAAGTCAAACGGAGCATTTGACACATCAAATGCTCCGGTTAACTAATCAACCCAAGCATTTGTGAATTTTTATATTAAAATTTTCACAAATGCTCCTGGCTGATTAGTTAATAGGAGCATTTGTTAAGTAGCAAAAGCAGTTTTTTCCACTAGTGTGCTAATATGGTTGAGGGATTAGTAAAGGCATGTATAGTGTTACCAAAAGGAAAACAAGTCACTATAAAGGCATGCATTGTATTCAGGTAAATCTCAAAGAAATCTATTAAGCTTCAAAGATCTGCGTACAAATGGTTACCATATGGAAACCATGAACGAGAACGGAAAGGAGTACATGTACCTCATTAAGAATGTGACTTTGGCAACAAAACAATCCTTGAAAGCATGCCAAAGATACTCCTCGACTGTATTTTACTTATATCGCCTAATTGAAACAAATTTGGTGTCTCACCATAAGGTAGACAACCAAGCAAAATTCGCTCTATGGCATGATCGCTTGGGTCACCGCTAGTGGAAAAATCACCAAAGGATCCTGTCAAAATAGAGGTTACGAGATCCGGTTTTGGACCGGAACGGATGGACACGGATCGCCTAGGAGTGATCATGATCCGGTCCAAAATCGATCGTTAGGTGAACCGGTCCGGTTTTGTGATGCAACCGGATCAAGAACGGTCCATTCACAATAAAAAAATTTGAGGCTTTCAATACATTCAGCTAAGTGAGCCAAAGTAATATACGAAACAAAATAAAAACTATATTCAAGCAACGACATTCAACATTAAACATTAAATTAAAAAACTCCAAACAAAGACTCAAAAAAATGAAAATCAGCCTCCTCATTCGACATTCAAAGAACGACATTAAACAAAGAACATTCAATATTCAAAGATTAACAACAAAGATTAACACTAGGATATAGATCTAAACGAAAATCGAAACATAAAACGAAATTACAAAGAAATGAAATTACAAGAAAACAAATTAAAAACGAAATTACAAAGTTGGTGATTGGTGAAATTAAAAGAAATCCTAATTACATAAATCAAAACTAAATCGAAACCCTAACTACAAAAACGAAAAAAAAGCGAGCCCATGAACGAATAAAAACTAACCCATTTTCATTGATGAAGGAAACCCTAAAATCGAACAAGGAAGAGAGTTGTTTGTCTTTGCTGATGAACGCGACGAAATGGCGAGGAAGAGAGTTGCTAGTGGCGCTTCGGTCTTCCCAATGGCGAGAAGAGAACGGTTGTGACGAGGTGAGGAGAATAGAGAGTGTGATTTGATGTTCGTTGATGGCAAGCGTTGGTGGTGCTAGTGTTTGTTGATGGTGAGGACGCTCGTGGCTCCGCGGTTATGCGTTGAGAGCATGGAAGTGGCGCAGAGGCGAATCTTGGTTTTTCTGATTTGGGCAGATGAGAGGGAAGAGGATGATTGAGGGGAGGATGACAGGGAAGAGGATGATAGAGTATTTTAGGCTTTTTGTGTTTGGGGTGAGAGAGGGAAGTCAATGAAGGGCCGGATTTATATACGAATTGGGCTTGGATATTGGGCTCGGCCGCCGAATACACCACCCAATAACCGGATCCGGGCTATTGGACCGGGATCAGTTGACAAAAACGACCGGATCCATTTTGTCAACTAATCCGGCTCAACGCCCAACCCAATCGCTAATATATCCATTCTTTTACGCGCCAAAAAACACTAACGAAACCAATCAAGTTTAGCATACGAATCGAATCAATTTTGTTTTGTCATTTAATCTTTTTCCGCTGGTGCAACCAAGATCAAGCATGATGACGAAAATCGTCCGAAGCAGAAATGGGCATCCGTTGAACAACATATGGGACCCCACAATCACATGAGCATAATTGTAATGCTTGTTCACTTGGCAAATGAATCATAAGACCTTCTAATATAAACTGAAGGTGAAAATCTTGCATTCCTATAAAGAATCCAAGGAGATTCGCGGGCCAATACACCCATCATGTAGACCATTCGAGATATTTTCTAGTGTCGATCAACGCATCAACACGTTGGTCCGATGTTAGCCTCCTATCAACAAGGAATGTTGATTTTGCAAAACTGCTCGCGCAAATGACGCGTTAAAGGGCTCAATTTCCAAACTAACCTATAAAGAAAATCCGACTTGATAATGGCGAAGAATTCACATCCCTCACTTTTAATGACTATTGTATATATGTCAATTGGGATAGATGTGGAGCATCCACTAGCCCATGTTCACACACAAAATGGCATAGCAGAAGCATTCATAAAGCAATTGCAATTAGTCGCGAGGCCACCGCTCATGAAATCAAAACTCCCATCTTCTACATGGGGCCGGACGTGCTATATTACATGCTGCGGCTTTACTACGACTAAGGCCGAGCACCAAGCATGATTTATCCCCATTATAGTTAGTGGTTGGAAAGGAACCAAGCCTTGCTCGCCTACGAATTTTTGGGTGTGCAGTCTACGTTCCCATAGCACCGCCACAACGTATTAAGATGGGCCCACAGAGAAGGTTGGAAATCTATGTTTAATTTGAATCACCGTCCAACATAAGATATCTAAAACCGTCCACTGGTGACCTTTTCACCGCTCGGTTCACCTATTGTCACTTTGATAAGATAGTTATCCCAACCTTAGGGGGAGAAAAAGTAGGCCCATGTTGAATGAAATATAATGGGATGCCAAAAAATTATCATATCTTGATCAAAGATCAAATATGTATTAGCAAGAAGTGCAGAAAATCATACACTTGCTAAACATTGCTAATCAATTGCCAGATGCATCCATTGATTCAAGGGGAGTGATAAAATCACATATACCGGCTATGAATGCTCCTACAAGGGTTGAAATCCCAAGAGAAAAAACGAAAAATCCACTTGCAAATGAACCCGCAACAAGCAAAAGGCGTGGAAGACTACACGGAGCCAAAGATTTGAAACCGAGAAAGTTTAGAAGAATAGAAACAAGCAATGAGACAATTGACGATTCTTCTAAGTGGAATAATTTTCAAATGGCGAAAACGTCATCAACCCCTAAAATGAACTCAAAGAATCGATGCTACATCTAGGGGGGCGTGAAAACGCGAGCGTTGACAATCATGAAATCTCGATAAATTTTGTCCATTCTAGAAAGCGATGGGACAGGGTAAAAACCCCAATTGAGGAAATATTTGCATATTCAATTGCCACATCAATCATCACTGATATTGAGTACACCGAACCAAGATCACTAGATGAATGTTAATGAAGGAGTGATTGGCCTAAATGGAAAAGAGGCCATTCGTGTAGAATTAAAATCTCTCGGAAAAAGAGAAGTGTTTAACCATGTATCCCATACCCCAAAGGGAGTAAACCCGTTGGGTACAAATGGGGGTTCGTGCGAAAACAAAATGAGAATAATGAAATCGTACGCTACAAAGCCCGACTTGTAGCACAAGGTTTCTCCTAGAGACCTGGAATTGACTATGAGGAAACTTACTCACCATGGTAGATGCCACGACACTAAGATTTCTTATAAGTCCATCTCGATGTAAAGTACTACAAATGCGCCTTATGGATGTTGTGACAACATATCTCTATGGGTCATTTGACACTGATATCTACATGAGAGTCCCGTAAAGACTTGAACTACCTAAATCCTTGAGGTCGAAACCTCATAATCTACATTCCATAAAATTGAAAAAAACACTCTACGGCTTAAAACAATCCTGAAGGATGTGGTGTAACCGTCTCAGAGAATACCTCCTAAATCGAGGCTATAAGAACGACCAAGTTTGTCTATGTGTCTTCATCAAACAAACCGAAAATGGGATTTATTATAATTGTGGTATATGTTTATGACTCAAAGATCATCGGGACACCCGATGAAATCTATGAAACCGCTAAATGCATGATGAAGGAATTTGTGATGAAAGATCTCAGGAAGACCAAATTTTTTCTTGGTTTACAAATGGAACACCTAAAGGATGGGATCCTTGTTCACCAATCCAATTATGTCGAGAAAGTGCTAAAAAGGTTTTATATGGACAAATCACATCCATTGAGTCACCTATGGTTGTTCGTTACTTAAAAATTGATGAAGATATTTTCCTCCCTCTAGAGGAAGGTGAGAATGTACTAGGTCCCGAAGTACCATACCTAAGTGCCACTGGAGCCTTAATGTAGTTAGCCATCAATAATAGACCAGACATTAGCTAGGTACAACTCCGAATCTACAAACAGACACTTGAATGGAGTAAAACACTTACTCCACTATATACGCGGGACAACAGATTTGAGATTATTCTATCCACATGACAGAATGTAATCCCCCACAATTTTATGAATTTTATAAATATATTTAAAGTATATTTATATATGTTTTAGTATTTAAATTATTAACTTCTTAAAGTGTTGACTATTTTTAAAGTCAAAGGATTATTTAATGTTTTTAAATAGTCAAATATATTATTGGGTCATACTTTGAAAGTTATTTAATATTTATTTAGTTGAATTGAAGTAAAAGGATTTTAGTATTGGGTTAGAGGGGCCCAAACCTTATAGTTTCTCATATGAGCATCTTCATTAAACTAATCCATCAAAGCCTAACTCACTATTGGACCCTCAATGAGGGAACCTATAAATACTCCCTCATTAAACAATTTTGCCACATTAAACACACACCCTAATTTTCTATTCTCTCTATCACGGTTTTCTTCCTCCTCTCCTCCATCGTTTTCTCTCTCTCCTTCGCCTCCGTCGCTCGGCTGCTGGACCACCGCCGGCCAGCAGCAGCGCCGGCGACTAGCAGAAGCCGGCGTCCTCCCTCGGCTACCGCGAGTTTCTCTCCTGGTTCTTTTCTTCCTCCTCTATATTATTTTAATGTAGGTTTTATGTTTTAAGTATTAGGTTTTATGTTTTAAGTATTGTTTTGATGTTTTAATAATTAAGGTTTGCAACTTTGATGATTTAAATATAAATTTCAGATTATATGATTAGTAGAGTAAAGTAATTAAATTTTAGATTTAATATATGTGTTTAATTTAGGGTTTTAAGCACTAAAGCATTGATTTTTTATGTTTTAAGAGTTGGAATTTGTAGTACTATGTTATAGTTTATGAAAATTGGATACTTTAATATTTATAACTATGTTAGTGTGACTTTAAAAAGGGTTTTAGAAATATTATAAGTTGCTGGAATTTTTATTTAGCACACTTATGTTTGGTTTTAAACATCAAAGTATGGATTTTAAGGGTTTATAATGACTAGTATGGTAATACTATACTAGGGGACACCAAAAGTTGAAGTTTGAATGTTTAAGAGTGTTTTTAAACACTTTCTAGGAGGGTTTAAAATATTTTAAAGTTGCTACAAATTTATTAGAGTATTAATACTTGGTTATGTTCGTATTTGGTATGTAGGCGAAGAATATTCTTTAAGCGATTTCTAATGTTGTGAAAGTGACCTCTCGTTTTGTCTACACAAGGTACGTATATACCTATGTGTTATTAGACTAGTATCATGTCCTAAGACTAGGATTGGTGTAGTATCATGTATAGGGAACTCTTATAGTTCATATGTGGCTTATAATCAAGTGATTTTGCATGTTTATGCCGTTGTGTGAAGCATGTTGCCTATGATAGTTATTATATGTTTGTATGGATGATTGATGCAAACTTGTGGGATTGAGAACTTTATTTTTATTAATTTACATGAGGGAATTAATATTTATATTGTTTATTGGATCATGAATTGGATCATGTTGTTCCTTTGGATTATTTTATTTTATTTACCGTATAAGGACCGTGGGCCTAATTTAGTAAAGTTGGTTATTCACCTATGGAAAGGTTGGTTGATTGTTGATTTAATTCAAATAAATATTGGTTGATTGTTAAACCAAGTAATGGAATTATTCTTGGATCGCTTGAGTTGTTGATCACCTTGTTTAATCCTAAGATAAAAATGAAAGTTTTCAGGTATCCATGTTATTTATTTATGTTGGTTGTCTTACTTTGTGAGTCTCAATATTGCATAATTTATTAATAACTTAAAGTGGGAAGTGAATAGCAATAAGCTTTAGACTTGTGCATGTCTGAAGTGTTGGACTAGTATGAGTTGGAGTACATGGTGGTAGCCCATGGCTTTTCTTGGGACCGGATTGATCACCGTGTCCTATTTTATTTAATTAGTACCTAGATATCGTTGGTCATGGGAGTACGTAGTCGCACCCGCACTTCGTCTTCTAAATTGAAGACTAGTTTGGTTTGGACAACTCGTCCATTGTCTATTCAATTTAATATCAATTAACCTATTGGTTGTGGAGTCTAGTTCAAGATAGTCAATCCGCTATTTATTTATGTTATTATTTATCATTGAGTTAATGTTTATTAGTATCATATTAGGACTTATATTTTATTTAGTATGTAGTACTCGCCTTGTTGATTACGTGCTTTTCCGTATGTCGATCATGGCTGTGCCTTATTGATCCTGTGATGACCCATTTGGTGAGCAGTCTCTCAGGATCAATAAAAGCATCGACCATTCCAGGTCTGAAGATGATACATCATGGGTTCGGGTTTTCGTGGAGAGCTTGTGTTTAGTTCTTTAATACTTTATATATCCGATTTAGTTATGGTTTGAATAATCGACTTTTGGTTTGGTTTGGAGTTAACCTTATAGTCGACTAAGTTATTCATATTTACAAAGTTATTATTTATTTCCGCCGCAAAAAATTCTCGAATAAACGGATACATTATCACACCGGAGATAATACTTTGGTAATTCTCTAAGTTTTATATGAAAAATGTATTTTGGAAAATAGAGAATTGTCGGGTGTTACACGAAAATCCTACCCTTGTAGGATATGCCGATGCAAGCAACCTGCTAGATCCATTCATGGCAAAATAGCAAACGGGGTATCTTTTTAGTTATAGAAATACAACAATCTCTTGAAAGTCAACAAAACAAACCCTAACAACTACTTCATCAAAACAAGCTAAATTAATCGCACTTTACTAAGCCGAGAATGCGTGGTCGAGATCTTTCACCGATCACATACTCAAGGAAACCGGTATAAACGAAACACAAGAAGGTCCAACTATCCTCCATGAAGATAATACCACGGCGTTGCACAAATTAAAGAAGGCTATATCAAAGGTGACATAACAAAGCATATCGATCCTAAATTCTTTTCCACTCACGATTTGGAGAAGGAACAATCAATGTCACACAAGTTCAATCATGCGACAATTTGGCCGACCTATTCACAAAGGCGTTAGCGCCCAAGAAATTCCAAGAGCTTGTACACATGATTGGTATGCGTCGCCTTCGTGATACACGTTGAATCGAGGGGGAGCTCTATATGTTTTGTACTCTTTTTCCTTCGTCCAAGCTTTCATCCCGTAGGGTTTTTCTTGTCAAGGTTTTAACGAGGCGTAAAAGCATATTGACATATCAAAGCCCAACTCGTACTCTTTTTCCTTTATGTTTGTTTTTATCTCGTTAGGGTTTTTCAAATGTACGCTTTTATTGAGGCGCTTGTCACCCCGTAGTTTACATTTTAGGATTTGTTCAAGGGAGTGTTATAATACATCTTAGTTTACATTATGTAAACAAAGGGAACTCGATAAAATGGCTCGGATTTGCCGCCCAAGATTAGACGTTTCACCGCACAATTGCAAGTGACATCATGTATCACCGGGTATTCACCCGACACTATATGCCGCATTTCACCGGGAGAAAATATACAACACAACTACAATAGCATATTGTCCGAATCTTGCTTAAATCTCTTTATATTACAACAAAGATCTTTTTCTTTTGCAATCATACTATATTTATCAACAAATAAATCTTTTAGAAAATTAACAAGCTCATATTGCTTCGTTGCGAAATAAAATCTCTTATTTGAAAATTGAAGAGAAAATTCAAAGTCTCGCCATTCAAAACAAATCATTGATTTAGAAGATGTTTTAAAAAAAGAAGTACGTTTTGATCTTCTAATGCAATTTGTGAAAGAAAAAGACACGTCACTATCCTTATGAAAAGGATAAAATAACAACCTGAGCTCGACCTATTCAAATGAATCATCAATACTTAGAGTTTTGTAATATATATATATATATATATATATATATATATATATATATATATATATATATATATATATATATATATATATATATATATATATATAACATGAAAATACTTCTTATAATTCATTTTAGTATAGATATAATCATTTTTTGGAATATTACATGATAATCCTCTTTCCCGAAAAATATAATCATTTTGGAAGCCCTCGTAAAGGGAAAAAAATTACTACATCCGTCCCGAAAGATCCGAACACTTATCGGGACACGTAGTTTAAGGTGATAAGTTGAAGCGTGGTTATCAAATGTTATTTTATTTAAAAAGTAGATGTGACAGGAGTAGGTGGGGTATTTTTTATTAGAGGAGAGAAAGTCGGGTACCTTTTTATCGATAGAAGGGTAGAGCGTGGGGCCAAAGACGTGTAAAACAAATAATATATTAATGGTGGGACCATGCCAAAAATGGAAGTGCTCAAACTAATTTGGGACAAACATAAAAGCGAAAGTGCTCGCACTATTCCTTGACGAGAGGGAGTATAAGTTAACCAAGATAGATTGCACATTGGTGAAAAAGGATTTTAACAAGTGTTCTCATAAACCCTTCTTATATAAGAACATGAGAATATTGGAATTATAATCCATTTTCATGAAAATATAATCTTTTTTTTTTTTTTTTTACATATTGAAGTATAATCATTTTTCCTCGAAAATATAATCCTTTGGAAAAGAGTTTTTTTCAGGGATATACCAGTGGTAATAGAGCATTTGTGGGAATATTGATGGTGATGCATCTTCATCATTGAACATCAACAAGGATCATTCTCTCATTGCTATGGTAAATGAAACTATGTTAGAGTTCAAAACTATGTCCCATGTCAAGTCTAGTGAGTTCGAAGTTCTTGTGAGCTTAGTTCTTACTTAGTTTGATTCGCTCATCATTTCCTTTCTTTGTTTTAGTTGTTGTTTTGAGTTGTATTTCAATTCCCTAAAACTTGTACTCCTAAGTATCATTGAGTTGTAATGAGAACTAGTTAAGTACAAGAGTCCTAGTTTGTTAGGGAGTGTGTAAATGTTTGCGCATGAAGAGTCCTAGTACTAGTAGGATTGTTTGTTTAGAGTCCTAGTACTAGTAGGAGTTGCTTAGTGGTGTAATCATGTGCCAAGCATGCTTCAAGAGTGCCGTTGGAGTGCTGAAGAATAGTGGAGGAAGTTCATCTTTGAACTTGCTTAAAGATGTGAACTACTTCCTATTGATAAGCCATGCTTCAACCACTTCCACCGGTTTGTTTTGGACGTGCAACGGAAGCTAAGGAGAGGGAATCTCGGGCCCACAATCCAAGGGAGGCGTGCCGCTCATGTGTGGTCGCCTCAACGCCCACTCTCCTTTGTCCTAAGAATCCAATACATCCATGATCAAGCCATGTTCGACATTATAGCTTAGGGGATGTAGTGCTTTATTTTTGTTAATTTATTTTAAGTCATTAAATCAGAAAATTAGGACATGAACTCTTGTATTTAAACGCTTGAAATCATCAATGAAAAGCAGATTGAAGTTTATACCCTAAAAAACCGAGTTAATTCTCAAACACTTGAATTGTTCTCGTTTCTTGGATTTGGAAACATCGAGTGATTTCGCCTTTGCTTAATTAGTCCTAGCTAGGCTAATTTGTGATCTTAGGAACTTTAATTAACTAAGGTGGTGTGATTGTATCCTTAGAAGATTAAAGAAAGCTAAACTATCCCTAGAACACCTAGTCGAAGTTCTTTACTTCTCCTTAGTGTTAGTGTTGTTCGAATTCAACCCTCGGGAGCTTCGAGTGTTACTCCAAGCCTACAACATCTTGGTATCGAGCCGGAGGTTAAAGATACACTCTTTAATCACCTTAAAACACCCCTAAACACGCTTCCATTACAATCCCAAACCCCCACCTTAAAACCGAAAACAAAAAAAAGCTCCTAATCATGGAGATTCGTGAACAATCCGAACCTCCAAGCAATCCGGCGAGCCACATTGAAATTTATGGAGGATGAAAAGAAGGAGAGTGATGCAAGGATGGCCTTATTGCAAGAGCAAGTTAGGCAATTATCCCTTAGATCGCAAAATCAACGAGGAGATAGAAGTGGTGATGAACATTCTCGATCGAGAAAGTGATGACACTTTCTTAGCCTTTAGAAGGCCCTCCACAACAACATCAACGCCATAACAATGATATCAAGGTCGATATCCCCGATTATGATGGCAAGTCGATGCTCGACGAATTCATAGAATGGATGAGAACGGTGGAAAGAGTATTTGATTACAAACAAATACCGAAGATAAGAGAGTGAAGTTGGTAGCTCTTAAGTCGGAGGAAGTATGCCTCTACTGGGTGGGCTAGTGTATGAGCCAAAAGGGAGTAGAACTGGAAAGAAAAGATACGTACATGGGAGAAGATGAAGAAGCTTCTCAAACAAAAGTTCTTGCCAACCTACTATGTGCAAGAGAACTTTGCTAAGCTTCATAACATTCAACAAGGTTCGAGAAGTGTCAAGACTATGCAAGAGAGTTCGAGTCTTTCTGATGAAGTGTGAACTACAAGAGGATGAACCTCAAACTCTTGTTAGGTTCTCGGGAGGATTAGACTCCAAGATTGCAAATGTGGTGGAACTTCACCATTATTCGACCCTTGAAGAACTTGTCATTTTGGCTCATAAGGTGGACAAGCAACAAAAGACCAAAGGTAAACGGGACTCCTCACGAGCCTTTACCAAAACCACACCCTATTCTAAACCAAACACATTCACTCCTAAACCTACCCCTTCTACTACTTCTAAACCACTCCTTCAAGAAACCCGAAACCAATCCCATTCAAACTAAGGCTCCTAGGAGATGTTTTAGGTGCCAAGGATTAGGACACTTTGCATCCGAATGTCCTAATACAAAAGTGGTGACCTCGATGGAATATGAAGCCTTAGAAGAAGATTTCGAGGAGGAGGAACATGAAGAAGAACAAGAGGAGGAGGAAAGAGTATTCGGCCCCGATGAAGGGGAGTGCTTGGTTGTTCGAAGAGCCCTTAGCTGGGATGGTCCGTCCAAGAGGAGCAACTTCAAAGGGAATCCATCTTTCATACTCGTCGCACAATTAGAGAAAGGTATGTACTTTGATTATCGATGGTGGAAGTCGTACTAATGTAGCCTCTCAAACCCTCATAACTAAGCTCAACTTAAACACAACCCCTCACCCTAACCCTTATGTCATTCAATGGTTGAATCAAGGTAAAGGAATACATGTCTCAAATCGTGTATTGCTTAACTTTAGTATTGGAAAGACTTATGAAGAGGAGATTTGGTGTGATGTCATCCCAATGGACGCATGTCATGTGTTACTGGGAGACCTTGGATGTTTGATAGGAGAGTCTTACATGATGGTTACAAAAATACATATACTTTCATGAAAATCACAAGAAAATTGTTCTTCGCCCCCTCGTCCCCAAACCAAAAGAACCCCAAACTCTTCAATCCAAAAAAAGATAGCCTTAACCACCTCGATGTCATGAATATGCGCCCATGAAGGAACTCATCCTTAGTGGTATCGATGAACCTCCACCTCCACAAAACAACCATCACCCTTTACTCACCCCTTTGCTTCGACAAGTATGTTCACGCATTTCCACAAGAAATACCACCCGGTTTACCTCCTAAACGTGACATACAACACAAAAATAGACCTCATTCCCTGAGCTAGCCTACCTAATAAACCCGCTTATCGGACTAACCCTAGAGAAACCGAAGAGATAAGAAGGCAAGTGGAGGAATTGAAGCTCTAAAGGGTCGATTAGAGAATCCTTGAGTCCATGTGCCGTACCTACACTATTGGTACCAAAGAAGAATGGCGAGTGGCGCATGTGTGTCGATAGTAGAGCTATCAACAAGATCACCATCAAATATCGTTTTCCCATTCCTAGGTTAAACGATCTTCTCGATGATCTTCATGGTTCTAAAGTCTTCTCTAAGATCGATCTTAGGAGTGGCTATCATCAAATTAGAATCTATGAAGGAGATGAATGGAAAACCGCATTCAAGACAAAAGAAGGGTTATATGAATGGCTTGTCATGCCATTTGGCATGTCTAATGCACCTAGCACATTCACGAGGCTCATGAACCAAACACTTCGACCATTTCTCGAAGATTTGTTGTGGTTTACTTTGATGATATTCTTGTTTATAGCAAGAATGAGGAAGAACATGCTTCTCATTTGGAGCAAGTGTGTTCGGTTACGGAGAAAGAGATGCTCTATGGGAACCTCGAAAAATGTCACTTCTTTTCCAACCAAGTGATCTTTCTGGCTTCTTGGTCTCTAATGAAGGTATCAAGGTTGATGACAAGAAGGTGCAAGCAATAAAAGATTGGCCTACCCCCCACTTCTATTCAACAAATTGAAGCTTTCATGGCTTGGCATCATTCTATAGGCGTTTTGTGAGGGATTTCAAGACCCTCATGGCACCCCTAACCGAACTCACGAAGCTCAAGCACTTCCAATGGAACTCTCAAGCTCAATTAGCCTTCGAGGAAGTGAAGAGAAGGTCGACTATAGCACCCATCTTAGCCCTACCTAGCTTTGATGAAGTATTTGAGGTAGAATGTGATGCATCCTACGCGAGAATAGGAGCGGTCTTGTCTCAAAATGGTCGTCCATCGCCTATTTCGGTGAGAAACTAAATGAAGCCAAGCGTAAGTACTCAATCTATGACAAAGAGTTTTATGCTTTGGTTCGCTCATGGATCATTGGTGCCATTACCTTATTGCTAAGGAATTCATCCTACACTCGATCATGAAGCTTTGAAGTATTTGCAAAGCCAACCGTAAATTGCAAGCAAGGCACGCCAAATGGGTCGAGTTCCTACAAGCATTTCATTTTGTTATCAAGCACAAATCCGGCAAAATGAATAAAGGGCGCGATGCTTTGTCAAGAAAGTATGTCCTATTCAATTCATTAAGGAGTCAAGTCATTGGACTCAAGTTTTGAAGGAGAATTACAAAGAAGATCCGGATTTTGGTGAGATGTTCATGAAGTGTCAAAATCATGCTCAAGGAGAATACCATCTCTTCGATGGCTTTCTAATAAAAAAACAACCAACTATGTGTCCCTAGGCATAGTGTGCGTGAATCTCTCATCAAAGAATTCCATGAAGGAGGCCTTGGGCGGTCACTTTGGCATTGAGAAGACAACCACCATGGTAAGTGACTACTTCTATGGGCCACGATTAAAGAGAGATGTGGAGTATTTGATCAAACGATGCAATGTGTGTCAAAAGGCTAAAGGTCATTCTTTGCCTCAAGGCCTTCATTTACTATTACCAACACCTCAAGCTCCATGGGAGGATGTGAGTCTTGATTTCATCACGGATTGCTACGCTCACAACACCATAAAGATGCTATAATGGTTGTTGTTGATCGCTTCTCTAAAATGGCTCACTTCATTGCTAGCCACACCACTCATGATGCTGTTCAAACCGCCTTGTTATACTTCAAGGAAGTGGTTAAATTGCATGGTGTTCCGAGGTCCATGGTTAGTGATCGAGACTCCAAATTCCCGAGTCACTTTTGGCTCACGTCGTGGAAGAAAATGGGTACAAAGCCGAAGTTTAGCACCTCAAGCCATCCGCAAACCGACGGACAAACCGAAGTTGTGAATAGAACTCTGGCACGTTGCTTAGAGCTCTAGCCACCAAGGGTCCAAGGCAATGGGAAGATCTTCTTCCTCATGCCGAATTTGCCTACACCGAGTTCCTCACAAGGTAACCGGTCTTAGCCCTTTCGAGATTGTCTATGGATTAAATCCTTGTACTCCACTTGATCTTTCACCACTTCCAATTCAAAACAAGTTTAGTATGGAAGCCGATGAGAGCAAGAGAAATCAAGAAATTACATGAACTTGTTCGAGCTAGGATCATGAAGGCTAATGAGAGGTCAAGCTACGCTTGGACAAGAAAAAGAAAGATGTTCAATTTGCACCAGGAGATTTCGTATGGATACATCTAAGGAAGGAACGATTTCCTTCCAAGAGGCGTTCCAAATCGAGTCCAAGATCGATGGACCATTCAAGGTACTTGCAAAAATCAATCCTAATGCATATAAGATCGAGCTTCCCGGAGATTATGGAGTTTCGACTACCTTCAATGTCTCGGATCTTAGTCCATTTCATGAGGATTTTGGTGCCATTCCAAGTTTGAGGTCAAACTCTTTTCAACAAGGGGAGGATGATGGCGATGCATCTTCATCATTCAACATCAACAAGGATCATTCTCTCATTGCTATGGTAAATGAAACTATGTTAGAGTTCAAAACTATGTCCCATGTCAAGTCTAGTGAGTTCGAAGTTCTTGGGAGCTTAGTTCTTACTTAGTTTGATTCGCTCATCATTTCCTTTCTTTGTTTTAGTTGTTTTGAGTTGTATTTCAATTCCCTAAAACTTGTACTCCTAAGTATCATTGAGTTGTAATGAGAACTAGTTAAGTACAAGAGTCCTAGTTTGTTAGGAGTGTGTAAATGTTTGCGCATTGAAGAGTCCTAGTACTAGTAGGATTGTTTGTTTAGAGTCCTAGTACTAGTAGGAGTTGCTTAGTGGTGTAATCATGTGCCAAGCATGCTTGAAGAGTGCCGTTGGAGTGCTGAAGAATAGTGGAGGAAGTTCATCTTTGAACTTGCTTAAAGATAGGAACTACTTCCTATTGATAAGCCATGCTTCAACCACTTCCACCGGTTTGTTTTGGACGTGCAACGTGAAGCTAAGGAGAGGGAATTCGGGCCCATAATCCAAGGGAGGCGTGTCGCTCATGTGTGGTTGCCTCAACGCCCACTCTCCTTTGTCCTAAGCATCCAATACATCCATGATCAAGCCATGTTCGACATTATAGCTTAGTGGATGTAGTGCTTTATTTTTGTTAATTTATTTTAAGTCATTAAATCAGAAAATTAGGACATGAACTCTTGTATTTAAACGCTTGAAATCATCAATGAAAAGCAGATTGAAGTTTATACCCTAAAAAAAACCGAGTTAATTCTCAAACACTTGAATTGTTCTTGTTTCTTGGATTTGGAAACATTGAAAGTGATTTGTCTTTGCTTAATTAGTCCTAGCTAGGCTAATTTGTGATCTTAGGAACTTTAATTAACTAAGGTGGTGTGACCGTATCCTTAGAAGATTAAAGAAAGCTAAACTATCCCTAGAACACCTAGTCGAAGTTCTTTACTTCTCCTTAGTGTTTGTGTTGTTCGAATTCAACCCTTGTGAGCTTCGAGTGTTACTCCAAGCCTACAACAAATATACCTCACAATTTTTTTTTTTGTGGGATATATCAACCTAAATGAAGCTTTGTTAAAGCGCACGTAAACACTATTTTTTGGCGAGAAAGTCAAATTTTCTCGCCTTTAACTTGCTTAATTACTCTTTGTATAGTGCGTGATATTCAATTGCTTCTATTACATTCATTTCCCTCCAACTTCCTCACTGTCACTTTGTGGCTCATTTGCGAATTCCTACCAAATCAAAGGCCGAAAATTTGACTTTATCGCCATAAATAGTGTTTTTAATACCTTTTAACAAAACTTAAATTTAGGTTGCAGTATATCCCCACCAAAAAAATAATTAAAGAAGATATCCCCACAAAATGCCCCCCTATTACCCTAGTATATCGCCGCAAAAATCACTTTGGAAAATATATGTTTAAAATATAGCCAAATTAGTTGCTTGATAAGCCAATTGCTTTTCCAACCATGCTATTTAATGAAATTTTAATAATTTTTGTTATCTTACAGTAGGCAAAGCAAATTTGCAGCAGTCCTGACGTTACCACCAAAATTATTTTGGTCATTTCCCAATTTACATGGCAATACATTATGCACGAAAATCCTATTATTCACTAAGACTCATCTGGTTTTGGTTCGAGAGTAACAGGTATTTTCTCTTGGTGATCACCTCGCAAAACCTCCACAACCACCTGAAAAATGAAGCAAATTGATACTGCTACCATAGTATACAGGAGTGTTCAAATAAAGACAATGAGATCACAAGCATACCTTATCTCCTACTTTGCAGTTGTCAAGAATTCTGTACAAATCACTACCATTGGTAACCTTTTTCCCATTGACTGCCGTTATGATATCCCCTAGTACAAGCCGTCCATAGGCATCACGTTTTGTGGATAAAAGACCCTGCAGTACAGTAAGCACGACGATAGCCAAATTTCAAGAATCAAATGCGACAAGCGTATCTGTCTAATGCCATAAGTTAACAATTCTGAGAGTATCAGAGAATATACCGCTTTACCAGCAGGACCACTTGGTGGAGCATCCAGCACAAGCACTCCACTAACTCCCAGCTGCTCCACGGATTGATCTGGGGCGAACTTAATCCCCAATATTGGTCTAGTAACTTTGCCAAATTTCACAATCTGATCTACAATGCCAGCAACCTGAAACTCAAATAATTCAGGCATGTCAAATTGTTCTGCCCAGAAAAAAAAAAAAAAAAACAAGGGAAAAACCGAAAAATAGGTAAAAATGAGATGATATAGGACAAAACATAAACTTCCTCTGTTTTTTAATACTTGCAATGTTTTCCATTTTAGGAAGTTTTTTATTACTTGCAATGTTGACATTTTTGGCAATATATTCTCTCTCCTAGCACATGGGGGCTATATTTTCTATCTCCCTTTATCTCTCTTCTCTCCTTGGTCCTTACGCACATTTCAACATTGTGAATACTAGAAAACGGAGGAAGTATAAAATAGCAACACAAATAATGACATTTCAAGCAACGCATCTAGAAAACAGAGGAAGTATATAATAGCAACACAAATAATGACATTTCAAGCAACGCATCCCCCCCCCCTTTTTCTTCCGATTTGGAGAAAAGCTATAGTTGATAACCTACAGTATCAACAGGGATCGAAAATCCAACACCAGAAGATGCACCAGAAGGTGAGTATATAGCAGTGTTTATCCCAATCAGGTTGCCAGAACTATCTAGAAGTGGGCCCCCACTGTTACCAGGATTTATTGCAGCATCAGTCTGTATAACATCTTGAATTGGGCGTCCAGTTGCAGCAGAGCTGATTTCCCTCCTGAGCCCACTACATGAAATCAAAAGTGGCCACAAAAATAGCCTTGTTTAGGTTCCAGATTGCAAATTCTCAAGGGAATCAAGATATTGAAGTTTTAGGTTTCAAGTGATTGTAGACACTTTTTTCTGTTTAACAAGATAGTACATAAGAAAGGTCATTGGTATTTTGGTCAAAGAAAACGCCATTAGTAATAGGTCCATATGCACTTTTACTTGGTCATATAGATAGAAGATGCCGCAATCACAACAAAAGCTGCCACTGCCACAGTAAGTGCGAAGGCCTATGTGGCACTTTCATCTTGCAGCGTGAATTGGTAAAATGTACAAATTTCACTTTATCATTATAATGTAATTGCTTAAGAGCATAGATTGTAGTTTAGATATATTTCCTCCATTCCATATTAGTCGCGACACTTCCCTTTTCAGGAAGATATTGATTTGTTACAACATTAGTCAATTTGGTTTGGAGTCTTTCCATCTTTCTACTCATCACGTGGGTCATTCTTGTATTTATATCTTTCTCTCTCCTTTTCACATGCACTTCTTAAACTTGTGCCTCCTATGTAGCAACTTATTTGGAACAGAAGAAGTACTATTAAACACCCTTCCATTATTGTTTAAGGAAATTAAGGTTCAATAAAGTTGAAGTGACTAATGTGAGGTGAAAGTTTTCTTATAAGATGGTTCCAATACTTTCTATATGCATAAGAGCATTAATGAATAATGATGAACTACAGTGACAGATGCAATAACAAAACAGTTCATAAAGGATGACAGAGCAACAATTGAAACCACATGTACAGAGCAGCCCATGTTACAGAACAAACATCCACAGCAATTTGGACGTGGCAGAACAACCTTCATTTGTTTTCATACTTTTGTCACTGATGGAAGTGTAAGAGCAGCTACATCTCTTTTGACAAAAATGAACATAAGTTAATAATTTAACTGGATGTTACTCGAATCTCTGTACTTTCAGGAGAAATGCCAAACAAGGACGGAGAGAAATGTTCAAGGAAGCGTGACTTTTACCTGATAACCCCCTGTTGTCAGTGTATGGTCAAGCCCAAACTGCATAGGATCATCAGACATACAGAAATAAGCGAATAACATATGGATTTCAGAATGGAGCACATAATAGCACATTATTTGCGCATAATAAAACAAAGTTATGTCAGCTATGACAGTAACTCTCTAACGAGGCTTGCCAATATATAACTGTAATAGTATAATATACTTGAAATGCATATCACGGGGTATTTCAGAATCCTTCATGTCTGGGATGGGCATTTAAAAGATCTCAGGGATTCTTAAGGGGCATTTTGGGTTATAGTGAGCTGTGACAGTTTTAAGCTCGGATAGTCGGATTCCTCCTCTATTAGAGTCACATTATAGTTAAGCAGATGAACTGTACAACTTTAATTGAATGAAACCAGACACTAGTGGTCAGCATTAAAAAGCACTGTAGCAGAACTGTTAAAAAAAATTTAAAAAAAGAAAACCAATGTGAAAAATGCTAATGAAAATTCTTGGTTTTCTTGTTTCAGGCATTTTGTTTCTTAACAACCACTATCTAAAATTGCTGCATGTAATCATCTTTTGCATTTAATTAGAATGGAGAATATCATGAAACATTGAAACTTGATCAACAAATGTCTGAAATTGCATGGCACATGATTCAAGAATAGTTGCAAAGCCTATCATGTATTATATATCAGCATTGACAAATATTTTCTTACTAAATTACCCAGAAGAAAAAAAGAAGTATTTTGACTTAAAGCTCTGCCAACAAAAAGAAACAGGAAATATCAACAGACAAGGGAAGGCATTTAGCACATTTTGGCTGATATTAGGTCTTAAAACTTACCGGGTTCCCTATAGCAAAGACTTTCTGACCCACAAGCAAGTCTGCAGAGACACCAATAGGTATTGGTCTCAATTTATTATTAGGTGTGTCAATTCGCAAAACAGCAACATCTTTGTCCTGGTCATACCCAACAACTTTGGCCTCGTAGGTAGTTTGATCTGCAAGAGTGACCCTGTACATCATTAACACCATTTTAATTCTACAAATAACATGGCCCCTGATGTACATGGTATTTAAAGTATTACTTAGAAGCTAGACCTTCAGAAACCAGAAGTCCAGCTGGCCACAGATCATAAGTTAGGGATGAGGATAGAGCAGTGCCTCCGCAAAGGAATTGTAAAAAAGGAGTTTGTTGAATGTAACAAGAGTTTGTTGATAATGGTGCCACATGTATAAGTTTGTTAGACTTGATAAAGTTAAATTAGCTGACATTTGTACTTAAATATCTGTTGCTCAGATTACAGAATTATCAATAATGATACAAACACAACTTCACCTCTCGCTCCATCTCTCCTTCCTCTATTCTGTCTCTAACTCTCTCTCTTTAGTTCTTGAACCTCTATTTCAGCCATAACAATAGCTCATCACAAAGCTACTGTTACATCGGTATCAGAGCCAGGTAATTTAGATTATTATTTTGATACTGTTGAGGCCTTGAAAGAATTGATGATACAAAGAACCCTCAATTATCTGATCAGTATTTTCTGGATAGTTTTATACTTTTATTGGAGGGTTGAAACCTTCCCTTAAACCATTTCAGCTAGTCTGTAAACCTGAA
This sequence comes from Beta lomatogona, assembly GCA_947646795.1. Lineage (NCBI taxonomy): Eukaryota > Viridiplantae > Streptophyta > Magnoliopsida > Caryophyllales > Amaranthaceae > Beta > Beta lomatogona. The sequence continues at coordinate 27,494 of CANSNZ010001472.1, forward strand.
TCTCTAGTAGATCATTTTAATCTAAAAGTTGTTTGAAAATATTATACTTGTTTGAGGACAATATTTAGTCTTTTCACATTGTTCTTCTTTGAGCTTCATTGTGACATCAGATTGGTTGCTTGTCGAGAGTAGTATAAACAGAGGCACTTCAACCATAAAATAATCTGTATCAATCGAGGATTCAATGGTGGCATATGAGCAGAAGAATGATCCCTTCGCATTACCTAGGTTATCATTCTTATCTCCCTCACTCCAAATTAAAGACTATATCTTGACATTAAAGAACTTAGGGAGGTGAGGCACCCTCCAAACAGGGGTGGCAGCTATTATACTGAGACTCGGGTTTTTGTGTTAAGGCATGCATACATGTCCAACTGGGAGAACTCATGATCTTAGCCCACAATAAAGTGTCGAGCGTCCATACCCTTGTCAAAGTGTCAAGGATAAGACATGGGTACTTGAAGTAAAATGGAAAGTCCACTGATAGAGGATGTATGAAGGAAAAATGTGTTCAATGGACAAGGGCTGGTTGAAAGGGGGAAAACACATAATTATTTTTCTATCACCATATGTTTCAAAATACTACAAATATAGAGCAACATAAGCATTTAAAGACTAAATTACCCAAAAATGAAACACTAGGATGCAGTGTGCTAGCTCTTTACAGTCAAAGAGATGCCATGCAAATTTTAATTTTCTTTGACCTGAAAAGTAAAATACTCCCTCCGTTTCTTTTTAATCTACACAGTTTCCTTTTTGGTCTGTTTTTTTTAATCTACACACTATTGCTTTTTCTATTTTTGGTAACATGTCCCATCTACTTTCTCCTCATTTCCACCCATGTCATCCACTTTTTAATATATTAACTCACTTTTTAGTTTCTCTCTCCACCTTTTTAGTTTCTCTCTCTCACTTTTCAGTTTCTCCTCTCCACCTTTTCAATTTCTCTCTCATACTTTTGTACTTCCTCTTTGGTTCTCCCCCAAAGTGAAGTGAGTAAACTAAAAAGAAATGGAGGGAGTAATAACACACTAGGATACCATATAAAAATTTCCAAATAAAAAGAAAACGAGAAAGAAGATGTGGTAAAGTTAAAACATATAAAAGGGTTTGACTGTAGTCTAGATTATGGCATAGAGAGCATTCTAATGATTCTGCACCTCGCTACAAATAGACCGTGGTAAACAGCTATATCTACAGGGAGCATGAGTTAATTATGTTGTGACGATCAAACATATAGTATATCTAAAGTTTTCAATTACTCTTTACAAGATAATCAGCTTGCACAAGTATGTGATTAAAGATATACTCCCTCTCTTTAACTAAAAAACCCCAAACTGATCTTAGCAAGGAGTTTTCAAGGAAAAGACACAGATAAATAATCAAATGAATTTCGATTATATGAGCCCTTAATATCAGATTTGGAGGTAAAAAATCAATTCGAACTCTTAAAACGAGATGGGGAAGGTGGCAGCAAAACCATCAGAAAGTAGTTACAACCAATGCAAGAAAGAAGGATCCTAATAGGAGGGAAGAAAGACAGACATAAGGGGCGACATAGGAAGAGCAAAATAAACAACCAACCTGAGATCAGAAGCACCACGAATCACATGGTAATTGGTGACTATGTGACCCAGCGTATCCCAAATAAAGCCCGATCCAGACCCCTGCGGCACCTCAAGGACATCCAACGTAAAGACATCCTGCCTATTATCACAAAGCATCAAAAGTTTAAATCAATAAATAAATAAAAAGATTTCGAACAATGAAATTATTACCATCCAGAAAACTAATTAGATTATAAATCAATCAAATATGATTACCACTGAAATACTGATAGATTGAACTATAACTACATTTTAAGGCAACTTGAATTCATTGCTATCAACTGGTCAATGCTAGAATTTCATTAGATTGTGGATTGAATACCAAAGACCAGGTCAGCAACCCAAGCTAAGAAGTGCAAACACAATACTTGTTGACGAAAAGCCCCTAATAATCATTCGGATAATATGGCTGATCCAAGTAGTCTTCCGAAGACTCAAGACAGAAATTCAGAATTATATTTCAAAGTTGATACAGCTTAAAGGCATCCAGACCATTTCTTGAAACAAACACTCCATCCGTCAAAATTAATTGTCACCATGTTAAGATAATGTTAACTAACAATGTGACAACTATATCTGGCCGAGAAACCATTTGTCTAGGAGAATTTTGCTGCACAAAGCTACGCTCCATTTAAGAAGATTTGTGCCCACAAGGTATGAATGTACTAATATGGGGTTGAATACAATACAGAACCAAATGAACAATCAACATCTTCACATAACCCTCCAAGTACTAAGTGGCCCTAGAATATAACAAAACTAGATTTGAGTTAGAGGCTAAAGGAAAAGGATTAATCCCTTTAAACCACACTGCAAGCCTTTGCCAACTCCTACAGCAAATTTGTTTCTCTAATCCACTTGTGCAAATCTAGTTTTTGTCACATTTATCAAGTTGATGTGTATGCCTATACGGTCAAATGAAGATGTTAATTTCCATATGATTTTCTTATAATTAACACCACACTAGGATCTTCATACCATGCGGCGGCAGTCTATTATATTCTTTGCGCTCTTCTACCCCACTCCCAGTCCTCCCTACCTGAAGACCCTTGGAAAGGGTACAATGGGTTTCCTTGTGTAAGACACAGCGATAACCCAGATTAACTTTTAGGAGTCTTATAAATTCTCACCTAGAAACAAGCACTAGCAACACCCCAGAATCCACTACCTCCAACACCCACTACTGTGTTTCTCTTATGACACAACACTAACATGCCTAGAAATAGAAGACAAAGCTCAAAACCCGTTCAAACTCAAATACAAAAACTTAATGTTAAATTTGTTGTTTTAGGGAGTCAAGCTAACATAATAATTTAAGACCCTTCAATTATGTTCCTTACGTGACTAAAACCTTTGTTTTCAATTTGGAAGCTTTACTTTTCCTTTCAGTTGAGTGAAGGGATAGGGGAACTAAGTTTTAGATGAACCCAATTCATATCAATTGATATCTAAATCCATGTTGACGCTAGCTTACCGATTGAATATTTAATTATGTATCTTTTTGGAGAAATCAAAAACAATATCTTGTATTACTTCGAAGTTGAATTTTTCGCTCAAAACAATATCTTGAGCAAAGGAATAGCTTGTTTTTATCCCGTTGTTTCGAGGGTAGGTGAAGTTGTTCCCCGTGGACCATAGGCACGTTAAATCTTTCGATATCGAGTCATCCCTACCTATAAAAGCTTAATGGCTCACATAATACCAATTTCTTAACAAGCTGGTTTATTTTGCAATATGCTGTGATATGGTTCGGATGAAGGTTCTCTATTATTATGCATCCTTATTTGATAAAAATGTGATACACTATGCGAAAGAAGAACATCTATTCGGTCTTACATAAGGGCCAATGAGTTGGTTAACCTTTACCTTGTAAGGTTGAATCAAAACAATAAGAGCGCAATAATTTGGTTTCCTTTTGTACTTAGGATGATGAGTGTTTTCATAAGAAGAAAAAAAAAAAAGGAAAAATAACAAAACTAATTTCTTCATGCTTGCGAGTTAACATAAACCACCATATGAGATACGTGACTATGTATGGCTTTGTCTAAAGGCTAACAGATCATCCACAACACTACTAAAGGGAAATATGAACCAACAAAACAGCATCTATTCGAGATAGTACATTGTGAGAACTGAGAACTACGTCACTTTCTAAGCGCTACCTTGAATGCGAGTTTGTGCACCACAACACTACGTGCACGTGATAACTTAAAGACAAGTCCATTTTCAGAATGGAGATAATATGCATCAACTATCTTTATGGTTATCGTGGGATCCAATGTGGTTTTACCGTGCTCCTAAAGTAATGAGTTTACATATGAGTTTAATTTGATTATTCTAGGGATCATTTGGGGCTTCCAAATTGTATTAGTTAAAGGCACGACTTAGTATTTTGAGTCTTCAATTGTTAGTGCCAAATCCCCTTAAAAATAGATGGTTCCAAGTTGTTTAATTGGCCTTACATTAGGGCCAAGTCATTGTGCAAGAGAGTTAGATTCTTTACTTGGCCGACAATCTAGCAACCACACATTTTAATAGTTAATTTTCTTAGGCAAGTTGGTTTCCTAACTACCTAAAATTCCTATGACCATATGCTTGGAACCAAGGAAAGTTATTTCTTTCTTACTCTTGGTTTACCTATGCAAGTAGGATTGTATTTTAGAAAGTGTGTTAGAAGCTCATATATATTTTCAAGTCTAATTAGGAATGTGATTTGCTTTCCTAAGTTATAGGGACTTTAAAAAATCGGGTTTTGTAGTCTTATTTAAAGTTTGCAAATCAATGTAATTTGATGTTAAGTTAAATAATAATGTTGGAACTTTTTTCATATATTCTTTGTGAGAACTGAGAAGTGTAACTTCTAAAAGTTAGAACCCTTTTAGTTTGGTGAGACTCCACTCTGTATGTCAGCCTCAAGTTTCACTGCTCGAAATCAGAAAAAGGTCCTGGTTTTAAGCGTGTGAAACCTAGTTCAATGTAAATTAATTGTTTAGTGAGTAAGGTTGATATAATCAATCTAAATACCCTCCTTATTCGCTCCTTAGGTGAATGAAACCTTTGTTTTCTATTAAAAACCCTTAGTTTTACTTTCAATTTATGAAGGTTAAGAGAAAATAAGTTCTGAATGAACGATATCCATATCATTACTGCAAACTTAACCTTCTTCCATACACTAAGTGGATTTGATGGGATCGTGGTGCTCATAAATAATAATAAAAAAATGAGATATTGGAGTTGGTTTAATGTTGTATAATTAGAGTAGCACTCGAATCATACAAGAAGAAATAGAAGAGACAACCTAGAACTTGAATCCACAAGCTTCGGTTGAATGGCAAAACTTTCGAACTACTTGGATAAGACACACCACCAAGTAATCTAAAAGCTCCTAAGAACACAAATTAACTTGCCAAAGTTAATTAAGCATAGGCACTAAACACTTGATTCTAATCCAAGAATGCAAAGTATTAAGCAAGAAGAAAAACACTCGGTTTTGTTTTAAGTCATAAAAGTCATGTCTATTTCATTCATGAAGTCCGGTTTATATAGGACTTGTTACAACTTAATTTTCTGATTTTCTAAACAAAATAATTAAGGAAATAATCAACCACTAACTACATGATCAACTAGTGCTTAACTTCCACTAAGACATGTACAATCATGGTCTAAATCGTGGGAGTAGTGGATGTTTCCACTAACTAAGCCACAACGGCTTCCTTGAACATGCTTCAACTGATCCCTATATTTGTGGCGCCTCTTTCCCATGATGGCCGTGGTGTTTTTGCCGAGTTCAAACACTCCAATCCAAGCTAGGACTCCACTTATGCACGCCTAAAGAATAGGGAGCCGAGCTTGTTGGGAAGAACGTGTGAATAAGGAGTTACAACAAACTCCTATTTTCTCGCCTTGTGCTTCGCCGCTTGTTCCTATCCTCATTGCACGTCCCCCTTACACGTCTTCCACTTCATTAACATGTCCTAATACAATTCAAACTAAGTAGTACAAATTGCATAAGGATTACAAGACTCCATTACACTAAGGACTCTTACAAACGGATTAAAATGCAAAACAAAGAACACTCCTATGGACTTAAGGACTCCTAGTTTATTCGAATGAAAAAACAAAGAAAGCAAGAAATGATATAACTTAATGAATCAAATTAAAGACCTCCATGAAAGAAGCATTTAATTCATCAAGTTTAAGAAGGAAGATACAATCACCAACTAAATGAATTAGCTTTGTATCCGTGACAACCATCAATGGTGATGAAGGCTCGACACCATCTACAACATCCTCCCCTTGTTGGGAAAAGTTTGACCTCAAACTTGGAAGATCACCTTCATCTTCATAGAAAGGACTAAGATCCGACACATTGAAAGAAGAAGAAACACCATAATCACCTGGTAATTCGATCTTGTAGACATTAGGATCGATCTTCTCAAGAACTTTAAAGGGACCATCGGTTCTAGGGCTTAACTTTGAACGCCTCTTGGAAGGAAAACGTTCCTTCCTTAGATGAATCCATACCCAATCTCCAGGAGTAAATTGAACATCATGCTTTCTTTTGTCAATTCGTGCCTTAATCTTCTCATTGGCACCGGATGATTCCGGCTCTCACAAGTTCATGAATCTTCTCGATCTCCTTAGCACGTTCATCGCCCTCCTTGCTAAATTTGTCTCGAATTGGAAGCGGAGCCAAATCAAGAGGAGTACATGGATCGATCCCATAGACAATTTCAAAGGGACTCAAACCAAGAATCTTATGAGGCACCCTATTATATGCAAATTCAGCATGGGGTAGCATGTCTTCCCATTGCCTTGGACTCTTAGTAGCTAGAGCCCTTAACAAAGTTCCCAAGGTTCGATTAGTTACCTCGGTTTGGCCGTCGGCTTGTGGATGAGATGATGTGCTAAACTTCAACTTTGTTCCCATCTTCTTCCACAATGTAAGCCAAAAATGACTTAGGAACTTAGTATCCCGATCACTCACCATGCTTCTTGGAACTCCATGTAGGCGAACCACCTCTTTGAAGTACAATAGTGCCGTTTGAACCGCATCACGAGTAGTATGGCTAGGGATGAAATGAGCCATCTTTGAGAACCTATCAACCACCACCATCACAAAGATCCTTGTTGTGTCTTGTTCTAGGAAGCCCCGTGATAAAATCAAGGCTAATGTCCTCCCATGGTGCTTCGAGGTGTAGGGAGAGGTAAGTGTCGACCTTGAGGAAGAGAGGGACCTTTGGCGTGTTGGCAAGCCACACACCTTTTGACAATGTACTCGACATCCTTCATCAACCTAGGCCAAAAGAAATAATCACTCACCAATGTATAGGTCTTCTCAATGCCAAAGTGTCCCCAAGGCCACCTTCATGAAATTCTCGAATGAGTGATTCCCTCACACTATGTTTAGGCACGCATAGTCTCTTGTTCTTGAATAGGAATCCATCATAAACATGATAATCTCCATGAGCATGAACTTGACATTTTTCGAACAATTCTCCAAAATCCGGATCATCAACATATCCTTCCTTCAATACTTCCAAACCAATGACTCGGTTTCTAAGAGAAGTAAGCAATAAGTACCTTCTCGACAAGGCATCGCACCCTTGTTCATCTTTCCGGATTTGTGCTTGATCACAAAATGGTAAGCTTGCAAAAACTCTACCCACTGGGCACGGCGTGGCCGAAGTTTTTGTCTGGCTTTGCAAGTATTTCGAGGGCCTCATGATCCGAATGCAATATGAACTCCTTTGCAATCAAATAGTGCCGCCAATGATCAAGGGACCTCACAAGAGCATAGAACTCTTTGTCATAGGTAGAATACCTCCTCTTAGCTTCATTCAATTTTTCACTAAAGTAGGCTATGGGGCGTCCACTTTGTGAAAGGACCGCACCAATACCAACCCGTAAGCATCACACTCCACTTCGAAGATGTCTTCAAAGCTAGGTAAAGCCAAAATAGGGGCGGTCGTGAGTCGAAGCTTCACCTCTTCAAAAGCCTTGTGTGCTTGAGGACTCCATTCAAATTGCTTCGAGCTTAGTAATTTCAGTAATAGGAGCCATTAAAGTACTAAAATCTCGAACAAACCTTCGATAAAAAGTTAAGCTAGACCATGGAAACTTCTTACTTGTTGGATGGAACATGGAGTAGGCCATTCACGAATGGCTTGTACCTTCTTCTCATCTACTTCAATGCCTTCGTGCGAGACTAGGAAACCAAGAAAGGCAACCCGATTTGAGAAGAAATGACACTTCTCAAGGTTTCCATAGAGTTGTTCCTTTTCCAAAACTTCACATACTTGGTGTAGATGATCAACATGCTCCAATTCATTCTCGCTATACACCAATATGTCATCAAAGTACACTACTACAAACCGACCAAGAAAAGGTTTCAAGGTTTGGTTCATCAATCTCATAAATGTGCTTGGTGCATTTGACAATCCAAATGGCATGACTAACCATTCATACAAGCCTTCCTTTGTTTTAAAGGTCGTCTTCCACTCATCCCCTTCATGGATTCGAATTTGATGATAACCACTCCTTAGGTCTATCTTTGAGAATACTTTCGAACCATGCAAATCATCTAAAAGATCATTCAATCTTGGAATTGGAAATCGATACTTTATAGTGATTTTGTTGATGGCCCTACTATCAACACACATTCGCCACTCTCCATTCTTCTTAGGCACGAGTAATGTAGGGACAAAGACAAGTGGCTAAGAGACTCCCTAATCAAGCCTTTCACTTTCAATTCTTCCACTCGCCTCCTTATTTCTTCCGCTTCTTTAGGATTTGTCCTATAAGCGGTGTTTGTTAGGTAGGCTAACTCCGGGAATAAGGTCTATTTTGTGTTGGATGTCTCTTTTGGGGGTAGGCCAGGGGTATTTCTTGTGGAAAAACGTGTTTGAATTGTTTGAGCAAAGGGGTTAACAAGGGGTGTTGTGGTTCGGGTGTTGGACGAGGGGCTTGGTCTAAACCACTCAAGATGAGTTCTTGAAATGATTCATACTCATGATAAGATGATTTGATGAGGGTAGTTAGGGACACTGGTTTCTTTGTGTGGTTGTTGGTTTGCTCCCTTTGTCGAGGATACAAAGGAGTTAACACTATCTTCTTTTGATTTTTCACAAAAGCATATGTGTTCTTATAGCCATCATGAATCACCTTTCTATCAAACATCCATGGTCTTCCCAATAGGACATGGCAGGCGCCCATGGGAATGACATCACACCACAATTCCTCACTATACTCCTTTCCAATGGTGAAAGCCAAGCAATACACGTGAAGAAACGTGTATCCCCTTTCCTCGATTCAACCATTGTATCACATATGGACTAGGATGGGAGTAGTGAGTCAAGTTTAATTTAGTAACCAATGTTTGAGAAGCCACATTAGTGCAACTACCACCATCTATTATTAATGAACATACCTTGCCTCCTATGGTGCACCTCGTATGAAAGATGGCCTCCCTTTGCATTTGGTCTTCATTAGTAGCTAGGCCACTAAGAGTTCTTCTCACCACTAGACATTCACCATCATCGTGGCCAATGTATCGTCCCTCTTCTTCCTCCTCTACATTCTCCTCCTCCTCCTCTTCTTCATAATCATCATTTATGGCTTCATACTCCGCAAGAGTTACGACTTTCTTGTTAGGACATCTCAGAGGCAATGTGCCCCTAGTCCTCGACATCTATAACACCTTCGAGGGGTGCTTGGCACATTAGGTTTAGTTTCAATCTTTTGGGGTGGTTTAGAAGAGTAGGATGTGTTTGGTTTAGAAAGGGTTGTGTTTGGTTTAGAGTATGGGGTGGGTTTGGTAAAAGTTCGAGAAGAATCCCATTTACCTTTGGATTTGTTTTTGTTTTGGCGTTCCACTTTGTGAGCTAATAGAACTAGCTCCTCTAGGGTCGAGTAGGAGTGTAATTCAACCACATTGGCAATGGAAGATTCCAAACCTCCTAAGAAACGCACCAATGTTTGAGGCTCATCCTCCATTACATCACATTTCATGATGTAGGCCTCGAACTCCCTCGCATACTCTTCAACCTGTTTTGCTTCCTTGGTTAAGGTGATGAAACTTTGAGAAATTCTCTCGCACATAGTAAGTTGGCAAGAACTTCGTTTAAGAAGCTTCTTCATCTTCTCCCAACTCCTTACTTTCTCCTTTCCCAATCTTTCCCTCTTGGCACACACACTTGCCCACCAAGTCGAGGCATACTTCCTCAATTTCAATGCTACAAGCTTCACTCTCTTGTCCTCCGGAATTTGCTTGTAATCAAACACTCTCTCAATGGTTCTAAGCCATTCTACAAACTCATCGAGATCAAGTTTGCCATCATAATCGGGTATGTCAACCTTAATGTCATTAGAAGGTCGAGGATTAGGCCTTCTAGGACGCAAGGTTACATCACTAGCATCATCCGAATCATCACCTCCTTCTCGTTGGTGATTGAGTCGAATCGAGAGCCGCCTTACTGGGTCTTGTAACAAGGCCATTCTAAGCATCACTCTCTCTCCTTTCTTCTTCTAATATCCTCATTGTCTCACGCCAATTGGTAGGGGGATTAGTTTCATCTCCCATGGCTAAAACAAGGTAAAAAGGGGTTGTTTGTGTGTTCGCGGTTTAGGGTGGGGGCCGGGGGACGAGGTCGGGGAAGTGCTTGGGGTTGAATGGTGATGGAAATGGTTAGGATTTAGGCTCAGCTCGATAATAAGATGTTGTATAATTAGAGTAGCACTCGAATCATACAAGAAGAAATAGAAGAGACAACCTAGAACTTCAATCCACAAGCTTCGGTTGAATGGCAAAACTTTCGAACTACTTGGATAAGACACACCACCAAGTAATCTAAAAGCTCCTAAGAACACAAATTAACTTGCCAAAGTTAATTAAGCATAGGCACTAAACACTTGATTCTAATCCAAGAATGCAAAGTATTAAGCAAGAAGAAAAAACACTCGGCTTTGTTTTAAGTCATAAAAGTCATGTCTATTTCATTCATGAAGTCCGGTTTATATAGGACTTGTTACAACTTAATTTTCTGATTTTCTAAACAAAATAATTAAGGAAATAATCAACCACTAACTACATGATCAACTAGTGCTTAACTTCCACTAAGACATGTACAATCATGGTCTAAATCGTGGGAGTAGTGGATGTTTCCACTAACTAAGCCACAACGGCTTCCTTGAACATGCTTCAACTGATCCCTATATTTGTGGCGCCTCTTTCCCATGATGGCCGTGTGTTTTTGCTGAGTTCAAACACTCCAATCCAAGCTAGGACTCCACTTATGCACGCCTAAAGAATAGGGAGTCGAGTTTGTTGGGAAGAACGTGTGAATAAGGAGTTACAACAAACTCCTATTTTCTTGCCTTGTGCTTCGCCGCTTGTTCCTATCCCTCATTGCATGTCCCCCTTACACGTCTTCCACTTCATTAACATGTCCTAATACAATTCAAACTAAGTAGTACAAATTGCATAAGGATTACAAGACTCCATTACACTAAGGACTCTTACAAACGGATTAAAATGCAAAACAAAGAACACTCCTATGGACTTAAGGACTCCTAGTTTATTCGAATGAAAAAACAAAGAAAGCAAGAAATGATATAACTTAATGAATCAAATTAAAGACCTCCATGAAAGAAGCATTTAATTCATCAAGTTTAAGAAGGAAGATACAATCACCAACTAAATGAATTAGCTTTGTATCTGTGACAACCATCAATGGTGATGAAGGCTCGACACCATCTACAACACTTAATTATGAAAATTGAATGAGATTCTCTTTTTTCAAGAAAAACCGATCCTTTGTAGATCAGTTTCCTTTTTACTTGATTATTTGGATTTGTGCTTCTGTTATATATATTGTGGATGTTGAGTGTAAATGTTATATTATTCTATTTCCATCAAGAAACCAAGCATACAAATCTAACGTCTTGAAGATTATGGGTTAAAACTTGGCAAGAAATCCTTCGAAGTTCTACTCATGCTTCGTTGGTTATTTTTAGAGAAAATATGAAGAGCAAAGTCACTAACTTAAACTTCATAATTACATCTTTTGTCACTCAAGTATAGAGGACATAGCTCTAGAATTGTGAGCACAACCCATGAACACAATGTCTAGAAGAACCCCATTAGGTACAACCTTGTGTGATTTCCGCCTACACAGAGAGTTGAAACCAAATGCAAAGTGCTAGATTGTTTGGCATTGAATCCGAATGCATATAGCTAGAAGGTCATGTCGGATCCAAACGAAAACTACTCCACTTCCCTCAATGTCGCTTAAACACCAAGATATATGGCCAAAAATTGACCTCTCCAAAATCAACTACTAACATAGGAAGAACACTCACATCAAACTTTTAGGGCGAAATGATGCAATTGCTATTAGAAATTAAAATACAAAGATGAACAAACTATATTATAGGCGGTCATAAATCTTAAAACACCAACGCCCAACTGATTTTATTCCGAATCTGTTATAACTTTATAAGTCATATAAGGGGGTAAGAAATGTGAGAGTTTGGTATGTGTTATAACAGTTAACAAAAAAAAAAAAAAAAAAAAAAAAAAAAAAGAACATACTTGGTAGCGAGATTGGTGATGTAGACTACAGAGGGAGTGTTCTCTTGGAAAAGACGAACAGTAGCGAGCTCATCAGTCTGTAATTTCCTTGGCGTTGAGACGACAAATGCAGAGGCCGGGTCAACATCAGTAAGAAGAAGAGATAAAGACAAAGCCAATGAAGTGCAGACGACAAAGAGGGAATCAACAAACGGGGGATTGGGTTTGTTGGTATTTAAAGAGATTGATTCTTCTTTTGAACCCAACAAAGAAGATATGGAAGCAGTGATAATATTGGGAGTTCTCGTTCGATTGACTGAGTTTGGAAAGGGGGTTGTGGATTTGGGGGTAATATTGTGCTTTTTGGGGAAGGAGCTAGATAGAGTTGAGGAGAAAGAAGAAGAAGAGGAGAGAGAAAATACAAGGGAATAAGCAGTTGTAGCAGCCATTCCTAGCAAGGATGCCTTCTTCAGATTTACGTTTTTCCCAGTGCGGAGTGGAGGAGTGTTTTCACTTGAGTGTCTGTTTGCTGTAGACATGTGGTCATCATTGCTTTACTAGTAGGTTCCGGCAATGCCCAATGATTTCAACATTTTCAGTTTCACAACTTCCATATTAAATTTTTTCGGGTCCCCACAAGGGAATCCCTTTGTAAGAGGAAACACAATATTAGACCAGCACCTGTAAAGCGCCACTCGGCTCACTACATGCGTTAACGCCGAGAATAAGTGATATAAGCGCAACTTCCATATTAATAGGAGTTTATTGTTTACGGTCCATATTTACTAAATATTGTTCATATTTTTATACATATTTTGTATTTTTTTACCTCAAAAGTATTAAAATTTTAGAACTATTTTAGCAAAAGTCGAACCAATTTTTTGTCTCCACTATGGTAGAACCGACCATGAAAAATCGCTAGTTCTACCATGGTAGAATCGCAATTTTCTTTCGCGTCTACTGGTGAACAGTAAAAAAAATTCTTTTTTTTCCCGAGCAAGGGAGGCGAAGGGGAGAAAAGAGGAAGAAAAGAGAAAAAGGAAGAAGAAGAAGGGACGTTGCACGCGGGGGGTGGGTGGGGTGGGAGGTTACCCATGGGAAGTCAGGGCGGGGGGTTGTGGGGGTCGGGGACTAGCCGCCCGTTGCGGGGGCGGGGGGCTTGGGGGTGGGGGTGGGAGGCGGCGGGAGGGATGAAGGGAGAAGAGAGGGAGGAGAGGTGGGGGTAGGGGTGAAGGGGGAAGTGTAATATCCCGAAACTTTAAACACTCCTAAATAATTATTTTGTCCAAATTATGAAATTCAAGATTTTATCCATATCAAATTATAATTACTAGTTTTGAAGCCGTGCGTTGCACGGCCATTGTTGCTTATTTTATTTTTTTGCAAATCTTTTGTTAGCATTGTTGATTTTTTTTTTGTGAAATGAGATTTTTCAACATCATCGGATTTATATACTTCCTCCGCTCTTTTTCTAGTGCAACAATTACTAGGTTGGGTTGTTTCATCTATTGGAACAATTCCACTTTAAGTAAAAAAAAAAGTATAGTTGACAACATCGCCTTTACTTTATATTAATAAAATCATCATTAATTACTCAAATTGCCTCATAAAATTGCGTTTACTTTATTTAGGATTTACTTATCCCCTACTCCAGCTTAACCCCTATATGCTAAACTACCCATTTTTTTTTCTTAAGAACCATGCCCATACCCATTGTTGCAAAGTAGAAAAGACAGAGAAATTATTTGTTATTATACTTTAATTTCTAGATTTGTTATTGTGATATATAAATTTATATTTTTAATGTTCAATCGAATATTGTAGCTAAGCCTATTATTAAATATTATCCCAATAATTGGTATGACTAACAATAGCTAACACAATTTTAACATATAAAATACCCGAACCATACTTTAAGAAAGTATAGGGTAATAATATAATAGATGTAAGACAGAAAGAATGAGAGAAAAAATCTGAAGTGCCAGCTACAACTTCAACTTATAATATAGCACATAAATACTAACCCATATAGAACGTAAGATGGGAAAGCCAAAAGAAGATCACAATGATAGTATCATGAATAAAATAAATTAAATATAAAACGAACCTCTATTAATAATCGAAAATACTAATTAAGAGAAAAAAATTTCTTCATCAATCATGACCATATCAAGACTTATCAAACTTCACCTTTTTTATAATGATCCGCGACCTTAAATAGTCTAGAAACTCGAACCTTGATTCCCCAATTAGTTTTAGTAGAATTAAGTTTATTGAGAAAAAAGAATAAGATTGACATATAGATATATGAAAAGAAAAACATAAATAATTATGAATACAACAAATATTCTAGGAATAAAATAATTAGTCAATTGCATAATACCTCGCAATGTCGTTGACAAACTTTCATTTGATTTTTCATGTAATGTCATCATGGTATGCTATAGGTTCAAAACTATATGTATGCATTTTTTATCTTTATATAACTCAATTTTTTAAAGTTTGGTTTTGCAAGACATAATCGCTATTGTTATATATAATACGCTATTTTTATAGTTATTTTTATATGTATTTAAAATAAAGAATAAATAATACGTTATTATTGTTCATCTAAATAATATATATTTTCATAAGTTGTAAAACTATATTGTTTATGGAACTTATTTCAAAACATATTTTGAGCACTCTCCGATGGTAAAAAAATTATAATATTGCGAATTATGTAGCAAAAGTTATATTCAATTTACATAGTTGAATAATTTTGATTGTTTATTTAAAATCGAGTGCAATATTATTCACTTATTAAAAACACCTTATATGTATTTAAATCTATGTTAAACAATATTTTTTTTAAAAAAAATTAAAAATTAAAAAAGAATGACATGTCATGCTTAGGTGGAGCTCTCTATAATATTCTAAGGTTGTTTTTCAAAAATCATACTCTAATTTTTTGATCATCCAAAACTCTAATATATACAATTTTATCGCTATAGATTTTAATTTTTGTTTTAGCAACAAAGTTTCCTTAATAAATTTTATTGCAATACTAAATTGCTTTGGTTCAGTTGAGTAAGGCCGGTGTTTGGATCCTCTAGAATTTCTTTAGAGCTCTACAATGTAGAGCTTGAGCAATATCAACCATTGAATAAAAAATAAATGGCTCATATATTATCTTTCCAAAACCCCCTCTATTTATTCTCATCAAAAATCCACCCCCTTATCTCCCCTTCCACTAATATAAGTCCTTGATTTTTAAAACGTATGGTTCATATACAACTCTACCTTTTATCCAAAACTCCTTTTATGTATTTAAATATATATGTAGAACTCTATTTTTTAAAATATTTAAAATAAAAATTAATGACATGACAATCCTGCGTGGTGTTCTCTATTTTATAAGTTGTAGAACTATATGGTAAATGGATCTTATTTTGGAGCATATTTCGAGCACTATCCAATGGAACAAAAATTATAATATTCTGAATTACGTAGCAAAAGTTATACACAATTTACATAATATAATAATTTAGTTTGTTCATTCAAAACCAAACTCTAATTTTAGCTTATCCAAGACTCCTTATATGTACTTAAGTATATGTAGGAACAAACATTATAGTATTTCGAATTACGTAGCAAAAGTTATACACAATTTACATACTATAATAATTTAGGTTGTTCATTCAAAACCAAACTCTAATTTTACCTTATCCAAGACTTCTTATATGTACTTAAATCTATGTATTTTTTAAAAAATAAAAATAAAAATTAATGACATGACAATCCTACGTGGCGCTCTATATTTCATAATTTGTAGAACTATATTTAAATCTATGTAGAGCTCAATTTTTTTTAAAATAAAAATAAAAATTGATGACATGGCAATCCTATGTGGCGCTCTATATTTCATAATTTGTAAAACTATATTGTAAATGGATCTTATTTCGTAGCATATTTCGAGCACTATCCAATGGTACAAAAATTATAATATTCCGAATTATGTAGCAAAAGTTATACACAATTTACATAATATAATAATTTAGGTTGCTCATTCAGAATCAAACTCTAATTTTCGCTTATCCAAAACTCTTGATATGTATTTAAATCTATGTAGAACTCTATTTTTGTAAAAGATGAAAATAAAACTAGATGACGTGGCAATCCTACGTGGCGCGCTCTATGGCTCGAAATCTTAAAGAGCTCCCTATGCTCCCGAAAAGTTCCTCCTTTATTTATATACTAGTATTGGGACCCGGGTAAATGCCCGGGCATTTTCATGAAGAAGAGGTAGAGTTTTTAAATATTTACTTCCCTATTTTTGGCCGTTATTTTTGTCTGACATAGAACAACTAAAAGTTATAATATTATTTTGTCATTATTTTTTACGTTGGTTTCTAATTTATATGTCATGAAGAAACTCACTATATCATTCAGAAACATACTATATCATGCAGGAACTACATCATTTTTGAACAATCCACTTTATTATTTAGACACTCACTATATTATGCAGAAACTCACTATATGATTCAGACATTCACTCTATCATGCGTAAAACTATATTCTTTTATATGTTAAAGCACGGGGCACGATATACTACATATTATAACAACCCTAATTCTAATTGAATCCATAATTCCAATTGCGTAGGTTACTTTAATACTTTAACCCTAATTCTAATTGAATCGCTAATTCCAATTGCATTAGGTTACTTTAATACGTTAGTATAGTCAATACTTCCTTTTATATGTTACTTTAATATAAAATTTTAAATATAGTATAAGTGGATCTTATTTTAAAGTACTTTTTAAACACTTTTCAATGGTACAAAAATTATAATTTTACGAACTATATATTAAAAGTTATAATCAATTTACTATATTTAAGTTTTTCATTGTGAACCCATCTCTATATTTGTATTTTAATCAATTTAGAACTCTATTTATATTTTAAAAAATTATGACATGGCACTTAATGAGGTCGACAAATGGCGTCCAATGAGGCCGCCAAATGTCGCGACCTCGTGAGCTGACTTTTGTAATCTGCTTTATATATTAGTTATATGATATTGATTATTTTAGTATTTCATTTATTACTTAGTATATTGTATTTAAAAACTTGAGGAATTGTATGGTTATCAACTTGAGAACTTGTGTATATTATGACCTCTTAATAAAACTAAGGAGGGTAATGAAGCCCGAAAGGGTGTTGAACAGGTTGCCCTATATGATGGTATATCTTTCTATAGGTTGATCATCTGGTCTGAGGATTGTGAAGAGGCATTTCTGAAGCTGAAAAAGAGTTTGACCTCTGCTCCTGTTCTTACCTTGCCATCTGAGGGCGTTGGGTATGAAGTGTTCAAAGGATGCATCGAAGAATGGTCCGGGTTGGGTTTTTGATGCGACAAGGGAAAGTAATAGCCTATGGTTCGAGGCACTGAAGGTGCATGAGAGGAATTACCCGACCCATGATCCTGGAGTTAGCGGCCGTGGTGTTTGCACTAAAGATATGGCGACACTATCTCGTATGGTGTTCCGTGTAAGGTGTATACCGACCACAAGAGCCCAAGTACATCTTCACTCGCCGTGATCTTAACATGAGGCGAGAGAAGGTGGCTTGAATCGATCAAGGATTATGATCTCGACCCTGGATTACCAAGAGGGTAAGGCGAATAAAGTAGCGGATGCTCGAGTCGCAAGAGTAAGCATTCATTAAACGCTGCTATGGTTGTGCCTCGTGAATTGTGTGAAGAGTTTCGCAAGCTTGATATCGAGGTTGTTCCTCGGGGTTATGTATCCGCTTTGTTGGGTTCCATGAGTGCCGAGCCCGAGTTGTTCCAGGAGTTAAGAAGCAAGCAAAAGGGTGATCCAAAGCCGGGAGAAGATCCGTGAAGCAAAGATGCAAGGTCGTGCAGAGAATTTTGAGATCTATGCTGATGATAGCTTGAGGTTTATGGGGCGTTGGTGTGTGCCCAATGATGGTGAGCTTAAGAGAAAGATTCTCGAGGAAGCTCATAGTACTCCTTATTCCGTTCATCCTGGGGGTGACAAGCTCTATAAGGATCGAAGGCTAATTTTTGGTGGCCTGGTATGAAGAGAGAGATTGCCGAGTTCGTAGCTAGGTGTTTGGTCCGTCGAAGGTGAAAATTGAGCATCGAGGCCCGGTGGTTTGTTGCAACCTTTGCCTATTCCCTTGGAAGTTCGACTCGATCTCGATGGATTTCGTGATGGGTTTGCCTGTAGAGCCGCTGGGTGGATTGAATGCCGTGTGGGTGATTGTGGATCGATTGACTAAAGTGGCTCGTTTTATTGCGATGAAGAACACTTGGTCTATGGAAGAGCTAGCTGAAGCTTACGCTAATGAGATAATTCGTCTTCATGGGGTTCCCAAAGACATTGTCTCCGACCGTGATCCGCGATTCCTATCCCATTTCTCGGGATTGCTTTGCAAGAGGCTTTTGGTTCGAAGTTGAAGCCGAGTACCGCATTTCATGCGGCCTACCGATGGTCGACCGAGAGGACTATTCGGACCTTGGAAGATATGCTTCGTGCTTGTGCCTTGGAATTTCAAAGCAGTCTTGGGTCAAGTCTCTTAGCTTGGTGGAGTTTTCTTATAACAACGCTTATCAAGCTAGTATCCAAATGGCTCCGTATGAGGCTCTCTATGGAAGGAAGTGTCGTAGTCCTACTTGTTGGAGCGACATCGATGACTCATTGATTTTAGGCCCGGAGTTAATTCGGGATACAATTGAGCGGGTGAAAGTAATTCAAGCGAAGATGAAGGCCGCTCAAGATAAAGCGTAAGTCGTATGCTCGATTTGCGTCGGAAACCTATTTCTTTTGAGGTGGAGGATAAGGTGCTTTTGAGGGTTTCTCCTATGAAGGGAGTGATGCGGTTTGGTCAAAAGGGCAAGTTGAGTCCGAAGTACGTAGGTCCCTATGAAATTCTTGAAAGGATCGGGAGGTCGCGTATCGTTTGGCTTTGCCGCCGGTAGCCGTCGAAGGTTCATGATGTGTTTCATGTGTCGCAATTGCGCGCAGTATCGTAGTGATCCTTCGCATGTAATCCCCGTTGAATCGGTGTCGGCTTGAGCCGAATCCGACTTTTGAAGAGCGACCTGTTCGTATATTGGACCGTCAGAACCGTGCTCTGAGAAGGAAGGTGATTCCCTTGGTTAAAGTACTTTGGAGAAGTCAAAAGTACGAAGAAGCTACTTGGGAAACCGAAGAGTCAATGCGACTGAAATACCCGGAACTATTCGTTTCGTGTACTATTTGTGTTCTTGTCTTGTTTTTGTGTTTTCGAAGTTTCGAGGACGAAACTTTATTTAAGGAGGGGAGATTGTAACAACCCATAATTTTGCTCCTAGTTTTTCGCAAGAATTTTCTCTAAAAACTATTATTTTCTCTAAATTAATTATTTTTATGTTATAATTTTGGGAGCCGAATTATTATTTTTATTTTTATGGCGTGTCAATGTGTTTATTTCATTTATATTTATAATATAATTTATTAGAATTATTTTTATTATTAAGTATTTTCAAAGTTTAGGCGCGATTTAGGAATTAACCGTTTTATCGCGTATCGGGCTTTCGGAGCATGGATCGTTGTTGAATTTGGGCCGAAAGTTTTTGTGGGTGTGTGGGCTTGGGGCAGCCGGCCAAGTGAAGGAATTAGGAGACCTTTCTCCTTTTCTTTTCTCTTTTGTTTTCTTAAGACTCTTTGATGCCTTATAACCCCCATAACCCCCCCTTAATGATTTCTTTAATTAAACCTCATTAAACCTCTTAATTCACTTCAAAATTCTGATTAGAAAATCAGAACTTTTGGCTGTCATTCTTCAACATTTTCGTCCATCATCATCACCATCATCACCATTTTCATTCTCTCAAATTTTCTTCATTTCTTCTCTTTGATAATTGTTCGTGAATTGTTTTTGTGGCTTTTTCCTTATACTTCGCGCTTGGAATTTGAAGAAGAAGAGGGTCACACGCCTACTGTGGGGATTTCCAGAAGTTTTCAGCTCGCCTCCGACGATCCAGGTAACTAGTTGTTATCCTAGAATCATAGTGATTAGAGTAGTATTCGGTATTAGATTAATACGTTAGGAATTATCTAAAATACTTTTTGAATGATATTTTTGATGAAATTTTACATGAACATACGTGACATATGCTATGTGAATACTGTGTAGAGAAAAATAATTTTTGCATGATTTTTAATATTTATTTGATTTAATTAGTATTTTGTGTGTTTTTGGCTAAATTTCATAATAATTATTGAACGACTGTTAAAATTGATGAAACCATTTTTCTTAGATCATGTTACATGCGTATAATGTATTCCATGCCTTGGAATAATTTTTATCTACTGTTTACTGTTTTAATTAATTGATATATCTGTTTTTGTAAATTCTGTTCAGTCAGTATATAATTCATGAAAATTATTTATATTGGCAGAAAAATTAATTTATTTGGATAATATGTATTTCCGTGAGTTTTTACATGTTATGTGAATTTTTGGTAATTTTTTGGCGTCTGTTTATATTTTTAATTATTATAATGGCTTATTTGAGGAATCTGTATATTAACTGTTAAAAATACTTTTTGAGTCCGAAAATTATAAATAAAAATTGTTCCATGTCAGTAGAGCTATTAGGGTTATATGATAATTTTTGTATGATTTTACTGCTCGAATTTGTTAGTTTCATAATTATTATAGTGTTTTTGTGATGAAATTGAGGACACACTATTAAATTGTTTGAGGGCTTGTAAATCAGATATAATTTATAATTTAATATATTCTGGGTTGCTGATTTTCAGTAGTATACAGTATGCATCATTTGAGTAACCACATGTTTAGGTTTGATTTATGGAATAAAAATGATTTAATTGTTATTACTCTTTTAATGAATTATGATTTAGAGTTAATTGGTGATGTATTTGTGATTGAGTGTGGTTGCTGTAAAAACCAGTATATTGTCATTGTTGATGTTTGGGAATGTTCAAGTGTTATTGTGAGAGTTATTTGTTGAATATTTTATAAGTGATTTATTTTGAGGAATTATGAAGAACTCGTTTGATGAATTGTGGGTATAAGGCCTGGTGGCATCCCTTTTGACGAATATTTTTGATGAATGATACTTAGTTTGTATGCATGATTGTATTTTTGAGATAAGAATATCCGGTGGGATAGATGTAGTCCCCCGGTTAAGAACATGCCAACCACCCGGTTTGCGAACTAGGGGTACACCCGGGTTAATTGTTGTCGTCCGAGAGGTCGTGGGGTTCTGCGTGTTCTACCCCGCATCGGAGTTTGGCCATTCTTAGACACAGTGCAGTGGGGAACGTAAGCCCATAGACCGACCTCGGAGATTGCGATCCGACAAACCTTAGGAAGTGATTTGCGAATCACCGGCGTCTCGGTTTCGACTCAATAACTTGTTGTATTTTGATTTATTATTAGTATTTATTTATATTTGAATTATGTCACTCACTATATTATGTTTACTTATTGTTAATGATCTCTTGATTTATCTATGAGCTTTATGATTTCTATGTGCATGATATGATGTAATGAATTGCATGTTATTCCTTTCTTAATAATCTACCTCGAATAGTGCTTTGATTGCTATTGCTCGGGAGAACCGCTAGTTACTCCCCACCGACTGTGGAAATATGTATTATAATCTTGCAGATGGAAATGATTGCTAGGCTTGTGACTGCCCGGGCTAGCAAGTGAGAGTTGGTTGTGAGAAGAAGCTTTTAGTTTTGTTTTTGGTAGATGAACTTTATATAGGTCATAGGGAGACTTATTTTTGGATTGCCTTCAAGGATATTAGTGTTATTTAAGTTTATTTTGGGAGACTTGCATGTCTCATGGTATTTTGGATTTGTTAGTATAATACAATTGGGATACTTCTTTTATGTTGGAACCATGATGTTACTTGGAGATTTATTCCCTTTTTAAGCTATGAATTTTGAGTTATTATCTTTATTTATTGTTTTAGAGTAGCATACCGTCCCGACGTTATTTCCGCTAACGTCATTTTAGTATTTCTTGAATTAATAAGGTTTAGTATCCTAGTAGTAGAAGGACGGGGTGTTACAGTTGGTATCAGAGCAAAGTTACCCGAGACCCTTACTTAGCCACTAAGAAACTCCCGGGAAATGTATAGTTGAAGTAAATAGGGTCATTAGAATCTTAGGCTTCAAGAAAAGTAGTGGTGAGAGGGTCACTTGGGTAGGAAACCACGGGAAAATATTTTTCTTATTTTGATGTGATAAGTTGTTAATTTACAACTAATAACGTGTTCAATAACGAATGTTTAACTTGTGTTTGTAGAATGCCGCCTCGAGGTATGACTAGTGCTAGAAAGGAGGCTGCCCGGAAAAGGCGCCAAGCACTTGAGAACGCCATTATAGCTATGGCTAACCTGGTCTTCGCTCCGCCTAGTGGGCAACTGTTTTTGATCGGCTTGACCGTCACCGTCCGCCTACTTTTGACGGGACTTCGATCCCGTTGTGCCGGGAAGGGTGGTTAAGGGAGATGGAGAAGCCGTTTTCTTACTTGGATGCCCCCGTCGCTGAAATGGTGCCTATTGGTACCTACTATCTCGAAGATGGAAGCCGATAACCGGTGGAGTACTGTTCGTGCAAGCCGCATGGCTACACCGGGATTTGGATGGGATGAGTTCCGTGTTAAGTCGAAGGAGAGGTTTTATCCCGATGAGCTCCGTTAGCGAAGCAGGAAGAGTTCTTAACTCGTCTCAGGGTACTCGAGTGTGCGAGGAGTACACCGATAAATTCACCGAGCCGTCCGTGTTTGCTACCTCGGTTGTACCTACCGAAGCCGAGCGTGTAAAGAGGTACATCAAGAAAATGGATCCTAGGGCGAGGACCCATGTTCCGAGTTCGGGAGCTTCGACTTTCCAGGGAGCATATGAAATAGCTCGAGTATTCATGCCTCTTTGAAAGAGGAAGATTCTCGCTAAGGCCGCCGTCGCTAAGAAGCCCGCCGCTACCTATGTTCGGCTTCCCGCCTAAGAAGCCGAGGTATGAGCCGCCTGGTCGAGGGGGTTATCACCGTGGTTCTCGGATCGGGATTTCGCCCGAGTTTTGATCCGAGCAAGTGCCGAATCTCGTGGTAAAGCCGCTCATCCGGGGAAGAACTGTGATGGATCGACCGTTGTTTGTTTCTATTGCAAGGAAGTGGGGCACAAGTCTTTTCAATGTGCTAAGAATCCTAGAGCTCCGTCTTTTTCGCCGGGTCCCGTTAAGCCGCTTAGTTCTTCCCGCTCCCTCCGAAGAACAGGATTTATGTGATGACGCAAGCTGAAGCCGATGTTCATCCCGATGTCATCTCCGGTACTTTTCTTGTAAATAATGCTCCCCGCTTTGTTCTCGTTTCGATACGGTGCTAAAGTTGTCTTTTGTTGCTAGTTCCTTTGTTCGAAAAGCTAATCTTTCCTCTAGATCTCCTATTAAGTCCCTAATTTCTCTTCCGTCCGGTGAGAATTATCCCCGTCATTCGAAGTTTAAGGGCGTGCCTCGTCGCATTCTCGGGTTCCGAGTCACAAGCCGATCTTAAGGAGTTTCCTATGTCGAGTTTGATGTGATCCTTGGAATAGATTGGTTATCGAAGTATCATGCCCGCATTCAGGCCGTGATCGAAGGTGGTGCTCGTGAGATCCTAAGGGGAAAAGGATTTCTTATTCGGGCGTTGTAGTGAAGAAGGGCGTTAAGTGGGTTTCCGCTCCGAGAATGCGGAAGATGCGTCAAAAGGGTGATGTGGTATACCTTTGCATGGTGAAGGATTTGTCATCCGAAGATCGCCGAGAGTATTCCGGTAGCTCGGGATTATCCCGATGTATTTCCCGAAGAGTCGCTGTGTATTCCTCCCCGAAAGAGATGTGGAGTCTCGCATTGATTTAGTACCGGCACGCTCCTATATCCAAGGCCCGTATAGAATGGCGCGCTCCGAATTGCAAGAGTTGAAGACTCAATTGCAAGAGTTGATAGATAAGGGCTTCATAAGGCCTAGTGTGTCTCCTCGGGGGGTGCTCCCTGCTTTTGTTTGTCAAAAAGAAAGACGGGAGTATGCGTCCGTGCATCGATTACCGTGAGCTCGAATAAGGTAACGATCAAGAATAAATATCCGTTGCCTCGCATCGAGGATCCGCTTGATCGCTAAAAGGTGCCGGGGTATTTTCCAAGATCGATCTCGAGATCCGGATATCATCAAATTCCCGTGAAGAAGGAGGATATTCCGAAGACCGCTTCGCACCCGGATATGGGCACTATGAATTTGAAGTGATGCCATTTGGTCTCACGAATGCTCTCGCGATTTTCATGGATCAAATGAATCGCTCTTTCCACGAGTACTTGGATACTTGTGTGGTCGTGTTCATCGATGATATTCTCGTCTACTCTAAGGGACGAGAAGGAGCATGAGTAGCATTTGAGATTGGTGTCGGGATGTTCCGCGCAAGCAAAAGTGGTTCGCAAAGCCGTCTAAGTGCGAGTTCTCCGCCGAAGGAAGTTGCTTTTCTAGGGCATGTAATCAGCAAGGAAGGAGTCAAGGTGGATCCCGCTAAGATCAAGGCCGTTGTCGAGCGGGAGAGTCCTGAGAATGTGACCGAGATTCGGAGTTTTCTCGGGTCCGGGTCCGGTTATTATAGGAGGTCTCGCTCAAAATTTCTCCAAGATAGCCTCAACCTCGACTCGCTCGATGCGCAAGGACCGCAAGTTCATCGGTCCGAGGATTGGGAAGAGGCATTTCGAAGCCGAAAAAGAGTTTCGACCTCTCGCTCCCGTTCTTACCTTGCCATCCGAGGGCGTTGGGTATGAAGTGTTCAAGTGATGCATCGAAGAATGGTCCGGGTTGTGTTTTGCATGCAAGGGAAAGTAATAGCCTATGGTTCGAGGCACCAAGGTGCATGAGAGGAATTACCCGACCCATGATCCGGAGTTAGCGGCCGTGGTGTTTCGCACTAAAGATATGGCGACACTATCTCGTATGGTGTTCCGTGTAAGGTGTATACCGACCACAAGAGCCTCGAAGTACATCTTCACTCGCCGTGATCTTAACACGAGGCGAGAAGGTGGCTTGAATTGATCAAGGATTATGATCTCGACCCCGGGATTACCAAGAGGGTAAGGCGAATAAAGTAGCGGATGCTCGAGTCGCAAGAGTAAGCATTCATTAGACGCCGCTATGGTTGTGCCTCGTGAATTGTGTGAAGAGTTTCGCAAGCTTGATATCGAGGTTGTTCCTCGTGGTTATGTATCCGCTTTGTTGGGTTCCATGAGTGCCGAGCCCGAGTTGTTCCGGGAGTTAAGAAGCAAGCAAAAGGGTGATCCAAAGCCGGAGAAGATCCGTGAAGCAAAGATGCAAGGTCGTGCGAGAGAATTTTGAGATCTCGGGGCCGATGATAGCTTCGAGGTTTATGGGGCGTTGGTGTGTGCCCAATGATGGTGAGCTTAAGAGAAAGATTCTCGAGGAAGCTCATAGTACTCCTTATTCCGTTCATCCCGGGGGTGACAAGCTCTATAAGGATCTCGAAGGCTAATTTTTGGTGGCCTGGTATGAAGAGAGAGATTGCCGAGTTCGTAGCTAGGTGTTTGGTCCGTCGAAGGTGAAAATTGAGCATCGTAGGCCCGGTGGTTTGTTGCAACCTTTGCCTATTCCCCGCTTGGAAGTTCGACTCGATCTCGATGGATTTCGTGATGGGTTTGCCTAGAGCCGCCGGTGGATTGAATGCCGTGTGGGTGATTGTGGATCGATCGACTAAAGTGGCTCGTTTTATTGCGATGAAGAACACTTGGTCTATGGAAGAGCTAGCTGAAGCTTACGCTAATGAGATAATTCGTCTTCATGGGGTTCCCAAAGACATTGTCTCCGACCGTGATCCGCGATTCCTATCCCATTTCCTCGGATTGCTTTGCAAGAGGCTTTTGGTTCGAAGTTGAAGCCGAGTACCGCATTTCATGCAGCTACCGATGGTCGACCGAGAGGACTATTCGGACCTTGGAAGATATGCTTCGTGCTTGTGCCTTGGAATTTCAAGCAGCTCTTGGGTCAAGTCTCTTAGCTTGGTGGAGTTTTCTTATAACAACAGCTTATCAAGCTAGTATCCAAATGGCTCCGTATGAGGCTCTCTATGGAAGGAAGTGTCGTAGTCCTACTTGTTGGAGCGACATCAGTGACTCATTGATTTTAGGCCCGGAGTTAATTGAGGATACAGTTGAGCAGGTGAAAGTAATTCAAGCGAAGATGAAGGCCGCTCAAGATAGGCGTAAGTCGTATGCCGATTTGCGTCGGAAACCTATTTCTTTTGAGGTGGAGGATAAGGTGCTTTTGAGGGTTTCTCCTATGAAGGGAGTGATGCGGCTTTGGTCAAAAGGGCAAGTTGAGTCCGAAGTACGTAGGTCCCTATGAAATTCTTGAAAGGATCGGGAGGTCGCGTATCGTTTGGCTTTGCCGCCGTAGCCGTCGAAGGTTCATGATGTGTTTCATGTGTCGCAGCTTGCGCAGTATCGTAGTGATCCTTCGCATGTAATCCCCGTTGAATCGGTGTCGCTGAGCCGAATCCGACTTTTGAAGAGCGAACTGCTCGTATATTGGACCGTCGTAACCGTGCTCCGAGAAGGAAGGTGATTCCCTTGGTTAAAGTACTTTGGAGAAGTCAAAAGTACGAAGAAGCTACTGGGAAACCGAAGAGTCAATGCGATCGAAATACCCGGAACTATTCGTTTCGTGTACTATTTGTGTTCTTGTCTTGTTTTTGTGTTTTCGAAGTTTCGAGGACGAAACTTTATTTAAGGAGGGGAGATTGTAACAACCCATAATTTTGCTCCTAGTTTTTCGCAAGAATTTTCTCTAAAAACTATTATTTTCTCTAAATTAATTATTTTTATGTTATAATTTTGGGAGCCGAATTATTATTTTTATTTTTATGGCGTGTCAATGTGTTTATTTCATTTATATTTATAATATAATTTATTAGAATTATTTTTATTATTAAGTATTTTCAAAGTTTAGGCGCGATTTAGGAATTAACCGTTTTATCGCGTATCGGGCTTTCTGAGCATGGATCGTTGTTGAATTTGGGCCGAAAGTTTTTGTGGGTGTGTGGGCTTGGGGCAGCCGGCCAAGTGAAGGAATTAGGAGACCTTTCTCCTTTTCTTTTCTCTTTTGTTTTCTTAAGACTCTTTGATGCCTTATAACCCCCATAACCCCCCTTAATGATTTCTTTAATTAAACCTCATTAAACCTCTTAATTCACTTCAAAATTCTGATTAGAAAATCAGAACTTTTGGCTGTCATTCTTCAACATTTTCGTCCATCATCATCACCATCATCACCATTTTCATTCTCTCAAATTTTCTTCATTTCTTCTCTTTGATAATTGTTCGTGAATTGTTTTTGTGGCTTTTTCCTTATACTTCGCGCTTGGAATTTGAAGAAGAAGAGGGTCACACGCCTACTGTGGGGATTTCCAGAAGTTTTCAGCTCGCCTCCGACGATCCAGGTAACTAGTTGTTATCCTAGAATCATAGTGATTAGAGTAGTATTCGGTATTAGATTAATACGTTAGGAATTATCTAAAATACTTTTTGAATGATATTTTTGATGAAATTTTACATGAACATACGTGACATATGCTATGTGAATACTGTGTAGACAAAAATAATTTTTGCATGATTTTTAATATTTATTTGATTTAATTAGTATTTTGTGCGTTTTTGGCTAAATTTCATAATAATTATTGAACGACTGTTAAAATTGATGAAACCATTTTTCTTAGATCATGTTACATGCGTATAATGTATTCCATGCCTTGGAATAATTTTTATCTACTGTTTACTGTTTTAATTAATTGATATATCTGTTTTTGTAAATTCTGTTCAGTCAGTATATAATTCATGAAAATTATTTATATTGGCAGAAAAATTAATTTATTTGGATAATATGTATTTCCGTGAGTTTTTACATGTTATGTGAATTTTTGGTAATTTTTTGGCGTCTGTTTATATTTTTAATTATTATAATGGCTTATTTGAGGAATCTGTATATTAACTGTTAAAAATACTTTTTGAGTCCGAAAATTATAAATAAAAATTGTTCCATGTCAGTAGAGCTATTAGGGTTATATGATAATTTTTGTATGATTTTACTGCTCGAATTTGTTAGTTTCATAATTATTATAGTGTTTTTGTGATGAAATTGAGGACACACTATTAAATTGTTTGAGGGCTTGTAAATCAGATATAATTTATAATTTAATATATTCTGGGTTGCTGATTTTCAGTAGTATACAGTATGCATCATTTGAGTAACCACATGTGTAGGTTTGATTTATGGAATAAAATGATTTAATTGTTATTACTCTTTTAATGAATTATGATTTAGAGTTAATTGGTGATGTATTTGTGATTGAGTGTGGTTGCTGTAAAAACCAGTATATTGTCATTGTTGATGTTTGGGAATGTTCAAGTGTTATTGTGAGAGTTATTTGTTGAATATTTTATAAGTGATTTATTTTGAGGAATTATGAAGAACTGTTTGATGAATTGTGGGTATAAGGCCGGGTGGCATCCCTTTTTGACGAATATTTTTGATGAATGATACTTAGTTTGTATGCATGATTGTATTTTTGAGATAAGAATATCCGGTGGGATAGATGTAGTCCCCGGTTAAGAACATGCCAACCACCTGGTTTGCGAACTAGGGGTACACCTGGGTTAATTGTTGTCGTCCGAGAGGTCGGGGTTCTGCGTGTTCTACCCCCGCATCGGGAGTTTGGCCATTCTTAGACACAAAGTGGGGGAACGTAAGCCCATAGATCGACCTGGAGATTGCGATCTGACAAACCTTAGGAAGTGATTTGCGAATCACTGGCGTTCGGTTTCTGACTCAATAACTTGTTGTATTTTGATTTATTATTAGTATTTATTTATATTTGAATTATGTCACTCACTATATTATGTTTACTTATTGTTAATGATCTCTTGATTTATCTATGAGCTTTATGATTTCTATGTGCATGATATGATGTAATGAATTGCATGTTATTCCTTTCTTAATAATCTACCTCTGAATAGTGCTTTGATTGCTATTGTTTTGGGAGAACTGCTAGTTACTCCCCACTGACTGTGGAAATATGTATTATAATCTTGCGGATGGAAATGATTGCTAGGCTTGTGGATCGCCTCGGGCTAGCAAAGTGTGAGAGTTGGTTGTGAGAAGAAGCTTTTAGTTTTGTTTTTGGTAGATGAACTTTATATAGGTCATAGGGAGACTTATTTTTGGATTGCCTTCAAGGATATTAGTGTTATTTAAGTTTATTTTGGGAGACTTGCATGTCTCATGGTATTTTGGATTTGTTAGTATAATACAATTGGGATACTTCTTTTATGTTGGAACCATGATGTTACTTGGAGATTTATTCCCTTTTTAAGCTATGAATTTTGAGTTATTATCTTTATTTATTGTTTTAGAGTAGCATACCGTCCCGACGTTATTTCCGCTAACGTCATTTTAGTATTTCTTGAATTAATAAGGTTTAGTATCCTAGTAGTAGAAGGACGGGGTGTTACAGTTGCAACTGAAACCTTATGAACAAAATTACCCTACTCATGATTTGGAGCTAGGAGCAATTGTGTTTGCACTCAAAATATGGAGACATTATTTGTATGGAGTCAAGTGCACAATGTACACAGACCATAAGAGTTTAAAGTATCTCTACACTCAGAAGGAGTTGAACATGAGACAAAGGCGTTGGCTTGAACTCATCAATGACTATGATCTCGACATTGTATACCACGAAGGCAAAGCAAACAAAGTCGCAAATGCTTTAAGCAGGAAGAGTAGGCAAATTTTTTTTGGCGCGGCCCGGCCCGACCCATGATCACCTCTAATACAAATGTTTTAGAACCTAAATATTTAACATTAATATTATTTGTTCACCTTTTCTTCTAAACTCAAAACTTATTTTAAAAATTAATATTTTGACGGGATGGAGTCGAATTACTCAGTTTTTCTAATTTTTTGGAGTTATCTCTCTTGTTGTCTTCTTTTCTGTTACTTTGTAGGTTGGACTTGGTGATGGGATCTCGTGCAAGGAGACTTAGATTTTTCACCTAGATCACTCTTGTAGTTGTCTATCTTGGGATTATTTATTTCAGTATTGTCTAAAATAAGATATTGGTTGTAATAGTATTCTTACTTCAAATTTCTCTTTTCTAAGATAGTTGGGTTAATTTATTTAATTTTGTTAGCCTTTCGTTTACTCTTAGAAGGTAAATGGGCGGTAATATCCTCCAAGTTTGAATAAATGATTTTTGAAAACTATATTTATTTGACTATATATTTATTTGAATTTGGACGGTGTTACAGGAAGTAGGGAAGTGGGGAGAGGAGGGAGGCGAAAGGTGGGGTGGAATTGTACGGGGGGTTTGGGGGGGGCCGCAAGATTGGGGGTGGGGTGGGGGTGCTGGTGGGGGAGGGGGCCGCAAGGGTGGGTGAAGGTCTGCTTGTGGGGCCGCGGTAAGGGTATGTGGGGTTGCATGGGCTGGTGGGAGGTGGTTGCAACTTGTAATAGTCCATACTTGTAAGCAGCTTTAATTTAGAGTTAATTATATTTTATGATCCTTAACTTTGTGATCATGTTTGTGTGACTTTGGAAATATGAGTTTGCTTTTTGGAAATTTTAGTATTGACAAGTAATAAGTTAATATCTTCAAGTTCAATGACAAGTATAAATTGGATTTATTAAACCACTTAAAGTATTATTTTGTTCTAATTATGGATTTCATTTAAAAAAAATTAAGAGAAAGAAAGAGCTCCAAGAACTATCTAGAGTTCTCATGAAACGAACTAGGCAATCTATTAAAACGCTCCTTATTGAATCAACGTTCCAGTTCACCTATCTCTCTCTCCTCTACTTGTTGTTCGACCACCGCGGTTGGTGTTCTACCGCCACCCTTGCCACTGCTAACCTTAGTTTCAGTCGTCGGCAAGAGTCTCTCTCTCCTCGCCTCTGCTGCAGCTGCGTTTCTGTCCTGCTAGAGCCCCGGCAAGAAGCTTGCCGCTACTAACACTACTCTGTTCGACGCTGTTGTTGCGGTTGTTCTACCACCACCGGTGTTGTTGGTTGTTCTATATGATGGTTTTATGTCAAAATCAGTTATTAATCCTCCTTATATTGTTATCAGTACTTCATTTTTTGTGGTGACCTGCTACCAGTGGCGGAGCCAGGATTCTCAAAGTGGGGGGACAAAGTACGAACATCAGGCATTCGGATAAAAATTTTAGAAAAAAAACACTACAACACGAATTGTTTAATACTTAACGTTTTACATCCGAAATTCCAAAATATTTATAGTCTTACCATCAAAGAGAAAAAAAAAAAAAATACTAATAGAGGATCAAGATTGGTCTACTAGTTGTCATACCCCTCATGACCTCCTCAAAGACTAAATTCTATTTCCCTTATAAAAAAGTCCGTACTAATAACAAAAAAATTATCAATAAAAAAAAAAAGGGCACCACAACAACTATTTCTAGTTTTAGTTGCACGAATCATCATGTTTACCAAGTTACTCAAAGTTAATAATATCAATTTGCAATGCTCTTATAATTTAGTCTTATGTACTTCAATATTCATCAATATCGCTCATCTTCAAATTGCAAAAAACTAAAAAAAAAATTCAGTTAAAGAAAGTTATCTATGAGATTAGTCAAATTGTATTGTCAATAATTGCCACGTGCGTAATGAGGTGTTTAGATTTTTTACATGTATAAGCTTGTTGGAGTTAGGACAGGAGCTAGGAGTTATAATTCTTTAATTCTAATTTGGTGAATTAAGAATACCTTCATTTTTGTAACAGAGCTAAAAGGCAAAAGCTCTCTTTCTCTCTCCACATGAAATGAAAATCATCTCCTTCTCTCATCACTTTCATGGTATCGTTTAATTCTTTTAGATTCCACGCAGAGTTGTCCAGGCATCCGAATTTTCTGGAAAAATTAAAGTTGGGAATCTGTAGTTTGTATTCATCAGTTGAATTTCTGGAAAATTTTGTCCTAAATTCGTTCTTTAACTCAATCTAAGTTTGACTGAAGTTTGTTTGAAGTTTTTCTTGCTGAATTTGTGGTCGATTATCTCAATATTCAGTCTGAATTCGCGAGTTTGTTGCGGCTGTTCTTGGCAAATTTGGTTCAAGAAACCTGAAATTGTTTGCAATCGATTGTTTTCGAGGTCAATTTATCGATCTTCTTTCATCAATTTTAGTAGCAACTAGCACGAATCATCATCTTTACCAAATTACTCAAAATTATTTTTTCAAAGTGGGGGGACATCTGTCCCCATGTCCCCCCTGCTGGCTCCGCCTCTGCCTGCTACTCCTCTTCTTCTACACCATTATATCATTCTTGATTCATATGATACAATTGAATTAACATAAGTGTTGCAAATGAGCTTTCTTTCTTCCTTGCTTTTATGAATTTAATTTTAAAAACCATTGTAGAGTTTTATTTTGTTAAACTAGTACCTATGAAACGATTGCTCAGTTTGCGAACTAACTATAGTTTTATATTTCTGATTTTAAGATGTAATATTGATTCATTACTAATTTAGTTTGCAAAACTAGTTTTCCTCTTTGATTTTTATGAGCTAGAATCCTAACTTTTAGTGAGAGATAGATAGATTTATTTTTTTAAGTTATCTGAAACTTTATGAGAATGGTTTAATCAATGTTGGAATTGAGAAATCTTACGGAAATTAGGTGATGGATACTTACAACTAAGGTTTCAGGTTTTTGGAGAATTAGAAGTTATGTTAAGATAGGATAATTGATTAGTTGCTTTATTAAGATTGAGTAAGAATTTTACTAATATGTGATACTATTTTGAGGTGAAATTTGAGGATTCAATTATGGGAGCTCAAGCAAATGCGGACATCAAGATTATGCAGATTCTCAAAGTTCCAGTATTAGTGGGGAAGGTACACATTGTCTCTCCACCTTTGAACTAAAATTTTGTTTGCACATGATTTTGTAAAAAATATACTTAACAATTAGAGTTTTATGTCGATTGAGTTGATTGTGTTATTGGAATAGTAAAGGTAAAATTTTTGAAAGTGCTTTTGGGTATTTAAATGTTTAATTAAAAATACGAACTTATGATATAGAATTCATATTTCACTTTTGCTAAGTTTTAATCTCCGGATGTGTGTGAAATCTTTATTAATAATGATTATACGTTTTAGTATCATTGGTCACGAAATATTGTGAGCAAATTATATTTACATAAGGTTATCGTTCCATGACGTACTAAGTTCATTATGTCATTGGAGCCCGATAATATAAAGTTGTCTATCGGCTCATGCTCTAATATGGAAATAATTATAGGCATTCAGTTAGAAGTATTGAAGTAAGGGTTCTCAATATATTTATCAATGTAATTCCGAGTATGATTTTCTGAATTAGATGATTTGATATGTTTTGCAATAAAGTGAACTAGGTGATTCTATGCTTACGGAACCTAACTATGTTTTCACTATAATTTATTTACATATATAGTTTTAAGTATATAAAGGTACCAAGAGTTTTCATTTCTATACACTAGAGGAAAAAAGCCCAAGGGCTGCGGTCAAAAGGGGCCCAAGGGCTGCGTTTTTTGACTGCAGCCCTTAACGCGTTAAGGGTTGCGATCAGGGAAAAAACCGCAGCCCTTGGTGGGTTAAGGGTTGCGGTTAAGGGCCAAAACCGCAGCCCTTGGTGAGTTAAGGGCTGCGGTTTTGGCCTTCAACCGCAGCCCTTAACCCAGCAGCCCTTCTGACCCAAAAAAAACAAATTTTTATTTTTTCAATTTTTTAGTCCTAAATGTTCCCAAACATTTTTATATATATAAAAGAATCATTTTCCATTGCAAATTATGTTTTTTTACACAAATATAGATTACATTACATGTGTAGAGAACATATAGCTAAAATAGATTACAAGTGCCCTTCTCCTTGATCTCCAAGCCTCAAGTGCAGCATTTATACAAGCAGTGCTAGTGATCCTTGAAATTGATTGTTTTCTATATTAAAAAGGGATAAAATAGGCAGCTGTGGTGACAACTAATAAGTTTTCCATCAGCGGTAATGCAGCAAAAAAACTGACCTCATTGTATGTTGTCCTTCCTTTGCTCTCCACCTTCTCGCAGACTAGTAATTTAGACAAGAAATTAGTAACATAAGCAACCAATAGGAAGAACCAAGTGCATCCTTGTAACACCCCTAGGTGTTCAAGCACCCCACTAGTAGATATTGTCCTCTATGGGCCCTAACCCGCAAGGATTTGCTTTGGTGCTGGATCGAAATCCTACCCAAAAGGCCTCTACTAGGTTGAGATGTCCACCTCTATATAAAGAAGGTTTCGTTCTCCTCAACTTCCGATGTGGGATAGCCAATATCTTAGGCACCTTCTCCCCTCCTTTAAAGAGCCTGCGTCCCCGTAGGCACTACAAGACACCGGAATGGGCCCTGGCTCTGATACCATTTGTAACACCCCTAGGTGTTCAGGAGCCCACTAGTAGATATTGTCCTCTATGGGCCCTAGCCCGCAAGGATTTGCTTTGGTGCAGGATCGAAATCCTACCCAAAAGGCATCTACTAGGTTGAGATGTCCACCTCTATATAAAGAAGGTTTCGTTCTCCTCAACTTCCGATGTGGGATAGCCAAGATCTTAGGCACCTTCTCCCCTCCTTTAAAGAGCATGCGTCCTAATAGGCACTACGAGACACCGTAATGGGCCCCGGCTCCGATACCATCTTTATATAGAGGTGGACATCTTAGATCTTAGGCTCTATATAAATTTGGAGAACAAAGTGATCGTAAAAATTTGTTAGATTTTAGATAGATTAGTTTATCTTTTTCTTTAAATACATCTTTTAGTTTCCTAGTCCTACTTCGACTCTACCTATCCAACTAGTATAAATAGGGGTCTCCACCCATCATATTCTTCACACTAAATTTGAGAAATACATCACTTTCTCAAGTTTAAACTCTCTCTCCCTCTTAGCCTACCCTTTCTCTTTCTCCATTAGTAGTCTTTTAATTTTAAGGTGCGTGTATATGTAGATCTTTAAATAGTATTTTGCAAACTTAGCATCATGTTGCTAGGGTTATTGTTTTAGATTTAAAAGCATGCTTTTTATGAGTTTATTATGAAGTTCATGTTAACCTGTACTAGATTCATGTATTCCTAAGAGTATTATATGTCGTAAGTTGTCCGTGTAAGTTGGCCATGTAAGACCTTGTTCATTGTTATATATCATGATTCATGTTAGTGTTGTATAATTTTACTACTATGTTAATTTCAAGCCTATGTCCGGCGTCAAGTGTTCAGCGCTAATATCTTAGATGGAGTTTGCATGATTTTTTAGTTGGCATCAATATTAATTTTATAATTAGTACCTTACTTTACCAAATATTATTAGTATGGTTTTATCTCTATACTTAGAAGTTTCAAGATTATTTTATGAGCAAAATTTTATGCCATTATATGGCTAAGTTTATAAGTATTACTATTCTGTTTAAAGGAGGATTATTTCCTAAGGATTTTTATTAGATTTATGATCTTTTATGATCACAATTATAAAGAGCCAACAGCTTGTTATTTATTATTAAGAACGGTAGCTATTATTATTTACCCAGGCAACGGATTGTTATCTATTAACAAGAACGGTAGCCATTATATTATTTACCCATGTACTTTTTGTACAAGTCATGTGGACAAGGTAGTAACCCCTCGTAATAGACTCAGTAAGGAATACTAAACTTGGGGGGTGTGCACACTTTGGGAAAGAAACCTAGGCAAGAAAAAGGAGTTTTTATTAAAGTTAAATACTTTATGTTATATAATTATCAAGTATTCAAGGAAGGATTTTCGAAATTAAATATTTCAAATGTTTAATTAAATAAAGTGATTTTATATTCCGCATATACATGTACTCAGTATTTTTACTAACACGCGTTTTGTTTGTTTCATTTTATGGCTTTGTCCCTGTGATGACCCTATTTTGGCGAGCAAAATTTACAGGTTGATATGATGCATACTTCATATGGGGGAGCTAGTGAGGAATCATAATTAGTCAAAGAGTTGTTATTTTATTTTTTATATTTCCATTGTCATAGTTGTACAATAAATTTTATATCAATAAAGATAAGTTATTTAGTTTTTTTCCGCTGCATTAGTTTAAAGTTCAATTAGTAGTTAGTATTATAGCCTAAAACATTATCACGTGGCAGTAATACTCTCAAGTTTCTCAAGGAGTTTTATATTAAAATATCTTTTTAGAAAGAGAGAAATTTGGGGGTGTTACAAAGTGGTATCAGAGCCAGGGCCCATTCTGGTGTCTTGTAGTGCCTACGGTGACGCAGGCTCTTTAAAGGAGGGGAGAAGGTGCCTAAGATCTTGGCTATCCCACATCGGAAGTTGAGGAGAACGAAACCTTCATTATATAGAGGTGGACATCTCAACCTAGTAGAGGCCTTTTGGGTAGGATTTCGATCCTGCACCAAAGCAAATCCTTGCGGGCTAGGGCCCATAGAGGACAATATCTACTAGTGGGCTCCTGAACACCTAGGATCTTAAGAAAATCTATTGGTGGCCGAATATGAAGCATGAGGTCGCTGAATTCGTGTCAAAATGTCTAACTTGTCAGAAAGTGAAGATAGATCGTAAGACACCAATGGGGAAAGTTCAATCGTTAGAGGTAGTACAACAATAGTTATCATGCGAGTATTAAGATGACACCTTTTGAGCCGTTATATGGAAGAAAGTGTAGAAGTCCCTTTTGCTGGAATGATTTTAGTGAAAACATAGTATTGGGGACAGAGTTCATTAAGGAGACTGTCAATAATGTGAAGTTGATTCAGGCTAGAATTCAAGCTGCTCAAGATAGGCAAAAGAGTTATGCTGATTTGAAGCGAAGAGAAGATGAGTTCGAAGTGGGTGATAAAGTGTTTTTGAAAGTATCACCAACTAAGGGTGTGATGAGATTTGGGAAAAAGGGCAAATTAAGTGCCAAATATGTAGGCCCATAGGAGATTCTACAAAGAATTGGAAAGGTAGCTTATACGTTGGCTTTGCCAATGGAGTTCGAGAAGATGCACGATGTGTTTCATATTTCCCAACTCAAGCGTTATATCCCTGATGAGCGTCATGTCTTGGAGCCTGAGAGGATCCAGATTGTTAGTAGCCTCACATATGAGGAAAGTCCTGTGAAAATTCTTGATAGAAAGGTGCGTAGTACACGCAGTAGGGATGTCAATATCGTGAAAGTGCTTTGGTCAAACCATGAGTCCGAAGAGGCGATGTGGGAAGCTGAAGCTGAAATGAAGAAGAAGTACCCGGATTTATTCCTTGAGGTGTGTTATGAGGGCGTAACTCGTTTTCTTTAAAGGGGTAGAATGCGATAGAATTTCGCGCTTTTTACCTATTTTTATGGTATTTTTATGCATTTTTATTCTTATTTTGGCGATTTGCACATGTTGGTGCAAAATAAATAGATTCTCCGCATAAGAAAAGGTGTTCATGAGTAACACAAGTGATTTTTAAGTTGACAAAAGAGTGCACATGAGTGGCACAAGTATTTCTCCATTGGGAGTTTGGGAGTTGAGTTAAAAACTTTTGAAAATGTGTGAGTTTGGTGTCAAGTTTCGGGACGAAACTTCTTTTAAGAGGGGTAGATTGTAATCCTCCGTAAAATTATGGATTTTATAAATATATTTTAATATATAGTTATTTATTTTAAAATATATTTTAGTATTTTAATGATTTATTTCTTCAAATGTTGACTATTTGAAAGACAATGGAATTATTTTAATGATTTATGCAAGTCAAATATTTTATTAAAGTTATGCTTTGAAAAGTATTTGAAATGTTTGAAATACTTTTTGGATTTGGAAAAGGACTCTTAAATGGGTTTGAGGAACCCAAACACTCTTAGGCTTGGAAAATGATTTATAATTCAAGTCCAATTACCTTTTCCTAAGCCCACAAGGGGAAATCTATATAAACCCCATAAACCCCTAATTTTTCCCACACAAGTTATTTCCTCTCTTCTCCTTTCCTCCCAATTTTTCGGCCCTCATCATTATTTTTCTCTCTCTTTTTCTTTGCTTCCTTCTTCCTTTTTCCTTCGGTTTTTTCTTCTTCCGGTCGGCCGCCAGTTTCCGGCCACCGCCACTGCCAGCCGGCGAATGCCACCGCCAGCCGTGCCGCTGCCGCCGTTTCCTTCCTCCACCGGCGTGTGGTGCGTTGTCCTCCTTCTTGCTTTGGTTTGATTTCTTTTCTTCCTCCTCAAGTTTTATTCAAAGTTTATATTCTTAAGTTTTGTTTTAATTTGTTTATGTTTAAAAGTTATAGTTTGACCATTTAATATTGAATCTAAGTTAGATAATTTATGTATTGAAGAAATAAAATTCAGATTTTCATATTAGGTTTGAATTGGATTTTTAATTATCAAAGCATGAATTTTTAGGGTTTTAAAGGTTGGAAAATCATAGTAGTATATTATAGTTTATGAAATTGATTATTCTTATGATTTTAAATATGTTTAAGCATGTTTAAAAAGAGTTTTAATATGTTATATGTTGCTGGAAATTTAAAAAGAGTGTTGATGTTGGAGTTTATGATTTTAAAGCACGAGTTTTGAGAGTTTTTGACAACTAGTATAGTAGTACTATACTAGGGGGCTTTAATACTTAACTTTTATTGATGGGGAAGGTTTTTAAACACTTTTAAGAATGGTTTAAAGTATTTTATTATTGCTGTAAATTCATAAGGGATTGATCTTGGATTTATATTGGTTGTTTTAGGCGGAGAATATTCTTTAGGCGACTTTTAAGCTTGTTAAAGTAGCCTCGAATTTTGTCTACACAAGGTACGTACATACCTATCTCGTTGATTGGATTAGTATCATGATTTTAAGGATGAGAATTATGTAGTATCATGTATAGGAACTATGTTGAGTTCATATATGATTTCTATTATGTTGGATATGCATGTTTTATGTCGTTGTGTGAAACATGTTGACTATGAGATTTATATTATGTTTGTATGGAAGATTGATGCAAGCATATGGTTGGGAACTTTATTTTAATAATTCACATGGGGGAATATATATATTGGTTTGGATCATGATTAATCATTTGTTCCCTTTTGAGTATTTCACTGCTTTATAAGGACCGATGACCTTATTTAGTAAGTTGATATTTTATACCTATGAAAGGTATTTGGTTGTTAGTTAGGTTCGACAAATAAGAAAGACTGAATTAAAGTTGGAATTAATCTTGGGTTGTTAAGTTGTATGATCACTTATCTAATCCTAAGATAAAAAGAAAGTTGTGATTGTTTGTTGATTTTGCTATTTGCGTTGCTTGTGAGTCATAACAAGTAATAACTGGTAAATCATGTAAAGTGAAATTGAATAGCAATAGCTTTAGACTGGTGCACGTCTGAAGTGTTGGACAAATAGGAGTTGGAGTACATGGTGAGCGTGCCATGGCTTTTTCTGGGGCCCGATTGATCACCGTGTCCTATTTTATATTTAAAAGGTTCCTCGATATCGTAGGTCATGGGAATACGGAGTCGCTCCCGTATTTCGTCTTCCAAAGGAAAGGCTGGTTTTAGTTAGACAACTCGGTCCATTGACTATTCCATTTAAAGTGATAATAATGTTGTTAAAGTTTAGTTCAGTAAAAGTTATCTGCAAGTTATTATGTTATTATTTATTCTTGCTTACTATTTATTAGTATCATGTTAAGATTGTTTATTTATATAGTATGTAGTACTCAGCTTTGCTGATTACGCGCTTTTGTTTGTGTATGTTGATCATGGCTATGCCTTATTGATCCTGTGATGACCCATTTTGGTGAGCAGTCTCTAGGGATCAATAGTGCATTGTCCATGTAAAGGTTTGAAGATGATGCATCATGGGGTTCGGGATTGGAGAGCTTGTGTAGTTTATTTATAATACTTTTGAGTTATACTTTTCGTAGTTGGTGTGGGTTTTAAGTTGACTTTGACTTTTGTTGGTTTGACTTTTGGAGTTGACTAAGTTTTATTTAAAAAGTTTATTATTATGTTTTCCGCTGCAAAATTCTGAATAAGCCGATACGTTTTCACACGGGCGATAATACCTTGATAATTCTCTATATTTTATATTAAAGAAGGTTTTTTAGAAAAGAGAGAATTGTCGGGGTGTTACAAAGAAGGTGCCTAAGATCTTGGCTATCCCACATCAGAATTTGAGGAGAACGAATCCTTCTTTATATAGAGGTGGACACCTCAACCTAGTAGAGGCCTTTTGGATAGGACTTCGTGTCTACACCAAAGCAAAACCTTGCAGGCTAGGCCCCATAGAGGACAATATCTACTAGTGGGGACGCAGGCTCTTTAAAGGAGGGGAGAAGGTGCCTAAGATCTTGGCTATCCCACATCGGAAGTTGAGGAGAACGAAACCTTCTTTATATAGAGGTGGACATCTCAACCTAGTAGAGGCCTTTTAGGTAGGATTTCGATCCCGCACCAAAGCAAATCCTTGCGGGCTAGGGCCCATAGAGGACAATATCTACTAGTGGGCTCCTGAACACCTAGGGGTGTTACAGATGGTATCAGAGCCAAGGCCCATTCCGGTGTCTTGTAGTGCCTACGGGGATGCAGGCTCTTTAAAGGAGGGGAGAAGGTGCCTAAGATCTTGGCTATCCCACATCAGAAGTTGAGGAGAACGAAACCTTCTTTATATAGAGGTGGATATCTCAACCTAGTAGAGGCCTTTTGGATAGGATTTCGATCCTGCACCAAAGCAAATCCTTGCGGGCTAGGGCCATAGAGGACAATATCTACTAGTGGGCTCCTGAACACCTAGGGGTGTTACAATCCTGCTTGGTCCCCGCGTACCGAGAACATTCAGCTCATATGTGACTTGGGCTATATTATAGCTCCCTGTGGGAACTTTGGGGAGACTTTCTTGGAGTAGAACCTTCTGCTTGAACGGCCTGGAGGTGATGACTAAGAGCTGTTATGGGGTGGCTGCGTATCGTAGATGATGAATTTGGTTCCCAAGAAGTTTAACCTGAAACAAGGATAAAACATCAAATTAGATAGAATCAATCCATCAAAATCATTTGTATATGTGAAAACCTATAGCAGCAAAGAATAAGAATTGAGAAGAGTAGTTCTCAATATTATTTGTACAAATTCTTTATAGCTAACATACAAAAGTGGCAGCAAAGTATGCAACCTTGTCTATATTCTCCAAACCAACCAAAATCCAAATATGAGACTAAAATTGAGTGCTGACACATTAGAATCAGGTATAAGGTCACATTGGTAACTACTAACCAAAAAATGGCCATTGTTTAAAGCAAAAGGATCTACTAGGTGGCATGCAGGATGCAACTCTTGTAAGCTATCAGAATTTGTTAGAAAGAATCGACTCTTCTTTTACACCTATTAGTAGAATTTTATGCTCTAGAGGATTCAGTATATACCTCTCTACCTATAAACAAATACCAAAAGCAAGAGCATGTTGCACAAAGCAGCATCAAACCGCAATAGATGAATTAATCAAGGAGTCAGAGTGTCAGACAAGTCTCTCTACCTATAGTAGAACATTACAAGCCATGGAGTCTCAACATTACAAGACAAGTGATAGACATGGATAATAGAATTTGGTAATTGAGAAAGAAAAACACCAAAATTATTGAAGTCTCAAGATACTCAAGCTCATCTTCCTGCCACCTCAACAACTAGAGCTTATTAAGTTATACAAATTTGTTACAAATCAGATTACGATACAATATTTTGAATATGATTGGTTATGTATTTTGAGAATTACGGATTTGATTATTGGAGGATATGAGTTTAAAGGTTCTAACTATAATACAAGAATTTGGGATATATCTTATTATGAGTTTTACGTGCTTAGGGTTATTTGGATCAAAAAAGAATGAAGTTGGAGGTTAGAGATGTCAAAAGTGAACTATGGTTTCAAGATGCTAGGTATAGTACAAATTATGATTAAAGGAATATTGACTTATCTACTTGGATTTGTGATATTATTGGAGCTATAATAAATCTTTTGGAACGTTAGATAGAATGTGAATTTGCAAAATTATAAAGCAAGCTTTATGATTCTATTTTTGTAAGAAATAGAAGTTCATATATAGAAGTGAAATTATATTATTCAGAGGTCTCTTAAAGAATATTTGGAACTGAGTTTTATAGAATTGCAAAATTTGTGCTAGATTGATTGAATGATTAATACATTTAAGAATTTTATAAGAAATATGAATTGTTACTTGAGGAATCTGAGCTGGGGACTTGATGTTATGGTTTTTATATCAAGTTCCCCCTCTTCTTCTTAGTTGAAATGCATGTTAATGGTGCTCTTAGGGGCTCTTTTATACTAATATTTTCCATCTAGTTGTGGTTTTGTGTTTTATTATAGTTTACAGGTTTTAGGGAATTATTTTCCTATTTTCTGCTATTCTTGATGCCACATTGGATTGGAGGAGTTAGGAGGCGCGTGTACGAGTTCCCGAGGCCCGAGGCTGCTTCTTAAAGCCTTCGGATATGAAGAGAATTGAAGACTTGGCGTCAAATGCCAAGAAAGCCATGTTTGAAGGGCGCCCGATCTCATCAGGCGATATCCGCCCGATAGGGCGCTCGTTTTTCTCCAAATCCACTTTTGTCTTGGGCACGATCGGTCGCTGCTCGCCCGGTCGTAATTTGTTGAGGGCGCCCGGTCTGATCGGGCGCTTAGTTCTGCTGAGCTATGGGTGATTAGGAATGCTGAAGACCCGCCCGATTGGGTGGGTGGCACGGAAGCCTAAATCCGGACTTTTTATTTCCTAATTAGTTCTTGTTTAGGAGTTAGTATAAATAGCTTAGTGAGTTATTTTGCATGGGAACTTTTGGCTGATTTTATTTTCATTTTCATTACTTTTCCTAAACACTAGTTTTCTCTCTCGAGACCTAATTACCATACTTTGGAGATTGTTCAAGCTTAATTCAAGTTATTCCTTTTCCTTTCAATTGGTAATTTATTCTTCCATTGTTCTTTATTGCTTTCAAGTATTTGTGCCTTTACTATTTTTAAGGAAAGTATTAATATTTCAATAGTTATTGCTTTTGTTACTTTTGCCATGAGTGAGTAGTTTCATTTATAGGGCTTAGTGAGGGAAGTCATACTTATGCCATGATTTACTGTTCTTGATTTCTTTTAGTATTTAGGTTGTGATTAGAGCAATTTTAGTGTGATTCATTATGTTAGTGTATAATTTCATGAATTATAACCTGGCTAATAATTATTTGTATTGACCAAGATCTTACTTTTAGAGGCCTAAAACACACTGGTGAGTCTGATTATGTGAAGTGACCATACTTCCATATGTTGCCTTGAAAGCGTTAAGACCCGACCATTGGATTAACACCTGCTCGTAATTGCTCGACGCTATATCTAAGTATTATTCGTTGCCTGAATCTCCCTGATTGGTATAAGTATGGTGGACCGATTAAATGCCCTAGGTTTTTAATTATTTGTTAAATATCCATCCATTGTGATCTAGTTTATTTTAGTTTAGTTCTTAATCATTAAAATCAATTTCTCTCTTGAAATAGT
Organism: Beta lomatogona; assembly: GCA_947646795.1. NCBI lineage: Eukaryota > Viridiplantae > Streptophyta > Magnoliopsida > Caryophyllales > Amaranthaceae > Beta > Beta lomatogona. Next base: position 71,345 of record CANSNZ010001472.1, read on the forward strand.
TAAGTAATTGAACATCAATCTATAAAACTCCTCTCCCTGTGGACCGACCCGTATTTGCTAACAACAGACACCGTGCACTTGCGGTACTATTTTAAAACCCATCAAGTTTTTGGCGCCGTTGCCAGGGAGACGGCTAGTTTCTATAGCTTTTTGATTAATTATTTGAACTATTTCTACTGTCTCATTGGAACTTCAAGTTCCAATTGAGGCAATCTCACTGCACATTTTTTTTTTTGTTTCTTTTATGCCCAGGTTGAAAAGAACAGGTACTCTAGTTTCAACTGATCCCGATCTTGAGAGAACCATCAGGCAACTGAAAAACCAACATAAGAAGAGAAAGCAGTATGGTAATCAGGGAAAATCCACGTAAGGTCGTTCAGAAGAACCAATCATGCCTCCTAAGTCACTGAAATCTTATGGGGTACCTTCCCCTTGGCAATGTTCCCATATGTCCTACTATGCCCATCATAGAAGCAACAAACTTTGATTTCAAGCCTGCCCTCATTAATATGATCCAACAGAACCAATTTGGAGAGCATCCATCTGAAGACCCTGCTAATCATTTACAACGGTTTCAACAACTCTGTCATACCGTTAAGCACCAAGGGGTCATAGTCTTTGAATTTTCTGTGAAATACAAGGCACATAAATGGTTGAACGATGTAACATAAACTGAATAGAGTGCTATTTCTGAAGCATTCCTGAGAAATCAGACATAAACTTGCTACCTTCCTACAAAAACCTAATGAGACACTGAAGGAAACATGGAATAGGTTCAAAGACCTACAGAGAGAGAGAGTGCCCACACCACAACCTTGATAAGTGGTTCACTACCCAAGCATTCTACAATGGTCTGCAACTCCATATCAAGAGTACAATTAATTCATTTGCGAGGGGTGTTTTCTTAGATAAGGAGGTGGATGAAGGGTACAATTTTCTAGCCAACTTAGCAGCAAATGATCATAGTTCCTCTAGGAGTGCTACAAAGAAAAAGCTAGATGTTGATGCATATGCACTTCTATCATCACAAATTGCCCAGTTGAGCATGAAGATGGATTCACTGAAATCTTCATAGTTTAGTACTCCTCCTATGAGTATTAATGTAACGTCTTCCGTGGCACCTATTACCTCTTCTTATTGTGAGGTGTGCGGTATTCAAGGCCACTTTAGTCATGATTGTTCCTACAGTCAACCTGGCCCGAGTCAAATGGAGCATGCGAATGCTTTTCAGCCGAGACCACACAGTCCATACTTCAACACATACAACCCAGGGTGGAAGGATCACCCCAACTTTTCATACAAAAATAACAATGTTCAGAACCCTCAACCTATTGGAGATTTAGAGTATAAAGTTAGTTTAGTTCATGATATGTTGTTTGAGTCACTTGGTAATGGTGTCGTTACTCGAATAATATATGTAATATAATGTGCTATATGTAAGTCATGACACGTTTACGTCGCTGCACAACATAAAGGATAGTCAAGGCAGTAGGAGGCTCGCACTTCGTGAGACCTAACGCACCAAGCGACACACTAAGCAAGCTAGCAGCACGCTGAGCAGGGAAGTGGTCGCGGGTCGTGACCTGCTGGGTTAGCCCAGCTCGCGACCCGCGATGCTCATCGCGGCTCGCGACGTGGTTCCTGATCTCGTGATTCTTCGCGTTAATTCGCGTGTTTTGACGGTTAATCAAAGTTTCATTTCGGGTTTTATGAGACTTTATATATATATATGTATGTATATATATATATATGTATGTATATATATATATATGTATGTATATATATATATATATATATGTATATATATATATATATGTATATATATATATATATGTATATATATATATATATATATATATATATATATAAGAACTCTCATATGATGATGGTTATCTGGAAAAACTCACTCAGACATATTTGCACACAAATCTCTCAAGATCAAAATAAGAATTTCTTCATCATTTCGAATCTCTAAAACTCTTTTCGAATTGATAGTGTTCATAGTAAGCGTGACCACTATTGATCTTCTTTGCATCTCAAAGGTGGATTCCGTGTAACCTGTGCTTTATGAATAGGGTTGGAATATTACTTTTGGGATAGTGCATCATGCCTAGAAGATTGTTCATCTTGTGACCCTTTTTGTTTTCGTATTTTTCCCTAACACAACCTATGCCACAAATCTCCTACCACCCACCTCATCAAAACCCACCATAACATGCTGCTAGACCATAATACTACCAAGGGGCCCTGAAAATCCTCCTTCTGGCTTCAATAGGCCCTCTCACCAAAGCTATCAGCAGCAACCTTCTCAGAATACCGGCTCTCAAGAGCCTACTCTGTCTAATCTGATGAAGATGATGGTTTCTATAAAGTAGAGTCATGATGAGAGCATCAAAGAGTTGAAAAACACTACCAAGCATTTGGAGACTCAACTTGCTCAGGTGGCCGGATATAATGCATAGAGGCAACCAGGTCATTTACCGGGGTAACCAATTCCCAAAGAAAATGCTAATGCCATCACTCTTCGAAGCGCTACACAGTATGATGCTCCACATATGCCTACTAATGATTCGTCACCTTCAGACAAGAACGATGTAGTGGATGAAAAGGAAGGTGAAGATAGCTCACAAGCTGAAATTGAGCAAGAGAAAGGAGATGAAGCAAAGAAGTAGAAGGAGAAGGTTACTGATTCTCCTACACCACAACTACCTTTTCCCCACAGGATGGAAAATTCTAAGGCTGATCAATAACTTGGTAAGTTAATGTCTATGGTCAAGAACCTTGAGGTAACAGTTCCTTTTACTGATTTAATTTCTCAAGTGCCTATATATGTCATGTTTTTGAAAGATAAGATCACTAAGAAAAAAGATTTTGGGGGCATAGATAGAGTTGCTCTAACTGAAGAGTATAGTGTTGTTCTGCAAAATAAAATCCCACCAAAACTAAAGGATCCTGGTAGTTTTTCTATCCCTTGTCATGTAGGTGCATTATATATAGATAAGGGTTTATGTGATCTAGGAGCTAGTGTATCTGTTATGCCTTTATCTATCTGTAATAAACTGAACTTGAGAGTTTTAAAGTGCACACAAATTACTTTGCAGATGGCACACAAATTACTTGAGCACACATGTTGGAGGATTGATGTACTAGAAGAGATTTCTGGAGGTGATTTTCACCAATTTCTGTCATATGATCCATTGGAGACAACTCTTGATCTGGATGGCCTTGACACTGATGAGGCAGTCGAATGTGAGGTAATGGAAACTATTTGCTCTACTTCCGAACCACAGGTAAAGAAGTTAGAACTTAAGGCTTTACCTTCTCACCTTAAATATGCATTTCTTTATGATAATGAGGAATGCCCCTGTGATTGTCAGTACTAAACTCACAGATAGCCAGCTTTCACAACTTCTTACAGTGCTTCGCATGCACAAAAAGGCTATTGGGTATAGTATTGATGATATAAAGGGTATTAGCCTTGGTTTTTGTATGCATAGAGTAAATTTGGAAGAGAATCACCGCCCTTGCATACAACCCCAAAGACAATTGAATCCTAATATGCAAGAGCTAGTGAAGAAGGAAATAATGAAACTACTTGACGCGAGCATCATTTACCCCATCTCAGATTCTAAGTGGGTGAGCCCGGTTCAAGTTGTTCCTAAAAGGGGGTGGGGACACTGTTGTAACGAATAATAGGGATGAACTAATTCCTACTCGTACTGTTAAAGGTTGGCGAATGTGTATTGGCGAATGTGTATTGGCGAATGTGTATTGACTATCGCAGATTAAATAAGCCACTTTGAAAGTACATTTCTCCCTCCCTTTTATTGATCAGATGCTGGCCGTAAGATTTGCAAAGCATAGTTTTTTCTGTTATTTGGATGGATATTCAAGTTTCTTTCAGATTCCCATTCACCCAGAAGATCAGGAGAAGACGACGTTCACCTGTCCCTACGACACTTTTGCATATCGCAGAATGCCATTTGGTTTGTGTAACGCCCCTACTACATTTAAGAGATGCATGATGGCCATTTTCTCTGATTTCATCGAGAGTATCATGGAGGTATATATGGATAATTTTGTGTTTATGGTTCTGACTTTGATGTATGTTTGCATAATCTTTCTAAAATTCTGAAACGTTGTTCAGAAGTGAATTTGTTCTAAACTGGGAAAAGTGTCACTTCATGGTGAATGAAGGAGTGGTACTTGGACACCTCATATATATCTGAACGTGGCATCCAGGTGGACAGAGCAAAAATTGAGGTGATTGAGAAACTCCCTCTTCCCGTGAATGTCAAGGGAGTGAGGAGCTTTCTGGGTCATGCGGATTTTTTTCGCAGATTTATAAAAGATTTTTCCAAAATTGCGAAACCCCTTACTCAATTGTTGCTTAAGGATGCCACCTTTGATATTACTGATGCTTGTATGGAGTATTTTGACAGGGTTAAGGAAGCATTGATCACCGCCCCTATCATACAATCTCCGGATTGGAGTCTTCCATTCAAGATTATGTGTGATGCTAGTGATTATGTAGTTTGTGCTGTGCTTGGCCAACGGAAGAACAAAGTACTGCATGCTATCTACTATACCAGCAAGACGTTGGATGAAGCTCAGGTCAACTATTCTACTACAGAGAAGGAGTTACTGGCCATTGTCTATGCGCTTGACAAGTTTCAGACCTACCTCATAGGTTCGAAAGTGATTGTCCACACTGACCATGCTGCACTGAAGTATCTATTGGCTAAGAAGGAAGCCAAGCCAAGACTTATTCGATGGATACTATATTTACAGGAGTTTCATTTGGAGATCCGTGATAAGAAGGGTGCTGAGAATGTAGTTGCATATCATCTCTCCAGATTGAGATTTGAGTCAAGTGTCGATGGTCCCATTGATGATTCTTTTCCTGATGATCATCTTTTTGTTGTGTCTACCCAATCCCCTTGGTATGCTGATTTTGCAATTAATGTGTTGGTGGATCTCATCCCCCTGACCTTACATATCAGCAGCGCAAAAAGTTCTATCATGATGCTAAAAGGTATTTATGGGAGGATCCCTTATTATATAAAAGAATGTGCTTACGGGATGTTTCGCAGATGTGTCGCAGATTGGGAGATTGAGGGAGTGCTAAAACATTGTCATAGCATGCCCTCTAGCGGTCATCTAGGTTCCCAAGCCACAGCTCATAGAGTCATTCAGAGTGGATTTTACTGGCCTACAATTTTCAAAGATGCCCGTGCCTTTTGTGTGTCTTGTGATGCTTGCCAAAGGACCGATAATATTTCTAAGCGGCAGGAAATGCCACAGACATGTATTTTAGAAGTTGAACCTTTTGATGTCTAGGGAATCGACTTCATAGGACCATTCCCTACTTCTTGTGGAAATCGGTATATTTTGGTAGGTGTCGATTATGTGACAGAATGGGTTGAAGCCATAGCATCACCAACCAATGACTCTCATGTGGTGATGAAGATGTTCAAACAAATAATTTTCCCCGTTTTGGTGTATTTAGAGTTGTAATCAGTGGTGGAGGCTCCCACTTTCATAAGAGCACTTTTAAGGCTTTGCTTAAAAAACATGGGGTCACTCACAAAGTTGGCTTGTCTTATCACCCACAGTGGCTAACTAGAGGTCTTCAACAGACAGATTAAGAGGATTCTGGAGAAAGTGGTCACCAAGGCAAGTAAAGATTGGTCCTTGAAGCTTGATGATACTCTTTGGGCTCTACGCACTGCATTTAAGACTCCTTTGGGGACAACTCCATATCGGATGGTATACGGAAAGGCTTGCCATCCACCTATTGCAATGAAATACTTATTATTTGCGTGGGCTACTAAAGAAATTAACTTGGACCTGCAAGCTACGGGTAAGGCAAGACTGCTTCAATTGAATGAGCTGGATGAGCTTCGACTGGAAGCATATGAGAATCACAAGCTCTACAAGGAGCAAACGAAGAAGCTTCATAATAAGATGATTGAAAAAAAAGGAATTTCATGTGAGTGACAAAGTATTACTGTTCAATTCCAGGTTGAGACTTTTTCCTGGAAAACTTAAGTCTCGATGGTCAGGACCATTCGAGATGACTGATGTTAAGCCACATGGAGCATTTGAAATTGCTAAGCATGGAGGTGAAAAGTTCAAAGTGAATGGGCAGCGCCTGAAGCTGTACCATGAGGGTGCTTTCATTGGCCTTATTGAGCAGATTCGCTTTGAATCCACTCTTTCATAGACATGATTGATGAGGTAACATGGTCGTGCGAGACCTTCATAAACCAGCGCTTTGCGGGAGGCAACTCGTAAATGTTATTCTTTTTAGTTAGTGATGATATGGTTTTATATAGATATTTAGGTGCATTTAGGTTGCATTTCTAGTTCATATTAGATCATTTAGGTGCATATTTGCATGATTTACTCAAGTTTTGCTCTACTACTCCCCGTTTGCGTGTTTCGATGATTTTCAGGTTATTTTGATGCAAATTGATTATGATTATCTAAGATCAAGCCTTTTAATCATTGAGGATGGAGATAGCTTGCACAAGGATCACAATGCATCCGCAAAGAGTTAGTGAAAGAAGTGCCAAAACTGACACTTGTTCACCATTTTGATCATAACTTTTGATACAAAATTGATAATCAAGAAATTCCAGTTGGGTTGGAAACTAGACTTAAAGATCTTTCCAATGATAGGTCACACGCCCCAAACGGACTTCTGGTTTGAGAGATACAGCCTTCGCAAGTTGACGCAAAGTAGCAGTTTTCTCGCCCGATAGGATCGGGCGGCTCAGCCCGATCGGGCCCGAGAACAAATTGACCTGGTGGCGTTCTAGAGTTGAAAACAAGAGGAAAAGGATCTCGCCCGATTGGATCGGGCGTGTCCGCCCGATTGCATCGGGCGATGGTCATTTTGGGCGCTGATGCGTTTATTGAGCCCGATTTGATCGGGCGACTGTTCCGCGCGCTCATTTAATGAATGTCGGGCTACTTAGTATAAATAGGAAAACCATTGCATCTTTTATTCATCTTTGTTTTAGCTCTTATTTTCTCATAGACTCTCTCAAGAACCCTAGATTTTATTACTTTTCATTGTGATTCAAGATTGAACCTTTGGATTATTCGCAAGTTTAATATAGTTCATTAATTTGGTAATCTTCTTCCTTGTTCTCTTCATTATTATTTGCTTTCGCTATTATTGATTAGATTAGTTTCTTAGTTATTTGCAATAGTTCAAAGTATGGATTTTTATATGAAATTTGTTATTGTTTTCTCAAGCATGAGTGAGTAGTTTTATTTCTAGGATTGTGGGGATCTATGTATGCAATGAAGGATTGATAGATTAGTATAATTACCCTATATTTCAATTGTTTCCTGTGATTGAATCGTTCATGCTAGATTTATAAATTAGGCCTGATTTGTATTTCTATTATCGCAATATTGAATCTACTTCGAGAGGAGAGATTTAGTATAGGCTTTAAATCATTAGGCATAGTGATCCTTGACCATGCGAGAGCGGCTAGGTGATCTTTGAGGGAGGTAATGTTCGAGAGAAATTACATGTGCCCTAGATAAATTGACTTATTGTGGTGATTATTATTCGTCTCTGATTTCCCGAATTGTATGCATAGTGATCCATAGTCCTAGTTCTTTATTAATTGATTCTTACCTTCATATTTAGTTCTGTCATTTGCCTATTAGTTTAGTCACACACCCCTTTTCAACTGATCTAGTTAGTATAATATTAGAATTCAGATACAATAGTATAACTTTCTCCCTGTGGATTCGATCCTGACTTCCCTGACTACTTGTTAGTGGACTTTAGGTTATTTTTGATTAGGTGATATGACTTTAGCCTGTCAAATTTTGGCGCCGTTGCCGGGGAGACGGTTTATTACTATTATATCTGAACTGTCAAATATTAGACTAACTGTATATATTTTTTTTTTGTAAATATATATTTTTTTTATTTGAATGACGTCTATCTCTTTTCCCCAATTTGAACATGAAGTGTTTTGGAGATATAAGCTTAGATTTGAGAACTTTCTTGGTCCCGACCATTTATTTGAACAATGGGAAATTGGTTTAGTGATCTATGAGGGTTTGAATGATGATACGAGGGTAGTTGTAGATTCCATGAGTGATGGTAAATTCATGGATATGACACCTGAAGTGGGTTGTAATTTGTTTGAGCAATTAGCTAGGGAAACCTTTGAGCGGGAGATGACAAGATTTGTTACTCCAACCCTAGAAAATTCATCTATCTATGATTCTCAAACTCTTACCTCTCCATCTGATTTTTGTTCTTGTTGTCACTCTTATGATCATGATATTTCTCTTTGTCCACATAATGAGTCATATATGCATGTCAATAACCCTATCCCTGAGTTTAATTTGTCTAATGCTCCATCTGAATCTAATAATCTCAAAGATTTTCTTTACGATTTCATGAATGAATTAGATAAGGTTCAGGAGGATTACATGTTGCAACTAGCAAAAATTACAGAAAGTCAAAGATCAATAGCATCTAGACTAAAATCTATTAGCCAACCTATTGAGCAACATTTGTATTATGATGATGTGTTGGTTGAGAATGCTAGTTCATTAGAAGAAGGTTATCATTTGACTCTTGGTGGTAGTTTAAATAAGGAAAAGATGGATATAATGGATGTTTTTGAGGAGGAAAAATCATTAGTTATAGAATCAATGATTGAAAAACCATTTGTTATTGAACTTTTGAATGAAAACTCCTTTGTTGACAAACTTATTGATGAGAGTGAAGTTTTAGGTAAAGAGTTTGAATATGTTGAAAGCATACAAAAATTCGATGTTGAGCCTAACCTGCATAGCACTCATATCCCGTTTTCACGGAAGCTTGATCTTATACCTTCGTCCCCTGTGTTATATCCTCCTTGTTTTCTTAAAGATCTATTGTCGCATGATAATTTTGACCAAGTAAATATTCATGTTCATCCCTGTGAAACCCGAGGAATTGCAAGATAGTTGTACATTTTTTTCTTTTTCTTATGATTCTTTGTCTTGTGGTACCTCTAACCCCCTATTAGTGAATATAATTATGCTTGCTTGTCAAGCCATATCGAGTGTTCAATAACATGTTTGCAGGGAATTTGATAAGTTACTGAAGGCATTGGATTCTTCATAATGTAAAACGTATTTCGGTCGTGCGAGACCCTAAAAAACCCGGCGCTTATCGGGAGGCAACCCGACTTTCTAACCTTTAGTTGTTATCTTTATTTCTACTTTATGACTACTTTGCTAATTTGTGTTCCAAGTGGCGTGCTCTTGGTTGTGGTGGAAGTGTCAATACTATTTGGCACACTATATGTTCATTGCCCACCTTTTCTCGTGAGTTGTCTCCTTCCTTTTTTTTTTTTTTTTTTGCTTTGTTGTTCTTCTTGGTGTTCACATTGAGGACAATGTAAAGTTCGGATTGGGGAAGGATGTCACTTCGTGCATGTTAGTTGCATATTAGAATTAGATTTATTGCTTTAGTAGGATTGTTACGTGGTTTGTACCGCTCATTAGGGGTGGGAGTTTACATGTAACGAAAAAAAAAATGTACTGCTTTCTTAGTTGCATTAGAATTTTTTGTTTTTTTCTTTTTCCATATTAGATTTCATATCATTTTAGTTTGCATCTATGGGACTATTGCTAGCACTTTTTGAGAACCTTGTTGATATTTCACTACACTTCCTAAGTGTCATCCATCTTGTTCATGATTCTTCATAGCACTATTGTTTTGCATTGATCGTTTGTGGTAAGATTGTTTGACCTCTCTCGGCTCGATTTAACTTTACTATGCAGTCACCCTAATCTAAGTGAGCTTATGTGCCTATAAACCGACGTATCTCGTGTCGTTATGTTCTTTCATGTGTGATTAGTTCCTTAGTTGTCGCATTGATCTTGACTTTGACTTGGTACTCCTTGATATTTGATACCGCATACATTTTGATATGATTGAGGCGTTTCATTTCATGATCTTAGCTCCAGAGTTATTCTTTTTTTTCATATTATCCTTTCTCTAGCCCCGTTGAGCCTTCCTAACTATGCTTGCTTATTTACCTATATTACAAGCCATTAGTCTCATTTGATTCTTGTCCTAAGCCTAGCTTGGGGGAGCCGAGTATTAGTTTTGGTTTGGTTTGTATTGAATTGAAGTGCTCTATTTGTGGTTTAGATGGATGGAAAATATGTTTAGTGAGCTTTGAAATTGAATTGAAAGTTTGAAAGAAAAAAAAAACCAAAAGGAAAAAAAAAAATGAAAATGAAATGATAAAGAAGTGAAAAAAAAAGAGATGAGAATAAAGTAAAATAAAAAGGGTTATTATTGAATTTCTTGATGAATGGAAAAAGTGTTGGTTATATTTTTTGGAGTTTGTTGGTTGTTGCGTGGAGTTGTTGTGACTTTTCATGGTCATGTTTTCAGTTATATGATGCTCCCCCTCATTGGTTTTTCCACCACAATTCCCAAATTATTCTCCATACCTTTAACCTCAGCCCCATTACAACACTTAAAAGTCCTCTTGATCATTATGTATTGTATTGTTGAGTATTAAGTGAGTCAAAAAGTCAAAGTTAAAGAGTACATGTTTCATCTGAGTCGACTTGATTAGGTTGAGTGTCATCATTTATCCTTTAAACACATGAGAGACTTGAGCGCGCATAACTATAGTGAGGTCTCGCTAGGTTTGGTAAAATCCAGCTTGGGAGAGATGGTATGTGGTATGATTGGAGAGTTCGATTGCGATACATGACATGCTATGCGGCTTTGTTCGAGATTGTTTCGATTCTTGGTTTGTATAGTGATTATATCTCTTGTGTTTTCAGTTGAGTCTATGGCCATATTGTAGTCCTTTATTGTAGGTTGTCTTTCTTTTCTAATGTCTATGTCTTATTGCTTGAGGACAAGCAAAGGTATAGCTTGGGGGAGTTTGATGATATGGTTTTATATAGATATTTAGGTGCATTTAGGTTGCATTTCTAGTTCATATTAGATCATTTAGGTGCATATTTGCATGATTTACTCAAGTTTTGCTCTACTACTCCCCGTTTGCGTGTTTCGATGATTTTCAGGTTATTTTGATGCAAATTGATTATGATTATCTAAGATCAAGCCTTTTAATCATTGAGGATGGAGATAGCTTGCACAAGGATCACAATGCATCCGTTTGGGACAATTTCGAGTTGGAATGAAGCAAAGAGTTAGTGAAAGAAGTGCCAAAACTGACACTTGTTCACCATTTTGATCATAAATTTTGATACAAAATTGATAATCAAGAAATTCCAGTTGGGTTGGAAACTAGACTTAAAGATCTTTCCAATGATAGGTCACACGCCCCAAACGGACTTCTGGTTTGAGAGATACAGCCTTCGCAAGTTGACGCAAAGTATCAGTTTTCTCGCCCGATAGGATCGGGCGGCTCAGCCCGATCGGGCCCGAGAACAAATTGACCTGGTGGCGTTCTAGAGTTGAAAACAAGAGGAAAAGGATCTCGCCCGATTGGATCGGGCGTGTCCGCCCGATTGCATCGGGCGATGGTCATTTTGGGCGCTGATGCGTTTATTGAGCCCGATTTGTTCGGGCTGACTTGGCCCGATCGGGCGACTGTTCCGCGCGCTCATTTAATGAATGTCGGGCTACTTAGTATAAATAGGAAAACCATTGCATCTTTTATTCATCTTTGTTTTAGCTCTTATTTTCTCATAGACTCTCTCAAGAACCCTAGATTTTATTACTTTTCATTGTGATTCAAGATTGAACCTTTGGATTATTCGCAAGTTTAATATAGTTCATTAATTTGGTAATCTTCTTCCTTGTTCTCTTCATTATTATTTGCTTTCGCTATTATTGATTAGATTAGTTTCTTAGTTATTTGCAATAGTTCAAAGTATGGATTTTTATATGAAATTTGTTATTGTTTTCTCAAGCATGAGTGAGTAGTTTTATTTCTAGGATTGTGGGGATCTATGTATGCAATGAAGGATTGATAGATTAGCATAATTACCCTATATTTCAATTGTTTCCTGTGATTGAATCGTTCATGCTAGATTTATAAATTAGGCCTGATTTGTATTTCTATTATCGCAATATTGAATCTACTTCGAGAGGAGAGATTTAGTATAGGCTTTAAATCATTAGGCATAGTGATCCTTGACCATGCGAGAGCGGCTAGGTGATCTTTGAGGGAGGTAATGTTCGAGAGAAATTACATGTGCCCTAGATAAATTGACTTATTGTGGTGATTATTATTCGTCTCTGATTTCCCGAATTGTATGCATAGTGATCCATAGTCCTAGTTCTTTATTAATTGATTCTTACCTTCATATTTAGTTCTGTCATTTGCCTATTAGTTTAGTCACACACCCCTTTTCAACTGATCTAGTTAGTATAATATTAGAATTCAGATACAATAGTATAACTTTCTCCCTGTGGATTCGATCCTGACTTCCCTGACTACTTATTAGTGGACTTTAGGTTATTTTTGATTAGGTGATACGACTTTAGCCTGTCAGTTACTTTTTCCTTAGTTTTGCACTTTTAGTGCGTGAGTGAGAGGGTACTAACCATCATCTGAAGCATATTTAGTGCAGGCTACTTACTTCCAATGGGCCAGAGGTTGCCTCGAACAAAAACGAGACCAAGGCAAGCTTTAAAACGCAGATTAGTAGTTCGCCCGATCTGATTGGGTGACGTCGTCTGATCGTGCCCGAGACAAAGTTTGATTTTGGGCAGAAAAAGTGAAAAAAGTCATCCGCCCGATCGTATGCCCTTTTCATTAGTTCTTTTTCGAGAAACAAAAAAAAAATTCCTTCACCCATTCTAGACGGGTGAACCACGTCCGATCGGGCGCCTGGGCGAACTCCCATAAAACTGATGAACTCCTCCTTTTCTCATTCACACCTTTTCAATTCCCAAACTTCACTCTCTCTCTCCTCTCAAAATTCTCTCAAACCCCATACCTCAAACTTCATATTCTTCCTCCACCGTCCCATCCTTCATCTCTTACATCCATTAAAACACCTTCCACCTTCAACAAGCTACCTTCTTCCTTTCCCTCTACTTTTCCTCTCACCACTCTCCCCCACCTTTCTTCTTCACCCAATCTTCCTTCAGCTTCCCACTTTCCATCTTTTGTGGGTTTCACCAAAAGTCTACTAGAGCATCCATGGCAGACTCAAGAAGGGCTCAACGTGGTCAAAGCTCCATATCTAGGGGGCAAGCACCACCATCACCTCCACCACAGTTTCCCCCAGATGAGGACTTCCTTGAGATAATTTTCAAATCTGAGCAGCAAAAGAAAAACTCCCAACGACTGAAAGGTCGTGAGGTACTCCCTACTCGTTTCTTAGATATTGAAATTTTGAACAGTTTAGGGCTTACTTCTGATTTCAAGAGTTTTATGAAAATAATTGACATGGAGTCTTTCTTTTATGTTCATGTCAACACCTACATGAGCTTAACTTGTGAATTTTATAGTAGCTTGGATGTTACTAAACCCATATCTGGCCCTGTTTCCTACATATCTTATAGACTGCTGAACTAAGACTTTCGCCTTACCCTGCCCCAATTTGGTAGCATCCTTAGAATCACCAATAAGGGGAAATCAGTCACCCAGATGGATACAATCATGGCATAGCATATTACAACATTACTGGAAGTGAGGCCCCGACACTGTAAGGCCCGATACATTCACCACCGTATTTTTAAAATTTGGCAGAGATTCATGGCTTGGACCTTGTTTGGAAGGGTGGAGGTTAATACCTTGAGAGGAGACGAACTTTACCTCTTAGGGAGCTACATATCTAAAGGTAAAGAAAACGAGTTCTAATATAACACCCTATCATGTTGCTCTCCAGTTTGAGCGGATTGCTACCACTTTCCCTAAGCACCGCGCTAACGGCACTTTCACTTCCCGCCACATTGTTAATGTTGGGCTTATCACCCTTTTTGCCCGAAAGATAGCGGGGTTCGACGAATCTCGCTATACCTCAGTCCCCGACCCCACCCTTGTTGATTATGCGTATCTTGACACCCTTCATAGGTTGGAGCGATCGGGGTCGGGTCGTTATAAGTGGTATGTAGACACCCAACGCTCCATTTCTTCCTGATTCCCAAGCTCGCCTACGGCCTGGGCAGACCCATTACCACCTTCCCATCCAGGGCCATGATTTCCCCACCCCCAATCCTTAAATCCCACAGTGCACATATAGTAGGCGCTCGCCTACTAATTACGATGCTGGTCCTCCCCCCTCCCCCATATGCTGGTGATTTTGATTTTCAAGGCATGATGAGTACCCTCCAGAGAATGGAGCTTGGCATTACTGCTAACTACGAGGCTGTCCAGCGCCTCGGCCAGCAGGTTGCTAACACCTGGCCATGTACCCCATGTATGATGAGTATTGTAAGATCCATTGGATTGCTGAGGGAGGTCCACACCCATTATGGTATACACGGAACCCCAGCCACAGCGTTCCAGGGACTAGTGCTGCGAGAGCAATGGAGGAGGACGATGATGGTGATGATTCTGATGATGATTACTTAGGCGATTGATGCCCATGTCCTTTCCCTTTTCCCTTGCTGCAATGAGGCCATTGCCAAGTTCAGCTTGGAGGAGGATATCTGGAAGTACTCTTCTCTCTTTAATTGCTTTCTAATTTAGTTAGACAAGTTTAATTGCTTATAAAAAAAAACAAACAAAAAAAAAAACAAAAAAAATGCTGAAAAAAATACCAAAAATACGTATTGACTGGATTGGATTGATTGCTTCCCTTGCCCCGTAATGTTCTTTGAAAGTGTCATTTAGCTCTTTATTTGGTTAGCTGGGCACTTGAGATTGTGATGCTGGAATGTGACTTTTAATTGCCTTGACTCTGATTTGTTAATAAAACGCTTGCATAGACTGCATGCTTGAACTGGTGAAATTGTGAGGTTTGCTTATTGGATTCATACATATATCCAGTTTATTCTTGTGTGTCAGTTCCTATCTAGCATTCCGATCTCGATTTTGGCAAGGTACTTGTTGACATTTGGCAGCATTTTTCATATGCTGTGATAGAGGCGTTATTTTGAATTGATTCTTGAGCCTTGAATTTGATTTTCATGTGATTTTTTCCACTCTAGCCCTGCTAAGCCTAATGACATTTTCTGGTTACTAAACCACATTACAAGCCTTGACCCCTATGTTTGATTATTATCCCAAGCCTAGCTTAGGGGAGCATTAGCTTAGGATGGCATTGTAATGATAAGTTGATTACAGTGCTTCGTTGGAAAAAATTTAACGGTAATTCAAAGGTTTGAGAAAAAGAAAAGAAAACAAAAAAAAATGAAAAGAAAAAATAGAGATATTTGAGAAATTGTGCTGAAAAAGAAAGGTTTTTTGGTTGTTTGGCGCCTCTCCATAGTTGGATGATATTTTGGTTATGACGTTGTTGCCACGGGTGAGTAAATCTCGCTTGGTCTTGTTATTAGTGTTATTTGCTCCCCTTTTCTTTGATTTATCACCACATTCGCTAAATGTTTTCCCTACCTTTACCCAAGCCTCATTGTAACCTCGAAAGTCCTCTTGAGCATGTGTTCTTTGTTTGCTGGATTGATACGGAGTCAAATTGCCAAAGTTAAAGAGTATGTTCGTTACTTGAGTCGACTTGAATACGATGAGTGATATTATACATTTATAAACCCATGAGAGTGTGAGTGGGAAGGGATATTATGGTTGGTTCGGTGAATGTTCGGGCACATTTTATGCCTGCCACAAAAATTAAGAGGAGTGACACCTTGGTGAGCACCTTTTTGAGATTTGCATGTCATGTAAAGCAGCCGCATTTGATTGTTTGCTTGGGCGATTGGTGGTTAGAGTGATTTGAATAGTTGAACTTGAATTTTGCCTGCTTGAATGATTTTGAGCTTTGAAAAAAAATTGATCTCTGTTTTCATATCTAAAGGGGTGAAGCAATTGTACTCATGTTCATGTCATGCTCTGCTTGAGGACAAGAAAAGGTTTAGCTTGGGGGAATTTAATGTTATGGTTTTATATCTAGTTTTCCCCAATCTTCTTAGTTGAAATGCGTGCTAATGGTGCTCTTAGGAGCTCTTTTATACTAATATTTTCCATCTAGTTGTGGTTTTGTGTTTTATGATAGTTTACAAGTTTTAGGGAATTATTTCCCTATTTTTTGCTATTCTTGATGCCACATTGGTTAAAGGAGTTAGGAGGCGCATGTACGAGTTCCCAAAGCCCGAGGCTGCTTCTTATAGCCTTTGGGTATGAAGAGAATTGAAGACTTGGAGTCAAATGCCAAGAAAGCCATGTTTGGAGGACCTCCCGATCGGGCGGTCTTTTTTCTCCAAATCCCACTTTTGTCTCGGGCACGATCAGGCGTTGCTCGCCCGGTTGTAATTCGCTGAGGGTGCCCGATCGAGAGTGTCCGTCCGGTCTCATCAGGCGCCTAGTTTTGCTGAGCTGTTGGAGATTAGTATTGCTGAAGACCCGCCCGATGGAATCGTGTGCCCGACACCCGATCGGGCGGGTGGCGCGGAAGCCTAAATCTGGACTTTTTATTTCCTAATTAGTTCGTTTTTAGGAGTTAGTATAAATAGCTTAGTGAATTATTTTGCAAGGGACCTTTTGGTTGATTTTAATTTCATTTTCATTAGTTTTCCTAAACACTAGTTTTCTCTCTCGAGACCTGATTAGCATACTTTGGATATTATTCAAGCTTAATTCAAGCTTAATTCAAGTTATTCCTTTTCCTTTCAATTGGTAATTTATTCTTCCATTGTTCTTTATTGCTTTCAAGTATTTGTGCCTTTATATTTTTAAGGAAAGTATTAATATTTCAATAGTTATTACTTTTGTTACTTTTGCCATGAGTGAGTAGTTTTATTTCTAGAGCTTAGTGAGGGAAGCCATACTTATGCCTTGATTTATTGTTCTTGATTTCTTTTAGTATTTAGGTTGTGATTCATTTTAATCTTGTGATTTATGTTAGTGTACAATTTCATGAATTGTAATATAACCTGGCTAATAATTATTTATATTGACCAAGATCTTACTTTTAGAGGCCTAGAACAACTGGTGAGTCTGATTATGTGAAGTTACCATACTTGCATATGTTGCCTTGAGAGCGTTAAGACCCGACCATTGGATTAACACCATACTTGCATATATCTAAGTATTATTAGTTGCCATAATCTCCCTGACTGGTATAAGTATGGTGGACCGATCAAATGCCCTAGGTTTTAAATTATTTGTTAAATATCCATGTATTGTGATGTAGTTTATTTTAGTTTAGTTCTTATTCATTCAAATCAATTTCTCTCTTGAAATAGTTAAGTAATTGACCATCAATCTATAAAACTCCTCTCCCTGTGGATTAACCCGTATTTGCTAAGTATCTGCTAACAACAGACACCGTGCTCTTGCGGTACTATTTTAAAACCCATCAGGACTATGGTATGTTTTGAAATTCAATTTCACTTAGTGAGTTAATACATATACAAGAAATTCATGGGATCTAAAGGTCAAATGACTGAACAAGTAATCGAGGATTAGATAGATCATATAGTAGGAAGTAAAATTTTGTATGTGTGCTCTACATTGGTTATATACTGATCAAGAGTTGAGAGATGGTGAAGGAATATCGAACACTAAACTAAAATGTTATTAATTAAATTTGGGAAGGTTAGTATGGAATTGGTAAACTTTATGTGTGAGCATCATGCTACAAAAAGTAAAGAGTTTAAAGGTATGCTCTTCTAATTGGGAGAATAAAGTTAAAGAATAGAAGGTCGAGGCGTATATATAGATCTAGTGTAATGGAGTGTTGGTAACTAGTGATATGAGTTAATAATGATGGAAATATAGATATAAGGTTAGTTTGGACGTAAATTTATATAATTGGGACTACAAAGTTCAAACAAATAACCGAGACAAGAAAAGGGAACGAAGTTGGGGACACAAATATGTTTTGCGTAATATTGAACTTGAGGTAATAAATTGTTTCTAGATATTATAGTAGTTGAAGTATTGAATCATTAAGATCATGTGGGATTAACCATCAAGTAGGTTGGAGGAAGTAGTTATAATTATAAATATAATCTGAATTCTAGAAGTCATAAGTTTTTATGTATCTAAATTACAGAGTTAGGTTATGAGATGTTGTGTATCATGAGGTCTAAATATATGTGATACGAACTTTGAAATCTATGGATACGAGTAATGTATAATTTACTAGTATTATTACATTTTGACATTCAGGAGAATATTAAAAAAAGAATAACATATGTTCTACTTGTGATATGACAAGAGTATTATATTCAATATGATTAACATAAGTATAAATATCGGGATTTGCTAAGGTTATAAGCCTTAGGTTGTTAAGTTAGATTAAATAGAAAGATATTGTTTATGGAGAAATTTTGTAACCGACGTATAAAATATATATATATATATATATATATATATATATGAGCCTTACGTTCTAATGTGAGATTCTGATTGGTAAGCTATGTTATGAACTCGTATGATAAACTTATAAAACTGGATTATATTTTCCTTAAAGTTCGTGTTTGCGTAAGTTTAATCAAATAGATTTTATAAAAGATTATTTATACTAAGTTATTGGAAATTCGATTATATTGTGTTATCAAAAAGTTGAGTTTGTATATGAAATACTCAAATGCAATTATGCTATGAGATTTGATATATTTGACTAGAGAACTATGAATTTGAGTTTCAGAAAATATTGAATTATGAATTATGTATTTTAATTTTGTTTTTATGTGGAGGAACAAGCTGGTAGAGCAGTGATGAACAATATTCTGTATTCTATATATTCTGTAATATGGGGACATGTCCTGAAAAGTCTTGCAAGCAGTACATAACGGAAGAGGGAGACGTCCCTTGTAAAAGTTTAGAGACATTGCCTGGATGGCAACTCTATTCGTGTTCTCTTCCCCAGTATAATATGATTTCTCAAAGAAAATATAATATGTATTTGAATGTGCAAATGGTTTCTTGGAAAGTTATTTCAAACTCTATTCCCAAAGTAATGTTTTACTCTCCAAGTCTATGGAGATCATGTGTCGAATATGGGAATGATTTACTAAGAAACTCATTAGGAATATATGAAAGGAGTTAGTTATGCTACATATATCTGGATTAAAGGTTATTATAAATAAAATACAGAAGTAGAAGATATTACTATATCTTAGAATATGTCAGAATTAGAGTTGATTATGGGAGATTGTATTAGATTCTATGAAATTTTAATGATTCCTCCAGCTGAAAATATATATTACTTATTTTGTGAGAAATTCATATTTTTAATTTTAAACAAGTAACATTATAAATTGTGTGCAAGTAGTTGTTATATTATGTCATTACACATTCTATATATCGTAATTTCAAATGTCTCGCAAGATAAGCTTAACTCCAAAAATACGTTTTAAGCCACCAAAATGATTTTATGGTTGGACAGTCTGTACTCAGTTTTGCTGATTTTGTTTTCGGAATCTGCCCTGGTGGGAGCAGAGTTCATTGTTAGTAATTTTGCAGGTAAGTGCGCTCCAGAGGGCATTAATGATCATAAGTTATTATATGAGAAATATCCAGTTCAACCTAAGATGGAGATTGTACGTTAAATATTCTTACGATGTATGATTGTATCTGTTTAGAGATTTGATTGGTTCAGTACTTGAAGTTATAATACCTCCGTATTTTTTAGTTGCACCATTTGCCTTTTTAGCACTATTCATCAACCAAAGCTATCTTGCACCATTATATAAGAAAAAACATAATCAACTGGGTCTTGTTAGATTCTTCTTAATGCGAGAATTTCAAATATCAATTTTTTATAATTTTTACTTATGCCCAATAAGAGATATTAACGTTCAAAGAAGCGTCTCGACAAATGGCAAAAAGCAAATGGTGCAACTAACAGAGGTAGTATATACTATTTTGGGTTGTTGTATTGTGGACCTTAAAAGAACCAGAATCGTATTTTGAATTATGTTCCGCTGCAGGTGATTGTGTAACTGAGGTTACTTAATGATAATTGAGCTTTGTGAATGCTAAGTGTGATTAGCTAGCAGCTCGGAAGTGCAGGCTGTTACAGTGGTGGCAGCAGTGACTCAGTGGTGGTGGTTATGGAGTGTAGGCGTGTTTTTATTTCGTCTACGCGGTGTGAGCGCATATTTGATTTGACTACCCCATTGTAAAGGTTTTATTGAAA
This sequence comes from Beta lomatogona, assembly GCA_947646795.1. NCBI lineage: Eukaryota > Viridiplantae > Streptophyta > Magnoliopsida > Caryophyllales > Amaranthaceae > Beta > Beta lomatogona. The sequence goes on from CANSNZ010001472.1 coordinate 91,586, forward strand.
ATTATTTTGAAGTCACCAACAAGTCTTTAAAGGAAGACTCATAAACCTAATTGGATATTGAAAACTATAGGGACATCTTAGGGACTTATCAAATGTAGATTTCCCCGTCCTGACTCCATAGATGGTCAAAATGAACTAAAGATTGAGTTCGGGGGTGAGGGTAAGAACACGGTTATAATGAACCATATTCGCCCATTGTTGGCCTCTACTAAATATCGATTCATGTTAATTTTTATGCAATGAAATAACCAAATAATATTTTCATGCACTGGTAGATGTTAGCCGTGTACTCCTAACCAAATATAATTAACCTACTCTCATGCACACTAAGCAAGTATAATGGAAGTACGAATCGTATCCACAGGGAGCAAAGGAACTTGTTCGGAAATTAGTGAATTAAGGACCCTAGTATGTGCTAAGGCCAAAGTAACCGAATTGGGGGGGGGTTTGGAACAATGCAAGCAAGCTAAACTAAGCACAATATTAAAATACGAAGAGATTACAATATAAAAAGGCCTTGGACTCGATTAGCATCCACCCTAACCTAGTTTGTGGTCACGAAATCTTAACCCCCGACACTTCCTATGGTCACCTATCGAGAAGTCTAGACCTCTATCCTCCTAGATCGTGTCTAAACACACGATCCGCGTGGTTTGAACCGCCCTTACTATGCCTTAACTCAAATGAATTGCACTTAAGTCCAAACCAAAGTAGCATAAAGGTCGAGGAACACGATAGGGTTACTAATGTTATCAAAGCAATAACATTCATATAATAAGTAATGCTTCTCTAAGTGCAAAAGATTAATGTTCAGCATTTAATCAAACACCTAGTGTGCTACATGGAGCTAGGAGCACAACAATCCGATTATGCACCTAGAATTAGCATTAGATGAATCACACAACATTACTAGTAACGTTCCTAGCAAAGATTATGCAAACATCATGAAATCAAATACAAGAAGCATCACAATGACCATAGAGAAAGTAGAGGATAAGAACTTCTCACAAATAGATTAGAGCTTCAACAACCAAATCCAAGATAGATGTTTAAGCTAGCCAAGCCATAGGATTCATTACAAATCTACCAAAGAAGAAAGGAAGAAACCCTGGAAAGAAAACTTTTTTTCCCTCTCTCCAGTCGCTCTCACCAAAAACTAAAACTAAAACTTAACGACATAACCCTCCAAGGGAGGAAAAGAAAACAAAAGAAGCGGTTGACACAGGGGTCGCGACTCGCGACCATGGGCAGGTCGCGACTCGCGACACTGATCGCGGGTCGCGACTGCCTCAAAACCGCCAAAACAAAGCACAAAGAGGAAAAAGAGGGAGAACTTGGCTTTCGAGTAAGCCATGAAGCTGCAGAACCAGAGTGAAGACGATCCTCGGACGACGAGCAAACCAAGAAGCTTGAACCACGGACCTCGAAACTCGGACTCGGAACTCGAACAAAGCTCGGAAGCCTCGGAAGATGCGCCATAAAGGAACCAAGGACAAGGACCCCGGGGGACATAAAGTGATCGGAGGACCAAGATCGGCCCTCGATTACGCCACCATGCAAACCGCTCCCTAGACTCCTCTCAAAACACAACATCCTCCGACAACACCTCCTAACGTCAAAACTCTCCTAAATCCCGATACTAACTCGAACTGACACCAAAAACGACCCGAAATCCACCTTAGATTGGCGGATGACTTGGACACATTATTCACTCTATAAATATTTAGTCTGGGTTGGTTCAGGAAACTCATAAAAGACTATTTTTTTAAGTGACATGTTATTATGCAATCAATTTACGAGGAACCCAGCAGGTTGTCCAAATTAATTTGATTAATGTTAGAAAAGTTCTTTAGGTCTCGATTTTTCCTAAATCTTTTATTTCCTTCCTTTGTTCTTTTCGTGCAAACTGATTCAATGAATCAGTAGGTGGTTTTCCAATGTTACTTATTATTATTTACTTTATCATTTCTCTTTCTCTCCATTTTCTAATTTGAACAAAGACCCAAGTACAACTTTTGACACTTGATTTATATTTTAATGAAAAGTTTTATTTTATCTACTACCTTCAACTCATCAATTTAGTAAATTCGGATGTTACATAGGTGACTAATTTCGTTCGTTAACTTATTATTGTAGACGGAGACTTTGTAGAAGGAACTTTCTAGGGGCGACTTTATTATTCATATCTGCGCTACTCGAGGTAATTTCGATGTTCATCGTACTCTATTCCCCGTTGTAAACGGTTACCTATGTGATTGTATGATTATGTGGTTATGTATGTAACAAATAATTTATAGACTAATGTTATGAATTTATGAGTTAGTAATTACTATTATAAGAGTATGATTCTCATAATACAATGAAACTGGAGTATGTTCTTATAATATTGGTAATAGTATAAATCTTTTATAATCATGTGATTACTTTGGAACAAAGATTACTAAAGTATTAGTATGTGAATATTCTTGTAGAGAACCTATATGACTAGATTATGTTCTATGTTAAAAGAACTTGTGGAATTGTATGGTTATCAACTTGAGAACTTATGTGTATTATGACCTTTTAATAAAACTAAGGAGGGTAATGAAGCCCGAAAGGGTGTTGAACAGGTTGCCCTATATGATGGTATATCTATCTATAGGTTGATTATTATATATGATACAAAACTGTTGTCTTCCTTCTATTTGTTGTGATCCAAGTAGAAGGGGTGTGCAAACTAGGGACTCTATGATATTGGCCATGGTTATATTGGGGTGACGACCTCTTGTTTAAGCAGGCGGATAATAGGGATTAGTCCCGGCCTACTGGCGTTCACATTCCCTCTCTTAATTAAAAATTATTGTTGTTAATTGTGTGATTAGGTGTTATATGATTATGTGACTTATGTTTGGAGTTATTATACAAACGTTTTAGAACCCAAATATCAACATTAATATTATTTGTTCACCTTTCCTTCTAAACTCAAAACTTATTTTTAAAATTATTATTTTTACGGGATGGAGTCGAATTACTCAGTTTTTCTGAATTTTGGGAGTTATCTCTCTTGTTTTCTTCTTTTATGTTACTTTACAGGTTGGACTTGGTGATGGATCTCGTGTGAGGAAACTTAGATAATTCACCTAGATCACTCTTTTAGTTGTCTATCTTGGGATTATTTATTTCAGTATTGTCTAAAATAAGATATTGGTTGTAATAGTATTTTTACTTCAAATTTCTCTTTTCTAAGATAGTTGGGTTAATTTATTTAATTTTTGTTAGCCTTCGTTTACTCTTAGAGAGTAAATGGGCGGTAATATCCTCCATGTTTGAATAAATGATTTTTGAAAACTATATTTATTTAACTAGATATTTATTTGAATTTAGAGGGTGTTACAAAGTGATATCAAGAGCTTAGGTTTAAGATTAACTAGGGAAAGTTGGGTTAAATGAACTAAATAGGTTTAGTAAATTAAATAAATAAAATTAGGACTAAATGAACTAAGTTATGAGAGTGGGTTCGAAAAAGGATTATTTTATTTTATTAATGTGTTGAAGTACTACTTTGAAGTACTTAATATATGTTTCTGTATGTTTTAGATGGCAAGAATTCACCAAACCGCACGAAAAAGGACAACGAGGAAACTCACTGGCCCTCTCTCTGCTTCACCTTACTTGATTCGCATGAGATACGGGGAGGATGTATGTGATTATGTCCACCGTTTGGACTTGGCTATTGAAAGCTACCATTTCAATGATTTATATGGGGATTCCGACTTTTGCACTCCTAAAAAGAAAGCTTATGTTTTGTTGACAACCCTACCCGAGCGAGGACCATTAGGACCAATCAAAAGAAAATACAGTGATGTTTATGTTAATGAGACACCTAACTTTGAGAGGTACACGCATAGGGGATCGTGGTTTCTGACCATTGAGTATCTACGAAGGGTTATGATTGATGCTATGGAAGAATACCATTACAATCTCAATTTAAATGGCTCTAGTTCTGATGAAGGAGAAGCCGATAGAAGCCCTACCCCTCCCCACCCTCAGTCTGATATGGAGGATGAAGAGCCTATGGAGGAAGAAGAGCCTATGGGAGATGATGATCACCTTTAGGTTTACTTTTCTTTTATTTTTATATGTGTAATAAGGTTTATAGATCAGTAGCTGCTATGTTGAACGATGATGTTATGATTGAATGATTTGAATAAAGTTGTTTACATTTTCTCAGTTGTGTTCTTAACTCAACTTATATGAATGTGTCTCATCATTCTACTTTACATGAATAATAAATGGTGGTCACACCATTGTTTTCTCTTTTCTAGGTAGCTTATGCCATTTAACGTCTATACTTGTTCACGTTCACGCCAAAACAAAAGCATGCATGAGACTTCCGAACAAATCGCTGCTCGTTTACGAACTCTTGAACAATTATCCCAAAGTTTTGGACTTGTTCTCCAAAACCAACTCAACCACCATGTCGGTGAAGAATCTCAAGCAACAATGGCTAAGAAAATTGCCAACTTGAAACCACCAACCTTCGTTGGTCGAGAAGATCCTCTTATGTTGGAAAACTGGTTGCGAGATATAGAGAAAATATTCAGCTCTAATGGAACTCCTGACAACCAAAAGGTTGACCATGCTACCTTTTACCTTCGAGAAGATGCCGATCTGTGGTGGGCGACTCAAGGACCTACCATTTGTATGCAACCTATTTTGATTGATCCACTTTTAAGACTGCTATGAGGGCCCGATTCTTTCCCGAACATATTAGGAGGCAAAAATGTAGTGAGTTTACTAGATTCAATCAAGGATCTACTATGAGTGTAGAAGAGTATGCTAAAAAATTTCATGAATATGCTAGGTTCTGCCCCAATATGGTTCCAGATGAGGCCACAAAAGCCCAGAAATTTGAGGATGGACTTAGCTTTAGAATCCAAAAGAGACTAGGCGGTAGTACCTCAACGACTTTTATGGAGGCTTACAGTAAAGCTTGCAATATGGAGAGAATTTTGAAACGAGAAGAGGAAGTCTTGGGAAGAATCAAAAGGAAAGACCAAAGTGGGAACTCCCAAACTCAAAGTTACGAGAAAAAGGCTCGCTATGGAGGACATAACGAGACAAGGAGACAATACTAAGAAAGTGTTTGTCTGCAAGAAGTGCAAATAAGAGTCATCCAGGTTTCATATGTCAGGGTGAAAGAATTAAGTGTTTTCAATGCGGAGAACCAGGACACAAGGCTAATCAGTGTCCAAATGCGCAAAATGAGCAAAGTGGACAAAACAGGGGAAACCACACCAATGGAAATGGCAATCGAAACCAATACCAGACCAATAATCGCCATACCAATCCTCAAGGTCCAAACAACAATGGTAATCAAGCCACTCCAAATGCTACTCAGAGCAACAACCAGATCATTGGAAATGGTGCACGTCCAACTTATGGCAGAATTCAAGTCATGAGCATCACTGAAGCAGACACCAACGGTAACGTCATGACGGGTACTTTTCTCGTAAACTCTAACCCTGCTTTCTTACTCTTTGACTCTGAAGCGTCTCATTCTTTTATTTCTAAGTCCTTTGTATCGTCGTGTCTAGCCAACATTGTCATGTCCACCGGAACTACAATCCCATGTAATACCCTTTTTCAAGACATTCCTATTACCATAGGCGGAACTGATCTACCTGCCGATCTAATCTTGTTTTCCTTGAAAGACTTTGATGTTATCTTAGGAATGGACTTGTTGAGTAGATATAAGGCCAAGATTGAGTTTCATAAGCAAAAAGTGTCTCTGAAAGGACCAAAAGGGAATAAGATATCTTACCAAGGGGTTGTCTTTACACCTGGAATCAAGATTATCTCAGCTTTGAACCTTCAAACTTACATTAGAAAAGGCTACACAGTGTACCTATGTCACATGAAAGATATAAGTAAGAGGATGAGGAGATACCCAAAATTCCAATTGTTTGTGAATTCCCGGATGTATTCCCAGAAGAGATTCTAGGAATGCCACTAGAGAGAGAAGTTGATTTCAGGATCGATATAATTCCTGGAACAGGCCCTATTTCTAAAGCACCATATCGAATGGCCCCAGCAGAAACAAGAGAATTGAAAGTGCAATTAGAAGAACTCTTGGAGAAAGGATATATAAGATGAAGTGTCTGACCCTGGGGAGCACCAGTGTTGTTCGTTAAGAAGAAGGATGGGTCCCTAAGACTATGCATCGACTATAGGGAGTTGAACAATGTCACTATCAAGAATAGATACCCACTTCCTAGAATCGAGGATTTATTCGATCAGTTAAAAGGTGCTGCAGTATTCTCAAAAATCGACTTGCGTTCTGGATATCATCAGTTGAGAATTGCGGATGAGGATATACCCAAAACAGCCTTCCGAACAAGGTATGGCCATTACGAGTTCACAGTTATGCCATTTGGACTCACTCAGGGATGTTAACGAGCCGAGTCGAGACCGAACATGGCCATGCTCGGCTCGGCTCGAGAATGTGAGGGACCGAGCTCGGCTCGAGCTCGAAAAAAAAAATTGGCTCGGCTCGAATTCGAAGTTCGCGAACTGTTCGGCTCGAAAAAGCTTGAGAATGTTTCTAGTGCATTTTTCAGCGCGCTAATTCCAATTTCCAGTTTTTTTTACAATGAACTAAGCGCATACTTTAAAGTTTTAAACTTTAAAAAGAGAACAAAAATAGTTTACAACAAATTTGACAAAGTACCCATCAAATTAAACAAAGTTTACAAGTCACAACAAAGTTTTACACAAATTTCATTTAATAATTAAACACACAAACAACTCTTTCTCTTCCTTTGAGGCTTTGACATTCATTTTCAAGTCCAAGCCATTCTTCATGGTTCTTTTTCTCCCATAACACCTAGAAAATATGTTTAACACATACATTAAAACAATATTTATAAAGATATAATTTTATAAAATCATAACTTATTCATTTATGTAATAGAAAGTATAAGATTAGAGAAGAGTGAGAAAATAACCTCATAGAAGAACACAATTTATGGAATAGGAATCATGATTTCTTTTGGTTCATCTTCATCAACAAACTACACATATAAATTATAATTAGCTATAAAAACAATATTTATAAACATAAAAATAAAACAACAAAAATAATTTTAGCCTTACTTTGTTCTTTTTCTTGATTCCAAAAGTAGACCTACACTAATCTCCCGTGCAAATCAACATTTGCACGGTTTCCGGAAGCAATGAAGATCGATAAGGATCAATAACTCGACTCCCAGCGCTAAATGTAGCCTCTGAAGCAACAGTGGTAATAGGAATAGCTAACACATCAGTAGCCAATCTAGACAAAACAACAAATTTGCTAGCTCTTTCCTTCCACCAATTTAAAGCATCAAACCTATGTCCTTCATCAGTTGCGGTACATTCCTTAAGATATACATCAAGTTTTGATTTTCTAGGCTCCACTCTTTCCCCACTTCTAACAACTTGTAAAACCCTTGACATACCCGGAAGGCTCCCCCCTTGAACTATATGTGGAGCTCCATTCCTACTTTCTCCAAGGTCTTCATTCAAAGGAGGATACAAAGCCTTATACTCATCATACAACTCATACAAAGTATCTCTAACCTTATTAATGTTCTCCCTAACAAGATTTGAAGGAAACATATGAGGAAATGTAATTTCAACAACCTTCATTTTCAAACGAGGGTCTAACACTCCACCAATAGCCATGAGTAAATTACATTCACCCCAATATTTATCAAATCTTTCTTTCATGTTTTTCACCATATCTTTCACAAAAGGATCGGGAGAATTAGCATTTTTGTCCAACATTTCTTTGATGTAATACTCAGAGCCCGAGATAACATTTGTGGTATCATAGAACACCTTTAAGATCTGAAGAAGTTTTTCAATTTTATGCCAATCATCAGAACTAGGGCAATAAACATAATCATTATCCTCCAAAGCAAGTCTAGAAAATACCTCCTTAAACTTGATGGCACATGATAACATATCATAAGTGGAATTCCACCTAGTTTTGCATTCAAGAACCAACCTCCGCTCTTTAAGATTGAATTGTTGGACAATTCCGCAAATTTTCTCATTCTCGCTTCACTTCCATTGAGGTAATCTACGGTATCATGAACATTCTTGACAATGGTTTTAACTTGCTTGAGACCATGTTGCACCATAATATTTAATATATGTGCGCAACAACGTACATGAAACAATGCTCCACCACATAACAACCTCTTTGTAAGTGAGAAAGTATCCTTTAAAATTTGTATGCATGAATCGTTTGCGGTGGCATTGTCAACCGAAACGTAAAAACCTATATTTAAAGAAAATGTAATTGTTATCATAAGTAAAGATCAACTAGCTACTAGCATGTAAGAATAAGCATATTATTCAAAAGAATTTGACAAACACTTACTTTATTCTCAATTTCCCACTCCTTTAAACATTTGAAGATGCAATTTGCTATGTCTTTGCCTTTCCGAGGAGGAGGTATGTGGACAAAGCTCAAAACTCGCTTTTGGAGTTTCCAATCACGGTCAACAAAATGACCCGTAAGAACCATGTACTCAATCCTTTGTGGTCTGGCACGCCAAAGATCGGTGGTCAAGGAAATTCTATCTACATCCTTCAAAAGAGTCTTTAGTTTCTTTTTCTCCGCCTCATAGACTTTGAAAGCATCAGTTTTTATAGTGTGGCGTGAAGGTATCCCCCTCTTTAACATCATGTTAAAACCTTCTTCTTCTACAACACTAAAAGGCTTTTCATGCATGACAATCCAATTAGCAATCCCTTCCCTCATGCATAACATATCTAGCTTACCATTAGGTAAAGCATTAACACCTCCAGAATTTGGTGTACCCGCACTTGAATCAGATGGCAAAAAGTTAATCATACTTTGTTGCTTTAATTTCAATTTTCTTTGAGTACAATTAGACAAATGTCTTTTTATATGACTCGTAGTGCCACTCTTTAAAACAGTAAGACGAGATTTACAATGCTTACATTGAGTTTTCCAATCCCCGTTTATTTGTATGGGATCCTCCATATCCTTCCACACCTTAGATTTTCTTGGTCTCTTGAAAGGATGACCATGCTCTTCGCCGTCTAGCTCTTGATTAGAGTCAACGTGAGGTTCTGGTGGCTCTTGCTCCATTTCTTCATCTTGGATCTCATCATCAACACGTACAAAAAATTCTTCCACAATAGGAGTAGAAGAGCAACCAGGAGTCGATGTTGGTCCACAAGTAGAATCATTATCTGTTAAAAAAGCCAAACTAGCACACTTACACAGTGCATGATATCTTTTGCAACATAAGAAATATAACTGATCATTCTGCTACATATGCTAACAAACCAGGATCATATGCCAACAAATCATGATCATATATAGCTGAGTAAGCTGACCAAGATGAAGTTTGCACAAATCACTAACTCAACAAGCAAAACAACAATGGCAGACTTACCACAAAGTAAATAGCAAAGTTGTCTTCTTCCTCCATATAAGTGGACTTCAGTCTAAAACGAATCATATAACTAACCCAAAACAGTACATCTGAGTAACAAGTTTGCATACAAAATATCAATACTTTTTAGGTACTTATAAATCAAAATTACTCCACTTGCTAATTGATGTAGTTGTGATTTGTGAAGAATAAAGCGTACAAACAACAGAAATTCAAAGGCCACAAAATAATAAATCAGAATAAAAAATTTAACAAATGCTCGAAAAGTTTCAGATAAAATACGAATGAAACAGAACAAATGACAAATCAATCTTAGAATGAAAAAAAAAATCATATAAATACGAAAAAACGAAAAAGAAAACTAAACACCATGCTCGCAAAATTCAGATAAAATCGAAAAAGAAAACTAAACATCATGCTCGAAAGTCGAAAATTTCATATAAAATCGACAAAGAAAACTAAAAAAAAATGAAAAATAGATATAATACCTGTCATCCTGCTCGCTGCTCGCCGCCAAGATCAACCACCCAGCTCGCCGCCGAGATCAACCACCCAGCTCGCCGCCGAAATCAACCACCTTGAACGGGAGAATGAGAGAATGGAGTTTTAGGGTTTTTCGAACCTTGAAGGCTCAGCTGAGAAGAATTAACGCTTCTTCTCCCAATCTTCTATTTAGTTTGTATGTTTTAGTTGGGTTTGGGCCGAAATTTTTAATTTGGTTTAAATTTTTGAAGTGGGCTTAAAACTGGGCTATATTTTTTAAAGTAAAAATCCATGTTGGATTAATAATCAATCTATAAAAAATTGTATTTTAAAAGTTTTCGAACATGTTTGCGAGCTTTCGAGCCGAACTCCACTAGGCTCAGGCTCGGCTCGTTAAGGTCGCGAGCCGATCTCGAACTCGAGTCGAGCCCTCTCGAGCCGAGCTTTGACCGAGCTTTGACCGAGCCGAGCTCGAATAGTTTGCGAGCCACACAGGCTCATTAGCACCCCTAGACTCACCAATGCGCCTGCTGCATTCATGGACCTCATGAATAAGACCTTCAAGCAGTACTTGGATAAGTGCGTGGTCATATTCATCAATGACATTCTAGTCTTCTCAAGAGATAAGGAAGAGCATGAGGCCCATTTGAGGAAAATTTTGGAGATACTTCGCCAAGAGAAATTATAAGCCAAATTCTCAAAGTGTGAATTTTGGTTAGAGAAAGTTGCATTTTTGGGCCATGTGATTTTGAAAGGACGGAGTTGCTGTTGACCCCTCCAAGATACAAGCAGTGACCGATTGGGCTCGACCCACAAGCGTTACGGAAATTAGAAGTTTCTTGGGTCTTGCTGGGTAATATAGGAGATTCGTTAGAGATTTCTCTAAGATTGCTCAACCTCTCACCAACCTGATGAAGAAAACCACTAAATTTCATTGGGAAGACCAATGTGAGTCAGCATTCCAAGAATTGAAGAAACGACTTACAACAGCACCAGTGTTGACCTTACCCTCTGGAACAGAAGGCTTCGAGGTGTACAGTGACGCCTCAAAGTATGGGTTAGGGTGTGTGCTGATGCAACATGGAAAAGTCGTAGCATACGCATCAAGGCAATTGAAACCTTATGAACAAAATTACCCTACTCATGATTTGGAGTTAGGAGCAATTGTGTTTGCACTCAAAATATGGAGACATTATTTGTATGGAGTCAAGTGCACAATGTACACATACCATAAGAGTTTAAAGTATCTCTACACTCAGAAGGAGTTGAACATGAGACAAAGGCGTTGGCTTGAACTCATCAATGACTATGATCTCGACATTGTATACCACGAAGGCAAAGCAAACAAAGTCGCAAATGCTTTAAGCAGGAAGAATAGTCATACATTGAATGTATTGATCTTAGCCGACGAGTTATGCAAGGACTTTCAAAAGTTGAACTTAGAAGTTGTTGAACATGGTTATGTGGAAGCTAGATTAAATGCAGTCACTGTTGAGCCTAATCTCTTCGAAGAAATTCAAGCAAAGCAGAGCACCGATGATTGGTTGATTAAGTTGAGGAAAATGAAAGAGGAGGGTCAAGCACCTGAATTTGAGGTTGATGCTAAAGGAATAGCAAAGTACAAGAGAAGATGGTGTGTACCTAATGATGAAACCCTAAAGGACAAGATCTTGAAAGAGGCTCATAATTCCCATTACACTATTCACCCTGGCGGAGACAAACTTTATAAAGACCTCAAACAACACTTTTGGTGGCCCAGAATGAAGCAAGAAGTGGCTGAATTCGTAGCCAAATGCTTAACTTGCCAAAAGGTGAAAATCCAGCACATGAAACCTGGTGGAAAGCTACAACCTTTAACGGTTCCAGGATGGAAATGGGAATCCATCTCTATGGACTTTGTCATGGGATTGCCAAACACTAAGTCAGGAAAGAATGCCATTTGGGTTATAGTCGATCGTTTGACAAAAACAGCGAGACTCGTGGCAATGAAGGACACATGGTCAATGCAACAACTAGCAGATGCTTATTTCATAGAGGTAGTAAGATTGCATGGTGTACCCAAGGATATTGTTTCTGATAGGGATTCTCGATTCTTGTCCAAATTTTGGCAGAAGCTTCAAGAAGTTGTGGGAACCATACTCAAGTTTAGTACAACATTTCATCCAGCTACTGATGGACAAACTGAAAGAACTATTCAGACACTCGAAGACATGTTACGGGCGTGTGTGATGGACTTTGGAGGATCATGGGATGAACACTTGATGTATATAGAATTCTCATACAATAATAGTTATCATTCGAGTATAAAGATGGCACCTTATGAAGCTTTGTATGGACAAAAATGCAGAAGCCCTATATGCTGGAGTGATGTGACTGAATCATTACATTTGGGGCCCGACATGATTGAAGAGACTACCAAAAAGGTGAAACTCATTCAAGAGCACATGAAGGCAGCTCAAGATCGACAAAAATCTTACGCAAATACAAAAAGGCAAGACTTAGAGTTGGAAATAGGAGAAAAAGTATTACTCAAGGTCTCCCCAACTAAAGGTGTAATGCGGTTTGGGAGAAAAGGGAAGTTAAACCCTCGATATATTGGTCCTTATGAAGTTTTGGAGCGAATTGGAGAGGTGGCCTATAGGTTAGCATTACCTATGGAATTAGCCAATGTCCATAATGTTTTCCATGTGTCTCAACTTCGCAGATATGTTCATGATCCAAACCATATCCTTCAACCAGAAGCTGTCGAATTAGATCAAAACCTTACCTTTGAGAACCGACCCATTAAGATCTTAGATACCAAAACGCGAATGATAGGGTTGTAAAAGTGTGTATTTTTATTATATTAAACCCTTAATATGACATTGAACTTTATATTTTACAAAGAGCTTTAAGTTATTTTTCTTACGGGACATGAGTTACTACGAATTTATTTATTTGTCTGCAGGAAGATGATTTGAGAAACTAATTTGCAATTAGATTTGGGAGCCCATTTTCCCTTTCCTACTTGGGCTTATGTTCTGAGGAATTAAATCTCATGTTGGGCTTGTGCAATTATCCTAAGATAAATAAGTGAATCTTGGTGGCCACCAAAGACAAAAGACAAATAATAAAAAGAGAGAAATGGAAACCTCAAGAGTTTTCTTTCTTCTAGGGGAGAAAACGGCAGTATATGAAAGGCAACAAGAAGTGGGCTTCATTTTTGGAAGATAAAATTCAATCTTTAGCAATCTAGGAAAGACAAAGGAAGTTTAGGAAACTTATGTATTTTTGGTGAAGAGGAATAGATGGCAGCAGCGTGGAAAAGAAGAAAGGAGGACTCAGCGCTGAAAATTACAGGAGGCAGGAAAGCACAGAGCAGCGTTTTGAGAGAAGGATTTTTCAGTGCGAATTGTAGGAGTAGAAGCACAACACCAGCGAGAAGATTACGGATTACAGACAACAGCATAGCAGTAGTTTACAGCTTACAGATTACAGTAGGAATTTTCCTTCCATCGGCAATTGTGGTATTTTGTAACACCCCGTCCCTCTACTACTAAGATACTAAACAATAACAATTCAAAGAATACTAAAATGACGTTAGCGGAAATAACGTCGGGACGGTTATGCTACTCTAAAACAATAAATAAAGATAATAACTCAAAATTCATTGCTTAAAAAGAGAATAAATCTCCGAGTAAACATCATAGTTCTAACATAAAAGAAGTATCCCAAATTGTATCATATCATCAAAACCAAATACCATGAGACATGCAAGTCTCCCAAAATAAACTTAAATAAAACTAATGTCCTTGAAAGCTATCCAAAAATAAGTCTCCCTATGGCCTATATAGAGTTCATCTACCAAAAACAGAACTAGAAGCTTCTTCTCACAACCAACTCTCACTCTGCTAGCCCAAGCAGTCACAAGCCTAGCATTCATTTCCATCTGCAAGATTATATTACATATTTCCACAGTCAAGTGGGGAGTACCTAGCAGTTCTCCAAGAACAATAGCAATCAAAGCACCATTCAGAGGTAGATTATTAAGAAAGGAATAACATGCAATCATTACATCATATCATGCACATAGAAATCATAAAGCTCATAGATAAATCAGGAGGTTATTAACAATAAGTAAACATAATACAGTGAGTGACATAATTCTAATATAAATAAATAATAATAATAAATTATAATACAACAAGTTATTGAGTCAGAAACCGAACGCCAGTGATTCGCAAATCACTTCCTAAGGTTTGTCAGATCGCAATCTCCAGGTCAGTCTATGGGCTTACGTTCCCCACTGCCTGTGTCTAAGAATGACCAAACTCCCGATGCAGGGTAGAACACGCAGAACTCCTTGACCTCTCGGACGACAACAATTAACCCAGGTGTACCCCTAGTTCGCAAACCAGGTGGTTGGCATGTTCTTAACCGAGGACTACATCTATCCCACCGGATATTCTTATCTCAAAATTACAATCATGCATATAATCTAAGTATCATTCATCAAAAATATTCATCAAAAAGGGGATGCCACCCGGCCTTATACCCACAGTTCATCAAACAGTTCTTCATAATTCCTCAAAATAAATCACTTATAAAATAATCAACAAATAACTCTCACAATAACACTTGAACATTCCCAAACATCAACAATGACAATATACTGGTTTTTACAGCAACCACAGTCAATCACAAATACAACACCAATTAACTCTAAATCATATTCATTTAAAGAGTAATAACAATTAAATCATTTTATTCCATAAATCAAACCTAAACATGTGGTTACCAAAATGATGCATACTGTATACTAATGAAAATCAGCAACCCAGAATATATTAAATTATAAATTATATCTGATTTACAAGCCCTCAAACAATTTAATAGTGTGTCCTCAATTTCATCACAAAAACACCATAATAATTATGAAACTAACAAATTCGAGCAGTAAAATCACACAAAAATTATCATATGACCCTAATGGCTCTACTGACATGGTACAATTTTTATTTATAATTTTAGGACAAGATAAGTATTTTTAACAGTTAATATACAGATTCCTCAAATAAGCCATTATAATAATTAAAAATATAAACAGACGCCCAAAAATTACCAAAAATTCACATAACATGTAAAAACTCACGTAAATACATATTATTCAAACAAATTAATTTTTTGCCTTTACAAATAATTTTCATGAATTATATACTGTCAGAACAGAAATTACAAAAAACAGATATATCAATTAAATAAAATAGTAAACAGTAGGTAAAAATTATTCTAAGGCATGGAATACATTATACGCATGAAACATGATCTAATAAAAATGATTTCATCAATTTCAACAGTCGTTCAATAATTATTATGAAATTTAGCCAAAAACGCACAAAATACTAATTAAATCAAATAAATGTTAAAAATCATGCAAAAATTATTTTTCTCTACACAGTATTCACATAGCATGTGTCACGTATGTTCATGTAAAATTTCGTTAAAATCTCATTCAAAAAGTATTTTAGATAATTTCTAACGTAGTAATCTAATACCGAATACTACCCTAATCACTATGGTTCTAAGATAACAAGTAGTTACCTGGATCGTCGGAGGCGAGCTAAAAACTTCTGGAAATCCCCACAATAGGCGTGTGATCCTCTTCTTCTTCAAATTCCAAGCACCAAGTATAAGGAAAAAGCCACAAAAACAATTCACGAACAATTATCAAAGAGAAGAAATGAAGAAAATTTGAGAGAATGAAAATGGTGATGATGGCCGAAATTATTGGAGAATGGCAGCCAAAGGATTCTGATTTTCTAATCAGAATTTGAAGTGAATTAAGAGGTTTAATGGGGTTTAATTAAAGAAATCATTAAGGGGGGTTATGGGGGTTATAAGGCATCAAAGAGTCATAAGAAAAACAAAAGAGAAGGGAAAGGAGAAGGCTCTCCTATTTCCTTCACTTGGCCGGCTGCCCCAAGCCCAACACACCCACAAAAACTTTCGGCCCAATTCAACAACGATCCATGCTTCGAAAGCCCGTTACGCGATAAAACGATTAATTCCTAAATCGCGCCTAAACTTTGAAAATACTTAATAATAAAAGATAATTCTAATAAATTATATTATAAATATAAATGAAATAAACACATTAACATGCCATAAAAATAAAATTAATAATTCGGCTCCCAAAATTATAAAATGAAAATAATTAATTTAGAGAAAATACTAGTTTTAGAGAAATTCCTTGCGAAAAAACTAGGAGCAAAATTATGGGTTGTTACAATCTCCCCTCCTTAAATAAAGTTTCGTCCTCGAAACTTTGAAAACACAAAAACAAGACAAGAACACAAATAGTACCTGAAACGAATAGTTCCGGGTATTTCAGTCGCATCGACTCTTCGGTTTCCCAAGTAGCTTCTTCGTACTTTTGACTTCTCCAAAGTACTCTAACCAAGGGAATCACCTTCCTTCTCAGAGCACGGTTCTGACGGTCCAATATACGAACAGGTCGCTCTTCAAAAGTCAGATTCGGCTCAACTGACACCGACTCAACAGGGATCACATGCGAAGGATCACTACGATACCTGCGCAACTGCGACACATGAAACACATCACGAACCTTCGACAGCTCTGGCGGCAAAGCCAAACGATACGCGACCTCCCCGATCCTTTCAAGAATCTGATAGGGACCTACGAACTTCGGACTTAACTTGCCCTTCTGACTAAACCGCATCACTCCCTTCATAGGAGAAACCCTCAAAAGCACCTTATCCTCCACCTCAAAAGAAATAGGTTTCCGACGCAAATCAGCATACGACTTCTGCCTATCTTGAGCAGCCTTCATCTGCGCTTGAATTACTTTCACCTGCTCAACTGTATCATGAATTAACTCCGGGCCCAAAATCAATGAGTCACTGATGTCGCTCCAACAAGTAGGACTACGACACTTCCTTCCATAGAGAGCCTCATACGGAGCCATTTGGATACTAGCTTGATAACTGTTGTTATAAGAAAACTCCACCAAGCTAAGAGACTTGACCCAAGACTGCTGAAACTCCAAGGCACAAGCACGAAGCATATCTTCCAAGGTATGAATAGTCCTCTCAGTCTGACCATCGGTAGCTGCATGAAATGCAGTACTCAGCTTCAACTTTGAACCAAAAGCCTCTTGCAAAGCAATCCAGAAATGGGATAGGAATCGTGGATCACGGTCAGAGACAATGTCTTTGGGAACCCCATGAAGACGAATGATCTCATTAGCATAAGCTTCAGCTAGCTCTTCCATAGACCAAGTGTTCTTCATCGCAATAAAACGAGCCACTTTAGTCAATCGATCCACAATCACCCACACAACATTCAATCCACCGGTAGCTCTAGGCAAACCCATCACGAAATCCATCGAGATCGAGTCGAAGTTCCAAGCAGGAATAGGCAAAGGTTGCAACAAACCACCAGGCCTCTGATGCTCAATTTTCACCTTCTGACAAACCAAACACCTAGCTACGAACTCGGCAATCTCTCTCTTCATACCAGGCCACCAAAAATTAGCCTTCAGATCCTTATAAATCTTGTCACCCCCAGGATGAACGGAATAAGGAGTACTATGAGCTTCCTCGAAAGTCTTTCTCTTAAGCTCACCATCATTGGGCACACACCAACGCCCCATAAACCTCAAGCTATCATCATCACAGATCTCAAAATTCTCTGCACGACCTTGCATCTTTGCTTCACGGATCTTCTCCAGCTTAGGATCACTCTTTTGCTTGCTTCTTAACTCCTGTAACAACTCAGGCTCAGCACTCATGGAACCCAACAAAGCAGATACATAACCCTGAGAAACAACCTCGATTTCAAGTTTGCGAAACTCTTCACACAATTCACGAGGCACCACCATAGCAGCGTTTAATGAATGCTTACTCTTGCGACTCAGAGCATCCGCTACTTTATTCGCCTTACCCTCTTGGTAATCCAGGGTCAGATCATAATCCTTGATCAATTCATACCTCATGTTAAGATCACGCTGAGTGAAGATGTACTTCAGGCTCTTGTGGTCAGTATACACCTTACACGGAACACCATACAGATAGTGTCGCCATATCTTTAGTGCAAACACCACAGCCACTAACTCCAGATCATGGGTCGGGTAATTCCTCTCATGCACCTTCAACTACCTCGAACCATAGGCTATCACTTTCCCTTGCTGCATCAAAACACAACCCAGACCATTCTTCGATGCATCACTGAACACTTCATACCCAACGCCCTCAGATGGCAAGGTAAGAACAGGAGCAGAGGTCAAACTCTCTTTCAGCTTCAGAAATGCCCCTTCACAATCCTCAGACCAGACGAACTTGCAATCCTTGCGCATCGAGTCAGAGGTTGAGCTATCTTGGAGAAATTTTGAACGAACCTCCTATAATAACCGGCTAGACCCAGAAAACTCTGAATCTCGGTCACATTCTTAGGACTCTCCCACTCGACAACAGCCTTGATCTTAGCGGGATCCACCTTCACTCCTTCCTTGCTGATTACATGCCCTAGAAAGCAACTTCCTTCAGCCAGAACTCGCACTTCGACAGCTTTGCGAACCACTTTTGCTTGCACAGAACATCGAACACCAGTCTCAAATGCTTCTCATGCTCCTTCTCATCCTTAGAGTAGACGAGAATATCATCGATAAACACGACCACACAAGTATCCAAGTACTTGTGGAAAGAGCGATTCATTTGATCCATGAAAATCGCAGGAGCATTCGTGAGACCAAATGGCATCACTTCAAATTCATAGTGCCCATATCTGGTGCGAAAAGCAGTCTTCGGAATATCCCCCTTCTTCACGGGAATTTGATGATATCCGAATCTCAGATCGATCTTGGAAAATATCCCAGCACCTTTTAACTGATCAAACAGATCCTCAATGCGAGGCAACGGATATTTATTCTTGATCGTTACCTTATTCAGCTCACGGTAATCGATGCACAGACGCATACTCCCATCTTTCTTCTTGACAAAACGAACGGGGAGCACCCCCAAGGAGACACACTAGGCCTTATGAAGCCCTTATCTATCAACTCTTGCAATTGAGTCTTCAACTCTTGCAATTCAGATGGCGCCATTCTATACGGTGCCTTGGATATAGAAGCAGTACCCGATACTAACTCAATGCCGAACTCCACATCTCTTTCAGGAGGAATACCTGGCAACTCTTCAGGAAATACATCAGGATAATCCCGAACTACCGGAATACTCTCGAGCTGATCTTCGGATGACAAATCCTTCACCATGCAAAGGTATACCACATCACCTTTTTGACGCATCTTCCGCATTCTCAGAGCGGAAACCCACTTAACACCCTTCTTCACTACAACACCCGAATAAGAAATCCTTTTCCCCTTAGAATCTCTAAGCACTACCTTCTGATCACGGCACTGAATGCAGGCATGATACTTCGATAACCAATCTATTCCAAGGATCACATCAAACTCTGACATAGGAAACTCCTTAAGATCGGCTGGCAACTCAGAACCCAGAATACTAACAGGCACGCCCTTAAACTCAGAATGACAGGGATAATTCTCACCAGACGGAAGAGAAATTAGGGACTTAATAGGAGATCTAGAGGAAAGATTAGCTTTTCGAACAAAGGAACTAGCAACAAAAGACACTGTAGCACCAGTATCGAACAGAACAAAAGCAGGAGAATTATTTACAAGAAAAGTACCAGAGATGACATCAGGATGGACATCGGCTTCAGCTTGCGTCATCACATAAATCCTGTTCTTCGGAGGAGCAGAAGAACTAACCGGCTTAGCGGGGACCGGCGAAAAGGACGGAGCTCGAGGATTCTTAGCACACTGAAAAGACTTGTGCCCCACTTCCTTGCAATAGAAACAGACAACGGTCGATCCATCATAGTTCTTCCCCGGATGAGCAGCTTTACCACAGATTCGGCACTTGCTCGGATCAAAACTCGGATGAAATCCCGATCCAGAACCCTGTTGATAACCTCCTCGACCAGATGGCTCATACCTCGGCTTCTTGGCCGGGAACTGAACATAGGTAGCAGCAGGCTTCTTAGCAGCAGCAGCCTTAGCAGAATCTTCCTCTTTCAAAGAGGCATGAATTCTCAGAGCTATCTCATAGGCTCCCTGGAAAGTCGAAGCTCCCGAACTCAGAACATGGGTCCTCACCCTAGGATCCATTTTCTTGATGTACCTCTTCACACGCTCAGCTTTAGTAGGTACAACTGAGGTAGCAAACCTGGATAGCTCGGTGAATTTATCAGTGTACTCCTGCACACTCAGAGTACCCTGAGACAGAGTTAAGTACTCTTCCTGCTTCTGCCAACGAAGCTCATCAGGATAAAACCTCTCCTTCAGCTTAACACGAAACTCATCCCATCCAAATCCCGGTGTAGCCATGCAGCTTGCACGAACGGTACTCCACCAGTTATCAGCTTCCATCTTCATATAGTAGGTACTAATAGGCACCATTTCAGCAGCAGGACATCCAGTAGCAGCGAACAGCTTCTCCATCTCCCTTATCCACCCTTCCAGCACAACAGGATCAGAAGTCCCGTCAAAAGTAGGCGGACGGTGACGGTCAAACCGATCAAAAACAGATTGCCCCACTAGGCGGAGCAAAAGACCGATTAGCCATAGCTATGATGGCGTTCTCAAGTGCTTGGCGCCTTTTCAGGGCAGCCTCCTTTCTAGCACTAGTCAAACCACGAGGCGGCATTCTACAACACAAGTTAAACATTCGTTATTGAACACGTTATTAGTTGTAAATTAACAACTTATCACATCAAAATAAGAAAAATATTTTCCCGTGGTTTCCTACCCAAGTGACCCTCTCACTACTACTTTTCTTGAAGCCTAAGATTCTAATGATCCTAGTTACTTCAACTACACATTTCCCGGGAGTTTCTTAGTGGCTAAGTAAGGGTCTCGAGTAACTTTGCTCTGATACCAACTGTAACACCCCGTCCCTCTACTATAAGATACTAAACAATAGCAATTCAAAGAATACTAAAATGACGTTAGCGGAAATAACGTCGGGACGGTTATGCTACTCTAAAACAATAAATAAAGATAATAACTCAAAATTCATTGCTTAAAAAGAGAATAAATCTCCGAGTAAACATCATAGTTCTAACATAAAAGAAGTATCCCAAATTGTATCATATCATCAAATCCAAATACCATGAGACATGCAAGTCTTAAATAAAACTAATGTCCTTGAAAGCTATCCAAATAAAACTAATGTCCTTGAAAGCTATCCAAATATAAGTCTCCCTATGGCCTATATAGAGTTCATCTACCAAAAACAGAACTAGAAGCTTCTTCTCACAACCAACTCTCACTCTGCTAGCCCAAGCAGTCACAAGCCTAGCATTCATTTCCATCTGCAAGATTATATTACATATTTCCACATTCAGTGGGGAGTAACTAGCAGTTCTCCCAGAACAATAGCAATCAAAGCACCATTCAGAGGTAGATTATTAAGAAAGGAATAACATGCGATCATTACATCATATCATGCACATAGAAATCATAAAGCTCATAGATAAATCAAGAGGTTATTAACAATAAGTAAACATAATACAGTGAGTGACATAATTCTAATATAAATAAATCATAATACAACAAGTTATTGAGTCAGAAACCGAACGCCAGTGATTCGCAAATCACTTCCTAAGGTTTGTCAGATCGCAATCTCCAGGTCAGTCTATGGGCTTACGTTCCCCACTGCATGTGTCTAAGAATGACCAAACTCCCGATGCAGGGTAGAACACGCAGAACTCCCTGACCTCTCGGACGACAACAATTAACCCAGGTGTACCCCTAGTTCGCAAACCAGGTGGTTGGCATGTTCTTAACCGGGGACTACATCTATCCCACCGGATATTCTTATCTCAAAATTACAATCATGCATACAATCTAAGTATCATTCATCAAAAATATTCATCAAAAAGGGGATGCCACCCGGCCTTATACCCACAGTTCATCAAACAGTTCTTCATAATTCCTCAAAATAAATCACTTATAAAATAATCAACAAATAACTCTCACAATAACACTTGAACATTCCCAAACATCAACAATGACAATATACTGGTTTTTACAGCAACCACACTCAATCACAAATACAACACCAATTAACTCTAAATCATATTCATTTAAAGAGTAATAACAATTAAATCATTTTATTCCATAAATCAAATCTAAACATGTGGTTACCAAAATGATGCATACTGTATACTACTGAAAATCAGCAACCCAGAATATATTAAATTGTAAATTATATCTGATTTACAAGCCCTCAAACAATTTAATAGTGTGTCCTCAATTTCATCACAAAAACACCATAATAATTATGAAACTAACAAATTCGAGCAGTAAAATCACACAAAAATTATCATATGACCCTAATGGCTCTACTGACATGGTACAATTTTTATTTATAATGTTTGGACAAGAAAAGTATTTTTAACAGTTAATATACAAATTCCTCAAATAAGCTATTATAATAATTAAAAATATAAACAGACGCCCAAAAATAACCAAAAATTCATATAACATGTAAAAACTCACGTAAATACATATTATGCAAACAAATTAATTTTTATGCCTCTACAAATAATTTTCATGAATTAGATACTGTCAAAATAGAAATTACCAAAAAACAGATATATCAATTAAATAAAATAGTAAACAGTAGGTAAAAATTATGCTAAGGCATGGAATACATTATACGCATGAAACATGATCTAATAAAAATGATTTCATCAATTTCAACAATCGTTCAATAATTATTATGTAATTTAGCCAAAAATGCATAAAATACTAATTAAATCAAATAAATATTAAAATCATGCAAAAATTATTTTTCTCTACACAGTATTCACATAGCATGTGTCACATATGTTCATGTCAAAGTTCGTTAAAAATCTCCTTCAAAAAGTATTTTAGATAATTCCTAACGTAGTAATCTAATACCGAATACTACCCTAATCACTATGGTTCTAAGATAACAACTAGTTACCTGGATCGTCGGAGGTGAGCTAAAAACTTTTGGAAATCCCCACAATAGACGTGTGATCCTCTTCTTCTTCAAATTCCAAGCACCAAGTATAAGGAAAAAGCCACAAAAACAATTCACGAACAATTATCAAAGAGAAGAAATGAAGAAAATTATTGGAGAATGGAAGCCAAAGGATTCTGATTTTCTAATCAGAATTTGAAGAGAATTAAGAGTTTTAATGGGGTTTAATTAAAGAAATCATTAAGGGGGGTTATGGGGGTTATAAGGCATCAAAGAGTCATAAGATAAACAAAAGAGAAAAGAAAGGAGAAGGCTCTCCTATTTCCTTCACTTGGCCGGCTGCCCCAAGCCCAACACACCCACAAAAACTTTCGGCCCAATTCAACAACGATCCATGCTTCGAAAGCCCGTTACGCGATAAAACGATTAATTCCTAAATCGCGCCTAAACTTTGAAAATACTTAATAATAAAAATAATTCTAATAAATTATATTATAAATATAAATGAAATAAACACATTAACATGCCATAAAAATAAAAATTATAATTCGGCTCCCAAAATTATAAAATAAAAATAATTAATTTAGAGAAAATACTAGTTTTAGAGAAATTCCTTGCGAAAAAACTAGGAGCAAAATTATGGGTTGTTACATATTTTATTTTGGATGTTCTTTATTACTTTTAGACTAGTTTGCTTTATCTCCATACAATTGGCACTTGAACTTGGATTAATAATATAGTTATTAGGTTTTCTAAATTTTCAATTATGAATTCTTTCATTCTTAATAGTATTTTTTTTGTTCTTAATATGTTAGGCTAAAACCTTTTAGGGTAGGGAGATATACTTAGTATTGGATTATTGAATTGTGAGAATGAAAAAATTGTGATCTTTCTTGTTGGATGATTATGTTTATGTTTTAATTGGATTAATAAACTTATTTTTATTGTGTTAACTTGTCAAATTATATTTTAGACTGGCCATCTTTAGTGTAATTTGTTAGTTGACTTGCTAGGATTTTGGCTTGTGATACGTAATTGTCCTAGTTAAATCCGCTAGTAGCAATTAGGTGTTTGATTGGCGACTAAAGCTTGTCGTAATACCTATGGTTATTTAATCCTTTAAGTTGCATAATTCGAGCTTGTGTAATTATGGCTTAAGTTAACTTCTTCCTAGTCGTTCATGCTGCTAATTAATCGAGTCTAGAGAGCTTGTTCTAGATTATTAGTTAGTTAGACAATATTCCAAGAGCTTATTTGGTTTATTTGCAAACTAAGGGAAGTTTAGAATACTTATTTGTGTTTTGGGTTAACGTTAAGGTATATGCATAACTTGTCTAATTTACATTCACGATTTATTAATTCTATGATCAATTAATTTTCCGATACCATAATATATCTCCCGACCCGTATTTTATTATCTTTGGTTATCTCTTTCTTAGTTTTAGTCATTTAGTAGATATTTTCTATTTAGTAGTTTATTTAGTTAATTAATATTCTATAAAAAAAAAACAGAGGTTTTTAACTAATACAAGAAATAATAAGATAAATCTAATTCTCTGTGTGATCGACTCTGACTTACCCGACTACATTGTTAGAAGGTTATAGTTAGGTTATTTTTTGTAGGCACGCGACAGTCGTACCAAATTTTGGCGGCATTGCCGGGGACTTTGGCGTTTTTATTATATTATTTCTTGTGTGATTTACTAACTTTTCTTACTAACTTGTGATCTAATTTCTTTGTTGTGCATGTCTGACAGAAACTTTAAGCACATACGCTTGCGAGATTTTGCAGCAAAGAACCAAAGATTCATAGTGGAGGAAAGGACTCGTGCTCAACAACAACTTGAGCAAGCGCGTCATATTCCCCTGCCTCTTAGTGATTGTTCATCTTCGGAGGAGGAAGAAGAAGTTAAATTTGAGATGGCACGCACCTTGAAGGAGTTAGCAGCTCCTACTTTTGATCCCAACTTACTGTGCATTGTTTATGTAGATGAAGAGACGGAATGTGAGATAAAACCAGGCCTCATTCGAGCTTTACCCACTTTCACTGGTTTCAAAGAAAATGGCTCCTTAAGTTCTGCATACATGACTGATCCAAACAAGTTCCTTAAAGAATTTCATATAGTTTGTTCCGGAATGAAACCGAGTGGAGTGACACTTGATAAACTGAAGTTGAAGGCATTTCCATTTGCGTTATCAGATGCTGGAAAGGAATGGCTATATGATCTGCCTGCACAATCCATCACTACTTGGGATGAAATGCAACGAGTATTTTTATCAAAGTATTTTCCAGCATCTCTTGCGGCAAACATTCATAAGGATATTTGCGGGACTCGGCAAGATGACACAGAGACACTTCATGAGTACTGGGAGCGCTTCAAGAAGTTATGCAACAGCTGCCCTAACCATCAGATCAGTGAGCAACTTTTAGTTCAGTATTTCACAGAAGGGTTAACGTACAATGATAAAAATATAATTGATGCGGCAAGCGGTGAATCACTAGGTGATAAAACACCTGCCGATGCAATGAAGCTCATAGCAAACATGGCAGCTAACTCTCAATATTCTGGAAGAAGGAATCGAGTCCCAGCTCCATCTCATCATGTTAAGGAGGTGGGTATTTCTAAGCTGGAGCAGCAGGTAGCCAACCTCACCTCCTTAGTGGAACAAGTTGTGATAGGAAAAGGCCAAGCCAAGGCATGTGAGATATGTTTCACAGTAGGGCACGCTACTGATATGTGTCCAAGCCTACAAGATGAACAAGTGAATTGGTTTTCGAGGACAACAACGGAGGTATGACCTTTTCTCTCAAACCTATAATCCGGAATGGAAGGATCATCCGAACCTGAGGTATGGCAACAATCAGCAACAAGGAAATCCTAATTTCAGACCGCCACTCCACCAACAGCAAGCATTCACTCCTCCACCTGGATTCCACACGACCCAACCTCCGTATTTACCTAAACCACCGTTGCAGCAACCTATTGCACAACAACAACCTGGTGGCATGTCTCTTGAAGACATTGTGAAGACGATGGCTTCCAGCACTTTGCAATTTCAGCAAGAAACACGAAGTGGGTTGAGGAACCTTGAAAATCAAGTCTCTCAATTAGCTGATACTCTTGGCAGGTTGCAAACACAAAATTCTTCGAAACTACCTAGCCAAACTGAGAGAAATCCTAAGGAGAATGCCAGTGCTATTTCTCTTAGAAGTGGCAAGCAATTAGAGATTCCAGTGAGAAGGAAGAGTGAGCTGGGGATAATTCCAGAAAAAGAACATGAGGCAACTGTACCAGAAAAGGATGAGCAGCAACAAAACAAGGCCAATTTTGATGTTTCTGTTAAAACTAACAATGATTTTACACCTGTACCTTTTCCTAGCAGGTTATTATCAAAGAACAAGAAGCCTGATCATGAGAAAGAGATGTTGGATGTCTTTCGCAAGGTAGAAGTGAACATACCTCTACTGGAAGCTTTAAAACAAGTGCAGCGATACGCATAATTTTTGAAGGACTTGTGCACTAATAAGAAGAAACTGAAAGGTGATGAGCAAATAAATGTCAGTGAGAATGTTTCCGCTGTCTTGCAGAGAAAAGTCCCTCCAAAGTGTAAAGATCCCGGTATATTCACGATACCATGCAGAATAGGTAACACGAGGTATGAGAGATGCATGCTAGATTTAGGAGCTTCAATTAATGTGATGCCTTTATCTATTTTCAATGCTCTTAATTTAGGTCCTTTAAAAGAAACTCGTGTTATAATTCAACTTGCTGATCGTTCTAATGCATACCCCAAAGGGGTGATTGAGGATGTTTTAGTACATGTTAATGAGCTTGTATTCCCTGCTGATTTTTATGTGCTAGATATGCATGATAATGAAGCCTCTAATTCTTCTCCTATATTATTAGGAAGACCTTTCCTCAAAACTGCTCACACTAAGATTGATGTTCATAGTGGCGTATTAACCATGGAGTTTGACAAAGAGGTTATTCGTTTCAATATATTTGATGCTATGAGATATCCATCTGATTGCGAATCTGTTTCTAGCATAGATATCATTGATTCATTAACTGAGCAAGTGTATTTTCTTTGTGGTAATGATGCTTTGGAATCTGTTTTAATTAACCCAATGGAGAAAGAAAGTTATGCAAATTTGCAGGAAGTTTTTGCGGTCGAAGATGAGGTAAAGGAAGTTTTCTTTGCCTTGGAATCACTGCCCACTAAGCAAGGAAGATTTGCGACTCAGTTCATTAATCTACCTTCGAATACCCACAGGTTGTTGCCTTCTGTTGTGCAGCCTCTAGAAGTGGAGTTAAAGCCACTACCTGATCATCTAAAATACGCATTTCTAGGAGAAAACAATACCCTTCCAGTGATAATCGCAAGTAATCTTACTCTAATTCAAGAGCAAAAGCTTGTTAAGGTTCTTGAGGCACATAATACAGCTTTGGGGTGGACGGTTGCAGATATAAAAGGGATTAGCCCCTCCATGTGCACACACATAATATTTTTAGAAGAGGGAGTTAAACCTGCAAGACAAGTGCAAAGGCGTCTTAATCCACCTATGATGGAGGTTGTAAAGAAAGAAGTATTGAAGCTTCTTGATGTAGGGGTGATATACCCTATCTCTGACAGTCCTTAGGTTAGCCCTTTACAAGTGGTTCCGAAAAAGTCGGGGGTGACGGCGGTAGAAAATGACAAGGGAGAGATGGTTCCTACTCGAGTGCAAAATGGGTGGAGGGTCTGTGTAGATTATAGGAAATTAAACTCCATGACCAGAAAAGATCATTTTCCCTTACCTTTTATTGATCAAATGGTTGAACATCTTGCTGGTCATGCTTATTACTGTTTTCTTGATGGTTACTCTGGTTATGTGCAGGTTGCAATAGCTCCAGAAGATCAGGAGAAAACAGCTTTCACGTGCCCATATGGTACTTTTGCCTACCGGCGCATGCCTTTTGGGTTATACAACGCTCCCGCTACTTTTCAGAGATGTATGGTAAGCATCTTTTCAGATTATCTTGAGAAATTCATTGAAGTCTTCATGGATGATTTCACTGTCCATGGTGATTTCTTTGATAATTGCTTAGATCATCTCACTTTAATTCTCAAACGTTGCTTGGAATCTAATCTTGTGCTCAATTATGAAAAATATCATTTTATGTTTCAACAAGGTATAGTCTTAGGTCATATTGTTTCTACTAACGGAATAAAAGTCGATAAAGCTAAAATAAATCTTATTACCTCACTGCCTTACCCCGCCTCTGTGTGAGAAGTTCGTTCTTTTCTTGGCCATGCAGGGTTTTATCGTAGGTTTATCGAAGGCTTTTCGAAGATTGTACAACCTTTGTGTAGACTATTGCAAAAAGAAGTGGAATTCGCTTTTGATGATGAGTGTAAGAAAGCGTTTGACCAGTTGATGAACAAGCTGGTCACTGCACCTATTTTGCAGCCTCCAAACTGGGAGCTCCCATTTGAATTGATGTGTGATGCGTCCAACCATGCTCTAGGAGCAGTATTAGGACAGAGAGTTGGAAAGATCCCTCATGCCATTTATTACGCTTCAAGAACTTTAAATAGGGCTCAAGCTAATTACACTACAACTGAGAAAGAACTTCTTGTTGTAGTTTTTGCTTTAGATAAATTCAGGTCCTATCTTTTAGGTACTAATATTCTTGTTTATACTGATCATGCAGCGTTGAAGTTTCTTTTGTCAAAGAAAGAGGCGAAACCTAGACTAATACGTTGGATTTTGTTGCTTCAAGAGTTGAACATAGAAATTAGAGACAAAAAAGGTTATGACAACAGTGTTGCTGATCATTTGAGCAGATTAGTCAGGGTTGATGGAGATAAAAGTCCAATTAATGAAGAGTTTCCTGATGAGCAGTTGCATGCTTTGAGCTCGAGCACTCCATGGTATGCAGATTTGGTGAACTTCTTAGTTTCTCATAAATTTCCAGCCCATTTTACCAAGGCCCAGAGGGATCGAATGCGCAGTGAAGCAAAGCACTACATTTGGGATGATCCGTATCTATGGAAACACTATGCTGATCAAGTGATCAGAAGGTGCGTACCTGAAACTGAATTTCTTTCTATACTAACCTTCTGTCACTCTTATGCTTGTGGCGGGCATTTCGGACGCAAGCGGACAGCTCGCAAGGTTCTGGAAAGTGGCTTCTACTGGCCATCTTTGTTCAAGGATGCATATGAAATCTGCAAGGTTTGTGATAATTGTTAAAGGACTGGTACATTAGGTCCTAGAAATGAAATGCCCCAAACTCCAATTTTAATATGCGAGATTTTCGATGTTTGAGGTATGGATTTTATGGGACATTTTCCCTCCTCTTTTGGATTTCATTATATATTGCTTGCTGTCGATTATGTTTCGAAATGGGTGGAAGCTAAGGCCACTCGTACTGACGATTCTAAAGTGGTTGCAGAATTTTTGAAATCTAATATATTTGCTAGATTTGGATTTTCGAGAGTTATCATCAATGACAGGGGTACCCACTTCTGTAATAGGACAATTAAGCTCTGTTGAGAAACTATCATGTGTTCCATCGAGTTTCCACAACATATCATCCACAACCCAATGGGCAGGCAGAAGTTTCAAACCGCGAAATCAAATCGATTCTTGAAAAGACAGTTAATCCAAACCGGCAAGACTGGAGCCTTCGCCTTGATGATGCTTTGTGGGCGTATAGAACAGCCTATAAGACACCCATTGGCATGTCTCCCTACAGACTAGTGTTTGGTAAACCTTGCCACCTGCCCGTGGAATTGGAACACAGGGCATTTTGGGCTGTGAAGCAGTGTAATGTGAGCATGGACACAGTGGGTGAGCATCGGAAACTTCAATTACAAGAGTTAGAGGAGATTAGGAATGATGCTTTTGAGAATGCAAGAATTTATAAGGAGAAAACTAAGGCATTTCATGATGAGCGAATCACCAGGAAAACATTTGTTGTTGGAGAGAAGGTTCTGCTCTACCATTCGAGACTCAAGTTGTTCCCTGGCAAACTCCGATCCCGTTGGATTGGACCATTTGTTGTTACCAAGGTATTTTCTCATGGTGCAGTGGAAATTCGAAGTGAAGACACAAGTAAGGAGTTCAAGGTGAACGGACATCGACTCAAACCATTTCATGAGGGGCATCAGGTTCAAAACATTGAAGTAGTGGAGCTGGAGGCTCCGAATTACGATGCATACTGAGAATGAAGACGTCAAGCTAACGACGTTAAATGAAGCGCTCTTGGGAGGCAACCCAAGTTTCATGTTTCCATGATCCTTTTCTTCTTTATTTTATATTTTTTTCTTTTCTCTTTTCTTCCGTATTTTACTTCTTTTATGAAGAAAAAAAAACCAAAAATATTTTCTTTTTCTTAAGATCTGGGAGTTTTTTCTTTTCATTATAGGATATCTATCTCTCCTATTTAGTTTTATTCATTTTTCTTCGTTTTGTAGGAATTAATCTTTATTTTCTTTGTTTCTTCCCTCCCCCCCAACCTCTGTTGTGTTTGGTGTGACTCATATTGTCTTCTTTATCTTGGTGTAGGACTATCTCTTGTTTGCATCCAATATGCACAATTCTTGTCGTCCAAGCTTGGGGGAGGGACGACATTCAGTTCTTATTGCACACCAACTGCACTCTGTGCACTCCCCATCTTTCAGTGGGTTTCTTGTATTCTCTAATGGACAGCCATGTGCTCTCAGCTTGGGGGAGAAAGGTTCGAAGTTCAACATATCTCTAATCCGGTGAGCTCTACTCCTTTCCTTTTTCTCTTCTTTTTTTTCTTTTTCCCACATTGAGGACAATGTGTGATCTAAGCTTGGGGGGAGGAATCATGCTTGAATTTGTGGAGAATGTGTGGTTGTATTGAAAATATTTGTGCTGGAATATGCTGCAATTTTGGTATGGTTTTGTCTTTTGGTTGAAAACAACTATTAGTTGTTTGGTTTTTGTCCAATTTTAGGGGAGATGCTGCCGAAATTTTTGAAAAAATAGCTCAATTATATTTGACTTTAGTGTTTTGGACTTGTGTATATACCTTTGTATGAACTTCTAAAAGTCCTAACTATGTGAATTTTCAATCGTTTGTTAAAGTTATTTGTGTAGTGAAGTGAAAAAGAAGAGATGATTTAGGCATTTAAGTTGTACCACCACATTGAGCCAAAAAGCCTACCAATGACATTTTCCTCTAGTGAGCCAACATCAAGCTTTGCTAGCTTATTTTCATGTTACACTCACAAAATAAACTTTTACCAGAAAAACAAGTGTTTTACCTTTCTCTAAGATTAGTAGAGCATTTGTAATTGTGAAGTGGAATGTTGTTCTGATTGAGTGGTGATGTTTATGTGCTGAAAAAAAAAGTTTCAAAAGGCTCTGCGTACCAATGTTTGGGCATGGAAAAACAAAAGTGAAAAAGTGAAAAGTTGAAAACTCTGAAAACAAAATATGAAAAAGATTTTGATGTCAAAAAGAATGCAAAAAGAAATTTGAGCCCAAATATGTACGTGTGGTGTTTTTATCTTTTGTTTAGGTAGCTCGAGTGAGTAGACTCATTGGGGTATTTTCATGCCTACTGCCTTGGGCCAATTGGACCGGGAGTCACTAGTTGAAATCTCGTTACAAGAGCTACTAGACAAAGACAGAACATTTAGAGTCATGAAACTCAGTGAAATGGTGCATGAAGTTAATAAAGTTGGTGTGTTTTTGTATTATGTTTGTGGTGCCGCTTTGCTCTAATAGTCTTAGAGTTTCTACCACCACTTTCCTAAATATTTTCCACACCTTTCTTTATCTTAACCCCATTACATCCATGATTAAAGTCCTAATGATCTTTGAGGTTGTTTGACTACTATTTAGCATACGTAACTTATGGCTGGTTCATAGAAGTTGTAAGTGGCCTTGAGAGTTCATTGATTGCATATATGCTAGTTTGATGCTATTGATAGATGCTTGATGTGTTTGGCTAAATCGGCATTTTTGTTTCTTTTCAAGAGTTGAACTTCCCTTGTTTTTCATGTCTTTGCTTGAGGACAAGCAAAAGTATAAGCTTGGGGGAGTTTGATAGGGTTGTAAAAAGAGTGTGTATTTTTATTATATTAAACCCTTAATATGACATTGAACTTTATATTTTACGAAGAGTTTTAAGTTATTTTTCTTACGGGACATGAGTTACTACGATTTTATTTATTTGTCTACAGGAAGATGATTTGAGCAACTAATTTGCAATTGGATTTGGGAGCCCATTTTCCCTTTCCCACTTGGGCTTATGTTGTGAGGATTTAAATCTCATGTTGGGCTTGTGCAATTATCCTAAGATGAATAAGTGAAGCTTGGTGGCCACAAAAGACAAAAGACAAATAATAAAAAGAGAGAAATGGAAACCTCAAGAGTTTTCTTTCTTTTAGGGGAGAAAACGGCAGTATACGAAAACAAGAAGTGGGTTTCATTTTTGGAAGATAAAATTCAATCTTTAGCAATCTAGGAAAGACAAAGGAAGTTTAGGAAACTTATGTATTTTTGGTGAAGAGGAATAGATGGCAGCAGCGTGGAAAACAAGAAAGGAGGACTCAGCGCTGAAAATTACAGGAGGCAGGAAAGCACAGAGCAGCGTTTTGAGAGAAGGATTTTTCAGTGCGAATTGTAGGAGTAGAAGCACAACACCAGCGAGAAGATTACAGATTACAGACAACAGCATAGCAGTAGTTTACAGCTTACAGATTACAGTAGGAATTTTCCTTCCATCGGCAATTGTGGTATTTTATTTCGGATGTTCTTTATTACTTTTAGACTAGTTTGCTTTATCTCCATACAATTGGCACTTGAACTTGGATTAATAATATAGTTATTAGATTTTCTAAATTTTCAATTATGAATTCTTTCATTCTTAATAGTATTATTTTTGTTCTTAATATGTTAGGCTAAAACCTTTTAGGGTAGGGAGATTTACTTAGTATTGGATTATTGAATTGTGAGAATGAAAAAATTGTGATCTTTCTTGTTGGATGATTATGTTTATGTTTTAATTGGATTAATAAACTTATTTTTATTGTGTGTTAACTTGTCAAATTATATTTTAGACTGGCCATCTTTAGTGTAATTTGTTAGTTGACTTGCTAGGATTTTGGCTTGTGATACGTAATTGTCCTAGTTAAATCCGCTAGTAGTAATTAGGTGTTTGATTGGCGACTAAAGCTTGTCGTAATACCTATGGTTATTTAATCCTTTAAATTGCATAATTCGAGCTTGTGTAATTATGGCTTAAGTTAACTTCTTCCTAGTCGTTCATGCTGCTAATTAATCGAGTCTAGAGAGCTTGTTCTAGATTATTAGTTAGTTAGACAATATTCCAAGAGCTTATTTGGTTTATTTGCAAACTAAGGGAAGTTTAGAATACTTATTTGTGTTTTGGGTTAACGTTAAGGTATATGCATAACTTGTCTAATTTACATTCATGATTTATTAATTTTATGATCAATTAATTTTCCAATACCATAATATATCTCCTGACCCGTATTTTATTATCTTTGGTTATCTCTTTCTTAGTTTTAGTCATTTAGTAGATATTTTCTATTTAGTAGTTTATTTAGTTAATTAATATTCTATAAAAAAAAAGGGGATTTTAACTAATACAAGAAACAATAAGATAAATCTAATTCTCTATGGGATCGACTCTGACTTACCCGACTACATTGTTAGAAGGTTATAGTTAGGTTATTTTTGGTAGGCACGCGACAGTCGTACCTGCGAAATACTCGACGCAAAGTTGTGAGGTTAGCTAAGGTATTATGGTCGAATCAAAAACCGAGGAAGCAACTTGGGAAGCTAAGGATGACATGAAAAACCGATATCCGGAACTTTTTCCTCAGGTACAATAGAGTTTCGAGGACGAAACTTCTTAAATGAGGGGAAGAATGTGATACTAACTTTTCGTTCTTCTAACTTAGAGAGTCTTAGCGATTTAAGTTTGAGGACGAACTTTGCCTTTTAGGAGGAGTGAATGTAATATTCCGAAATTATTTTCACAAATTTTGTTATAACATTGTGTTTTACAAAATAATACATTATTTACCTTTTGCTTTATGACTTAAATTGAGTTAAATATTATTTTCTAAACAAATCATTATTGCTTTCGATTTATAAAACAAACCTGTTTCATCTTTCCTTTACATTGAGTTTTCATAATAAAAAAAAAAAAAAAAAAAAAAGTCAATTCTTCTTCTTGTGTAAGTTCCCTCAAGATTACCCTCTAATACCATTATTTCGAATTTCTGGAAAAATACTTAATTAGTCGCGACCACCACCTACTCGTCGCCGCTGTTCGCCGGTATGTTGGGTGGCGGAAGGTCGTGGCACCTTCTTCTCTCTCTCCTTTCTCTATACTTGGGAGCCCTCTGTTTCTTTTGTTTCGTAAGAACTAGAGTCCCAGTTCTTACTCCACCTTTTTACTTTGTTTTGTTAATTTATTTCACCTTTCTTTTTTTTTTCCTTTTTCCTTTATTTTTCCTAAATCTTTTCTTTCCTTCCTTTGTTCTTTTCGTGCAAACTGAATCAAAGAATCAGTAGGTGGTTTTCCAATGTTACTTATTATTATTTGCTTTATCATTTCTCTTTCTCTCCATTTTCTAATTTGAACAAAGACCCAAGTACAACTTTTGACACTTGATTTATATTTTCATGAAAAATTTTATTTTATCTACTACCTTCAACTCATCAATTTAGTAAATTCGGATGTTACATAGGTGACTAATTTCGTTCGTTAACTTATTACTGTAGACGAAGACTTTGTACAAGAAACTTTCTAGGGGCCACTTTATTATTCATATCTGCGCTACTCGAGGTAATTTCGATGTTCATCGTACTCTATTTCCCGATGTAAACGGTTACCTATGTGATTGTATGATTATGTGGTTATGTATGTAACTTAATCCTAATTTTATTTATTTAATTTACATAACCTATTTAGTTCATTTAACCCAACTTTCCCTAGTTAATCTTAAACCTAAGCTCTTGATACCACTTTGTAACACCCTCCAAATTCAAATAAATATTTAGTCAAAAAAATACAGTTTTCAAAAATCATTTATTCAAACTTGGAGGATATTACTGCCCATTTACTCTCTAAGAGTAAACGAAGGCTAACAAAAATTAAATAAATTAACCCAACTATCTTAGAAAAGAGAAATTTGAAGTAAAAATACTATTACAACCAATATCTTATTTTAGACAATACTGAAATAAATAATCCCAAGATAGACAACTAAAAGAGTGATCTAGGTGAATTATCTAAGTTTCCTCACACGAGATCCATCACCAAGTCCAACCTGCAAAGTAACAGAAAAGAAGAAAACAAGAGAGATAACTCCCAAAACTCAGAAAAACTGAGTAATTCGACTCCATCCCGTAAAAATAATAATTTTAAAAATAAGTTTTTGAGTTTAGAAGGAAAGGTGAACAAATAATATTAATGTTGATATTTGGGTTCTAAAACATTTGTATAATAACTCCAAACATAAGTCACATAATCATATAACACCTAATCACACAATTAACAACAATAATTTTTAATTAAGAGAGGGAATGTGAACGCCAGTAGGCCGGGACTAATCCCTATTATCCGCCTACTTCAACAAGAGGTCGTCACCCCAATATAACCATGGCCAATATCATAGAGTCCCTTGTGTGCACACCCCTTCTACTTGGATCACAACAAATAGAAGGAAGACAACAGTTTTGTATCATATATAATAATCAACCTATAGATAGATATACCATCATATAGGGCAACTTGTTCAACACCCTTTTGGGCTTCATTACCCTCCTTAGTTTTATTAAAAGGTCATAATATACACAAGTTCTCAAGTTGATAAGCATGCAATTCCACAAGTTCTTTTAACATAGAACATAATCTAGTCATATAGGTTCTCTACAAGAATATTTACATACTAATACTTTAGTAATCTTTGTTCCAAAGTAATCACATGATTATAAAAGATTTATACTATTACCAATATTATAAGAACATACTCCAGTTTCATAGTATTATGAGAATCATACTCTTATAATAGTAATTACTAACTCATAAATTCATAACATTAGTCTATAAATTATTTGTTACATACATAACCACATAATCATACAATCACATAGGTAACCGTTTACATCGGGGAATAGAGTACGATGAACATCGAAATTACCTCGAGTAGCGCAGATATGAATAATAAAGTCGCCCCTAGAAAGTTCCTTCTACAAAGTCTCCGTCTACAATAATAAGTTAACGAACGAAATTAGTCACCTATGTAACATCCGAATTTACTAAATTGATGAGTTGAAGGTAGTAGATAAAATAAAATTTTTCATTAAAATATAAATCAAGTGTCAAAAGTTGTACTTGGGTCTTTGTTCAAATTAGAAAATGGAGAAAAAGAGAAATGATAAAGTAAATAATAATAAGTAACATTGGAAAACCACCTACTGATTCTTTGAATCAGTTTGCACGAAAAGAACAAAGGAAGGAAAGAAAAGATTTAGGAAAAATCAAGACTTAAAGAACTTTTCTAACATTAATCAAATTAATTTGGACAACCTGCTGGGTTCCTCGTAAATTGATTGCATAATAACATGTCACTTAAAAAAATAGTCTTTTATGAGTTTCCTGAACCAACATAGACTAAATATTTATAGAGTGCATGATGTGTCCAAGTCATCCGCCAATCTTAGGCGGATTTCGGGTCGTTTTTGGTGTCGGTTCGAGCTTAGTATCGGGATTTAGGAGAGTTTTGACGTTAGGAGGTGTTGTCGGAGGATGTTGTGTTTTGAGGAGGCTAAAAGGCTAATCATGCCCCCCATACTCAACTTCCCCGAGGTCATCCCCTCAGCCGACTGAGCTAAGCACCTATCCACCCAAATTTTCACCCAATCTGGACACCCCTCCCCTTGAGGTGTCATGGCCCAAAGACATTTAAGGTCAAACTCCGGTAAATTAATGGGCTCTCATGCACAAAAGACCGTCATAGACAAAAGACGGTGCACGTAGCACAAGGCGGGGTGGGGGATGGCGCTACTCTTACAGTGGCTGTGCCACTTATGACCACCAGTAATCTTGAACCAAAACACAGCAGGATTATAGTTCTCAGTCTCTAGAAAGTCATCCTCGGCTATGAAGTCCCAAGCAAAAGCACTCTCTATCTCAAGGAAATTCATTTTGTATTGGTTGTCATTGAGGGAGAAAGTAATGTATTCAGATTCATCATCAGTTTCGGCATGTTTTTGGAGGGTCGAAAGGAACTCGAGGGTGTACCGCTCATAAGTTCGGGCCCTCTTCCATAGAAAGTTTCGGAGGCCAACCTTGTTGAG
Organism: Beta lomatogona; assembly: GCA_947646795.1. Classification (NCBI taxonomy): domain Eukaryota; kingdom Viridiplantae; phylum Streptophyta; class Magnoliopsida; order Caryophyllales; family Amaranthaceae; genus Beta; species Beta lomatogona. The sequence continues at coordinate 128,917 of CANSNZ010001472.1, forward strand.
AAGAAACTCAACCGAGCTAGCCAACCCCAATTTTTCTAGGGTAGAGTAATCTGCAAACTTAGTTTCTTGTATTACCCTCCCCGGTCTGTCAAGGTGGTCCCATCGCGTTTTAGCTTGGTCACTTAGCTTCTTAAGGCCACGGGAGTTAATTTGGGGAACGGGTTCGGTTCGGCTTCTTTGCTCATTTTTTTTGTGTTTATGTTTTTTTTTCAACTGAGAAAAACTAACAACAGCAAGGGTTTGACACAAGGACACAAACAAGAACACTCTTACACTCCAAACACCCTCCACACAATAATAACCAACCACCAATTCCCAATTGAGTTCAACAATCACAACAACAACACCACACAACTCAACAACTTCAATCAACAACTACAAACAATGTCTTAATGAAACATGCTACAACTCTACAATTAAGCAAGAACAAGGCATTTCAAGCAAAATCAAAGAGAAGTAGGAAAGAGTGTGTTATACCAAAATGGAAGTGAAGTAGTGTTATGTAGGGTGATTAGAACTTGTGAATAGCTCCCCTAAGCATGTAGAATGATCCTCCAAGCTTCAATTTGGATGGTGTTGCTTCAAATCAAAAACCCCCAAATTCTAGGGTTTGGTAGAAGGTGATGATTTTCAGTAATTGTAGGAGGATTATGGTGTGAAGGAGAGAAGAAAGTAGGGAATTTGTGTAGAGAAGTGAAAAGGAGAAGATTAGAGGATAGAATGAGAAGTTGTTGTGAAGATTTGAGAGTGGGAGATGAGAGGAGGGTGCTTGAGAGATTTTGAGAGTAACAGAGGGCGTCGCGTGAAAGGAGGTGTAATTGAGCTTCGTTTTTTAAAATAAAAATCAGAATGGTTGTCGCGAGTCGCGACTGATGACTTCGCGAGTCGCGACTGATGACTTCGCGAGTCGCGACCATAATCGCGAGTCGCAACTTGCATATTTTTGGCTCCAACCTCCCTCTTCACTCTTGTCCACCTATCACTCTCATTTTTCTTCACTTTTGCTCGCATTCCTTGCGCTTGATTTTCTTCGATTTCAAATGCGAACCAACTCTCGGCTTTTGATACTCGCTCATCAACATTTTGACACACAACAAATTCACAAGTCATGAACTTTCCATCTATTCCCTGCAAAACAAACAACCACAAGCATAATATCCTCCAAAAACCAAAAGAAAACTAACTTTATACACTATATACAACAAGCTCGTTTATTTACCGTCGTCGACACGACTTACAACCATAAGGTCTAACCATAGTCCGGGTCACCGAGAGGAACATCCTCGGCCCCAACCTGCTTGAATCCTTCAAAGTACGGCTTAAGCCGCTGCCTATTTACCTTCAAAATCTTGGAGGTGGCTTCACTTTGGATTTCCATGGCTCCATGTGGAAATACTTTCACGACAATGAATGGCCTGATCCACCTAGAACGCAATTTTCCTGGAAAAAGACGTAGGCGGGACTGAAACAAGAGGACCTTTTGACCAACCACGAACTCTTTTCTTATTATTAGCTTGTCATGCCATGCCTTAGTCTTTGCTTTGTAAATTGCTGCATTTTCATAAGCCTCAGTCCTTATCTCCTCCAATTCTTTCAACTGTAGCTTCCGATGCAATCCAGCTTCATCCAAGGCCATGTTGAAGTTTTTAATGGCTCAATATGCTTTGTGCTCAAGCTCCACTGGAAGGTGACACGGCTTTCCAAACACCAATCGGTATGGTGACATACCAATGGGGGTTTTATAAGCCGTCCTATATGTCCATAGTGCATCCTCCAATCGCAAGCTCCAATCCTTCCTACTTGGATTCATCGTTTTCTCCAAGATTGATTTGATCTCGCGATTGGACACCTCCACTTGGCCATTTGTTTGTGGATGGTAGGCCGTGGAGGTCTTGTGAGTCACATGATACTTTTTCAGCTGGTTCGATTGCAAAAATGAGTTCCCTTGTCACTAATCAATGCCCTTGGAATTCCAAACCTGCAAAATATGTGAGATTTCACAAAATCTGCAACCACCTTAGCATCATCAGTACGAGTGGCCTTAGCCTCCACCCATTTTGATACATAATCCACTGCTAAAAGAATGTACATGAAGCCAAAAGAGGTCGGGAAAGGTCCCATAAAGTCAATGCCCCACACATCAAAGATTTCACAATACAAAACCCCACTTTGAGGCATTTCATTCCTTTGGGATATGTTCTCGACCCTTTGACAATTATCACAAGATTTACAGAAATGAAATGCATCCCTTTGAAGACTCGACCAATAAATACCACACTCCAATACCTTTCGTGTCGTCCTTTTTGCTCCAAACTGGCCCCCACATGCATGGGAGTGACAAAAGGTAAGGATAGAAGCTACCTCTTCATCAGGAATACATCTCCTTACTATTTGATCAGCACAATGCTTCCAGAGATAAGGCTCGTCCCATACATAGTGCTTGGCATCGCTCTTGAGCTTATCCTTCTGTGCCTTGGAAAAATGAGGAGGAAAACAGTTAGAAACAAGAAAATTGACAATATCTGCATACCATGGGTGCAAGCATCCTAGGGCCATCAATTGTTCATCCGGAAACTCTTCCCGAATAGGCTCTTGCCATGGCTTCTCCGAACTTGGTTCCAGATTATAAGAGGATACTAATCGACTCAAATGGTCTGCGACCAAGTTCTCAGTTCCCTTCTTGTCTCGCGCTTCCAAATCAAACTCGCTTTATAAGAGAATCCACCGAATTAGCCTAGGTTTGGCTTCTTTTCTTTGCCATTAAATGGCGGAGAGCTGCATGGTCAGTGAAAACAATTACTTTTGTCCCGAGCAAGTAGGATCGGAATTTTTCCAGTGAAAACACCACAGTTAACAACTCCTTCTCTGTTGTGGAGTAGTTATGCTGTGCCTCATTCAGTGTCAGAGAAGCATAATAGATGGCATGTGGCACCCTTCCAACTCTTTGTCCTAGCACCACACCTACAACGTAGTCGCTTGCATCGCACATAATCTCAAATGGAAGAGACCAATCTGGAGGTTGAATGATAGGATCTGAGACTAGCCTCCCCTTCAAATCCTCGAATGCCTTCTTACATGCTTCATCCATCACGAACTCTACATCTTTCTGCAACAATCTGCAAAGAGGAGATGAAATCTTCGAGAAATCTTTTATAAACCTGCGGTAAAAACCTGCATGGCCAAGAAAAGAGTGGATTTCTCGCACATTAGTCGATTAAGGTAAGGACTGAATAGTATCAATTTTTGCCTTATCCACTTCTATACCCTTCACAGAGACCACATGGCCTAACACAATCTCCTGCTCAACCATGAAATGACAATTTTCAGAATTTAGCATAAGGTTAGTTTCAATGCAGCGTTTCAAAACCATAGTCAAGTGCTCCAAACAATTTTCAAAGGAGTTTCCATGCACTGTAAAATCGTCCATGAAAACTTCCACAAATCGCTCCATATATTTTGAAAAAATACTTACCATACACCTCTGAGAAGTCGCAGGGGCATTGCATAGCCTAAAAGACATCCTCCGATAAGCAAACGTGCCAAAGGGACACGTGAAGGTTGTTTTCTCCTGATCTTCTGGCGCTATGGCCACCTGAAAATATCCAGAATATCCATCTAGGAAGCAATAATAAGCATGACCAGCTAATCTTTCGAGCATCTGGTCAATGAAAGGCAATGGAAAATGATCCTTCCTAGTTACGGCATTAAGCCTACGGTAATCAATGCAGACTCGCCACCCATTTTGGACACGGGTGGGTACTAAGACACCATCTTGGTTCTCCACAACTGTGACTCCAGACTTCTTTGGAACAACTTTGCGTCGGACTAACCCATTTGCTATCAGAAATTGGAAAAATCATACCAGCTTGGAGAAGTTTCATAATCTCGGCTTTCACCACCTCCATCATAGGTGGGTTCAGCCGTCTTTGAGGCTGTCGCACGGGCCTTGCATCATCTTCCAACAAAATCCAGTGCATGCAAGTGGTTGGGCTAATTCCCTTGATATCTGCTATAGTCCACCCGATCGCCTCCTTATGCTCTTTTAGCACCTCGATAAGTTTCTTTTCTTGTTCCACGAAGAGCTTACTTGATATAATCACCGGTAGTGTATCTCCATCTCCAAGGAATGCATATTTCAAATGCTCAGGCAATGATTTCAGCTCGATTATGGGTGCCTGCAAAATAGACGGTAAAAGCTTCCTCAGAGGGATAGTCAAAGGCAAAGGACCCACAAAGGAGGGAACGAGTGGAAGAGTCACATGTTCCTCCAAGGCCTGGACTGTTTCCTGCAAGTTAGCACTTAAAACATATTCAACATCATTTCCCTCCAAGCTATGTTCAAGAGCTACCTGCAAAGAATCTTCACCACCTATCTCGAAAACGTCCTACGAGTATAAATCAATGACATCTATGGAGTAACAAGAGTGGTCATCTCTCGGGAATTGTAGTCATAGATGTTAAACTCTACAAGACTTCCATCAAATTTCATAGTAAGACAACCGCTATGCACATCAATTTTTGTTCTAGCAGTTTTTAAAAATGGCCTTCCCAACAAAATAGGAGTGGCGTGCTTGTCATGCTCCATATTTAAAACATAAAAATCAGCAGGAAAGATTAACTTATCAACCTTAACCAACACGTCTTCTACTATCCCTTTCGTGTAAGCATTAGAACGGTCGGCTAACTGAATCACAACACCAGTTTCATGCAGAGTACCCAGTTTTAGGGACTCATATAAAGAATATGGAATGACATTAATCGAAACCCCTAAATCCAGCATAGCCCTAGGAAACGTGGTGTTCCCAATCACGCAAGGGACAGCGAACATGCCTGGATCACTGCACTTCGGAGGAAGTGCCTTTTGAAACATGGCAGAAACATGCTCGCTAACCTTTACCTTTTGGGCTCCCCTTAACCTTTGTTTCCTTTTTGTTGTACACATTTCCTTAAGAAATTTGGCATACCTAGGAATTTGCTTCAAAGCATCTAAAAGGGGAATATTTACCTCACATTTATGTCACGATCACATTCCTTTTTCCGAGTGTCTCGCAGTGCTTCTGGGAAAGGAGGAGCTGGCTCGTAAAGTGGCGGAGATGGGGATTGCTTGGGCTTCTCACGAGACGTGGAAGGCTCTGGTTCTGGCTCCGGCTCTGGCTCTGGCTCTGGCTCATAAACAACAATCTCCTCCTCGACCTCTTTATCTCTTCCTTTTATCTCTTTTCCGCTCCTCAAAGTGATTGCACTTGCATTCTACTTCGGATTAAGCTCCGTTTGAGACGGTAGCTTTCCCGAATCTCGAGCCTCTAACCGGCTCACTGCTCAAAAGACCTGACTCATTTGTTGCTCCAAATTCTTGATGCTCGATTGGGTCCCCTCCTGAAACTGAACCATATTTCCCTGCATGTTAGTCACATTTTTAGTTAAAGCATTAATCATTTCTTCAGTTGACATGCTGGTACTCGGTCCCTGTACTTGGCCTTGCAGCCTAAAATGTGTAGCTCCTTGCTCCTGGTGTCTCGGGTAAGGAGGTGGAGGACGGTTATACTGCTGCGGGCCCTGCTGGTTTCCCGGGACATTTCCATATCTCAAATTGGGGTATTTTCGCCACTCAGGATTATATGTGCTCGAATACGGGTCATACCGCTTCTGAAAACCTTGGCTCTGAAATCCGGCCGCATTTACCTCTTCACTCGCTTCCTCCTGCAAATGAGGACAAAAATCTGTGGAATGGTTCGAAGAGCAAATGCCACAAGCTTTCACATGTTGAGTATTCTTTTCCTTTGTCATGAATTCCCGCACCATAGATGTCAAAGCTTGCACTTGATCTTCTAACTTAGAAGTTCCAGGACTCTCGGCCGCCACACGACGAGCTCCTGATCTTCTAGTGAATTGTCTCGAGCCCTCAGCCAGCTCGTTTATCAAATCTTTAGCAGCTTGTGCGGTTTTATTTACAATTGAACCTCCACTAGCTGCATTCACCATACGTGCATCTTCACCACAAAGCCCATTGTAAAAGTAGAGCACTAAGTCTTCATCTGCATAGCCATGATAAGGAAAACTAGCACACAACTTCCTGAATCTGGCCCAGTACTCATTGAAGGTTTCATCACTCTTTTGCTCGATGTTGCTTATCTCCTTCTTCAACACCGAAGACATTGAAGTTGGAAAATATTGTTCGAGAAAATCCTTTTTCAAATCAGCCTATGTGGAAATACTACCCGGTGGAAGGTAATACAGCCAATCATTTGCCGCACCTTTTAATGAGAACGGGAAGGCTTTGAGTTTCACCTTCTCTTCCGACACTCCGCTTGGTTTCATGCTGCTACACACCACATGGAACTCCGAAAGATGCTTATTCGGATCCTCACCGTTTAGCCCATAGAATGTCGGAAGCAAATGTATTAACCCCGATTTCAGCTCGAAAGTCCCCCCTTCATCTTCTTGTGGGAATGTGATGCATAAGGGCTGCTGATCAAGGTTAGGAGCTGTGAGCTCCTTCAATGTGCGTGGCTTCGACCCTCGAAGGCATCTCTTCTTCTATCTTGATAGCAAAGGAAGCTCCTTGAATCCACTTTTTCTTATACATGATTGATGAGGTAACATGGTCGTGCGAGAGCTTCATAAACCAGCGCTTTGCGGGAGGCAACTCGTAAATTTTATTCTTTTTAGTTAGTTTTTCCTTAGTTTTGCACTTTTAGTGCGTGAGTGAGAGGGTATTAACCATCATCTGAAGCATATTTAGTGTAGGCTACTTACTTCCAATGGGCCAGAGGTTGCCCCGAGCAAAAACGAGACCAAGGCGAGCTTTAAAACGCAGGTTAGTAGTTCGCCCGATCTGATTGGGCAACGTCGTCTGATCATGCCCGAGAAAAAGTTTGGTTTTGGGTAGAAAAAGTGAAAAAAGTCATCCGCCCGATCGTATGCCCTTTTCGTTAGTTCTTTTTCGAGAAACAAAAAAAAAAATTCCTTCACCCATTCTAGTCGGGTGAACCACGTCCGATCGGGCGCCTGAGCGAACTCCCATAAAACTGATGAACTCCTCCTTTTCTCATTCACACCTTTTCAATTCCCAAACTTCACTCTCTCTCTCTCCTCTCAAAATTCTCTCAAACCCCATACCTCAAAATTCATATTCTTCCTCCACCGTCCCATCCTTCATCTCTTACATCCATTAAAACACCTTCCACCTTCAACAAACTACCTTCTTCCTTTCCCTCTACTTTTCCTCTCACCACTCTCCCCCACCTTTCTTCTTCACCCAATCTTCCTTCATCTTCCCACTTTTTTTGTGGGTTTCACCAAAAGTCTACTAGAGCATCCATGGCAGACTCAAGAAGGGCTCAACGTGGTCAAAGCTCCATATCTATGGGGCAAGCACCACCATCATCTCCACCACAGATTCCCCCGGATGAGGACTTCCCTTAGATAATTTTCAAATCTGAGCAGCATAAGAAAAAATTCCAACGACCGAAAGGTCGTTAGGTACGCCCTACTCGTTTCTTGGATATTGAAATTTTGAACAGTTTAGGGCTTACTTCTGATTTCAAGAGTTTTATGAAAATAATTGACATGGAGTCTTTCTTTTATGTTCATGTCAACACCTACATGAGCTTAACTTGTGAATTTTATAGTAGCTTGGAGGTTACTAAACCCAGATCTGGCCCTGTTTCCTACATATCTTATAGACTGCTGAACCAAGACTTTCGCCTTAACCTTCCCCAATTTGGTAGCATCCTTAGAATCACCAATAAGGGGAAATCAGTCACCCAGATGGATACAATCATAGCATAGCATATTACAACATTACTGGAAGTGAGGCCCCGACACTGTAAGGCCCGATACATTCACCACCGTATTTTTAAAATTTGGCAGAGATTCATGGCTTGGACCTTGTTTGGAAGGGTGGAGGTTAATAACTTGAGAGGAGACGAACTTTACCTCTTAGGGAGCTACATGTCTAAAGGTAAAGAAAATGAGTTCTAATATAACACCCCATCATGTTGCTCTCCAGTTTGAGCGGATTGCTACCACTTTCCCTAAGCACTGTGCTAATGGCACTATCACTTCCCGCCACATTGTTAATGTTAGGCTTATCACCCTTTTTGCCCGAAAGATAGCGGGGTTCGACGAATCCCGCTATACCTCAGTCCCCGACCCCACCCTTATTGATTATGCGTATCTTGACACCCTTCATAGGTTGGAGCGATCTGGGCCGGGTCGTTATCAGTGGTATGTAGACACCCAACGCTCCATTTCTTCGTGATTCCCAGGCTCGCCTGCGGCCTAGGCAGACCCATTACCACCTTCCCATCCAGGGCCAGGATTTCCCCACCCCCAATCCTTAAATCCCACAGTGCACATATAGTAGGCGCTCGCCTACTGATTACGATGCTGGTCCTCCCCCTCCCCCATATGCTGGTGATTTTGATTTTCAGGGCATGATGAGTACCCTCCAGAGAATGGAGCTTGGCATTACTGCTAACTACGAGGCTGTCCAGCGCCTCGGCCAGCAGGTTGCTAACACCTGGCCATGTACCCCATGTATGATGAGTATTGTAGGATCCATCGGATTGCTGAGGGAGGTCCACACCCATCATGGTATACATGGAACCCCAGCCACAGCGTTCCAGGGACTAGTGCTGCGAGAAGAATGGAGGAGGACGATGATGGTGATGATTTTGATGATGATTACTTAGGCGATTGATGCCCATGTCCTTTCCCTTTTCCCTTGCTGCAATGAGGCCATTGCCAACTTCAACTTGGAGGAGGATATCTGGAAGTACTCTTCTCTCTTTAATTGCTTTCTAGTTTAGTTAGACTAGTTTAATTGCTTATAAAAAAAAAAAAAAAAATTTGCTGAAAAAAATACCAAAAATACGTATTGACTGGATTGGATTGATTGCTTCCCTGTGCCCCGTAATGTTCTTTGAAAGTGTAATTTAGCTCTTTATTTGGTTAGCTGGGCACTTGAGATTATGATGCTAGAATGTGACTTTTAATTGCCTTGACTCTGATTTGTTAATAAAGCGCTTGCATAGACTGCATGCTTGAACTGGTGAAATTGTGAGGTTTGCTTATTGGATTCATACATATATCCAGTTTATTCTTGTGTGTCAGTTCCTATCTAGCGTTCCGATCTCGATTTTGGCAAGGTACTTGTTGACATTTAGCAGCATTTTTCATATGCTGTGATAGAGGCGTTATTTTGAATTGATTCTTGAGCCTTGAATTTGATTTTCATGAGATTTTTTCCACTCTAGCCCTGCTAAGCCTAATGACATTTTCTGATTACTAAACCACATTACAAGCCTTGACCCCTATGTTTGATTATTATCCCAAACCTAGCTTAGAGGAGCATTAGCTTAGGATGGCATTGTGATGATAAGTTGATTACAGTGCTTCGTTGGAAAAAAATTAACGGTAGTTCATAGGTTTGAGAAAAAGAAAAGAAAACAAAAAAAAATTAAAAGAAAAAAAAGAGATATTTGAGAAATTGTGCTGAAAAAGAAAGGTTTTTTGGTTGTTTGGCGCCTCTCCATAGTTGGATGATATTTTGGTTATGACGTTGTTGCCACGGGTGAGTAAATCTCGCTTGGTCTTGTTATTAGTGTTATTTGCTCCCCTTTTCTTGGATTTATCACCACATTCGCTAAATGTTTTCCCTACCTTTACCCAAGCCTCATTGCAACCTCCAAAGTCCTCTTGAGCATGTGTTCTTTGTTTGCTGGATTGATACGGAGTCAAATTGCCAAAGTTAAAGAGTACGTTCGTTACTTGAGTCGACTTGAATAGGATGAGTGATATTATACATTTCTCAACCCATGAGAGTGTGAGTGGGGAGGGATATTATGGTTGGTTCGGTGAATGTTCGGGCACATTTTATGCCTGCCACAAAAATTAAGAGGAGTGACACCTTGGTGAGCACCTTTTTGAGATTTGCATGTCATGTAAAGCAGCCGCATTTGATTGTTTGCTTGGGCGATTGGTGGTTAGAGTGATTTGAATAGTTGAACTTGAATTTTGCCTGCTTGAATGATTTTGAGCTTTGAAAAAAATTTGATCTATGTTTTCATATCTAAAGGGGTGAAGCAATTGTATTCATGTTCATGTCATGCTCTGCTTGAGGACAAGACAAGGTTTAGCTTGGGGGAATTTAATGTTATGGTTTTATATCTAGTTTTCCCCAATCTTCTTAGTTGAAATGCGTGCTAATGGTGCTCTTAGGAGCTCTTTTATACTAATATTTTCCATCTAGTTGTGGTTTTGTGTTTTATGATAGTTTACAGGTTTTAGGGAATTATTTCCCTATTTTTTGCTATTCTTGATGCCACATTGGTTAAAGGAGTTAGGAGGCGCATGTACGAGTTCCCAAAGCCCGACGCTGCTTCTTATAGCCTTCGGGTATGAAGAGAATTGAAGACTTGGAGTCAAATGCCAAGAAAGCCATGTTTGGAGGACCTCCCGATCGGGCGGTCTTTTTTCTCCAAATCCCACTTTTGTCTCGGGCACGATCGGGCGTTGCTCGCTCGGTTGTAATTCGCTGAGGATGCCCGATCTCGAGTGTCCCTCCGGTCTCATCAGACGCCTAGTTTTGCTGAGCTGTTGGAGATTAGTATTGCTGAAGACCCGCCCGATGGAATCGTGTGCCCGACACCCGATCGGGCGGGTGGCGCGGAAGCCTAAATCCGGACTTTTTATTTCCTAATTAGTTCGTTTTTAGGAGTTAGTATAAATAGCTTAGTGAATTATTTTGCAAGGGACCTTTTGGCTGATTTTAATTTCATTTTCATTAGTTTTCCTAAACACTAGTTTTCTCTCTCGAGACCTGATTAGCATACTTTGGATATTATTCAAGCTTAATTCAAGTTATTCCTTTTCCTTTCAATTGGTAATTTATTCTTCCATTGTTCTTTATTGCTTTCAAGTATTTGTGCCTTTACTATTTTTAAGGAAAGTATTAATATTTCAATAGTTATTGCTTTTGTTACTTTTGCCATGAGTGAGTAGTTTTATTTCTAGGGCTTGGTGAGGGAAGCCATACTTATGCCTTGATTTATTGTTCTTGATTTCTTTTAGTATTTAGGTTGTGATTCATTTTAATCTTGTGATTTATGTTAGTGTACAATTTCATGAATTGAAATATAACCTGGCTAATAATTATTTGTATTGACCAAGATCTTACTTTTAGAGGCTTAGAACACACTGGTGAGTCTGATTATGTGAAGTTACCATACTTGCATATGTTGCCTTGAGAGCGTTAAGACCCGACCATTGGATTAACACCTGCTCTAATTGCTCGACGCTATATCTAAGTATTATTAGTTGCCATAATCTCCCTTATTGGTATAAGTATGGTGGACCGATCAAATGCCCTGGGTTTTTAATTACTTGTTAAATATCCATTCATTGTGATCTAGTTTATTATAGTTTAGTTCTTACTCATTCAAATCAATTTCTCTCTTGAAATAGTTAAGTAATTGACCATCAATCTATAGAACTCCTCTCCCTGTGGATTAACCCGTATTTGCTAAGTATCTGCTAACAACAGACGTCGTGCTCTTGCGGTACTATTTTAAAACCCATCAGGACTATGGTATGTTTTGAAATTCAATTCACTTAGTGAGTTAATACATATACAAGAAATTCATGGGATCTAAAGGTCAAATGACTGAACAAGTAATCGAGCTTTAGATACATCATATAGTAGGAAGTAAAATTTTATATGTGTGCTCTACATTGGTTATATACTGATCAAGAGTTGAGAGATGGTGAAGGAATATCGAACACTAAACTAAAATTTTATTAATTAAATTTGGGAAGGTTAGTATGGAATTGGTAAACTTTATGTGTGAACATCGTGCTACAAAAAGTAAAGAGTTTAGAGGTATGTTCTTCTAATTGGGAGAATAAAGTTAAAGAATAGAAGGTCGGGGCGTATATATAGATCTAGTGTAATGGAGTGTTGGTAACTAGTGATATGAGTTAATAATGATGGAAATATAGATATAAGGTTAGTTTGGACGTAAATTTATATAATTGGAACTACAAAGTTCAAACAAATAATCGAGACAAGAAAAGGGAACGAAGTTGGGGACACAAATAAGTTTTGTGTAATATTGAACATGAGGTAATAAATTGTTTCTAGATATTATAGTAGTTGAAGTATTGAATCATTAAGATCATGTGGGATTAACCATCAAGTAGGTTGGAGGAAGTAGTTATAATTATAAATATAATCTGAATTCTAGAAGTCATAAGTTTTTATGTATCTAAATTACAGAATTAGGTTATGAGATGTTGTGTATCATGAGGTCTAAATATATGTGATACGAACTTTGAAATCCATGGATACGAGTAATGTATGATTTACTAGTATTATTACATTTTGACATTCAGGAGAATATTCAAAAAAGAATAACAGATGTTCTACTTGTGATATGACAAGAGTATTATATTCAATATGATTAACATAAGTATAAATATAGGGATTTGCTAAGGTTATAAGCTTTAGGTTGTTAAGTTAGATTAAATAGAAAGATATTGTCTATGGAGAAATTTTGTAACCGACGTATAATATATATATATATATATATATATATATATATATATATATATATATATATATATATATATATATATATATATATATATATATATATGAGCCTTACGTTCTAATGTGAGATTCTGATTGGTATGCTATGTTATGAACTCGTATGATAAACTTATAAAGTTGGATTATATTTTCCTTAAAGTTTGTGTTTGCGTAAGTTTAATCAAATAGATTTTATAAAAGATTATTTATACTAAGTTATTGGAAATTCGATTATATTGTGTTATCAAAAAGTTGAGTTTGTATATGAAATACTCAAATGCGATTATGCTATGAGATTTGATATATTTGACTCGAGAACTATGAATATGAGTTTCAGAAAATATTGAATTATGAATTATGTATTTTAATTTTGTTTTTATGTGGAGGAACAAGCTGGTAGAGCTGTGATGAACAATATTCTGTATTATGTATATTGTGTAATATGGGGACATGTCCTGAAGAGTCTTGCAAGCAGTACATAACGGAAGAGGGAGACGTCCGTTGTAAAAGTTTAGAGACATTGCCTGGATGGCAACTCTATTCGTGTTCTCTTCCCCAGTATAATATGATTTCTCAAAGAAAATAGAATATGTATTTGAATGTGCAAATGGTTTCGTGGAAAGTTATTTCAAACTCTATTCCCAAAGTAATGTTTTACTCTCTAAGTCTATGGAGATCATGTGTCGAATATGGGAATGATTTACTAAGAAACTCATTATGAATATATGAAAGGAGTTAGTTATGCTACATATATCTGGATTAAAGGTTATTATAAATAAAATACAGAAGTAGAAGTTATTACTATATCTTAGAATATGTTAGAATTAGAGTTGATTATGGGAGATTGTATTAGATTTTATGGAATTTTAATGATTCCTCCAGCTGAAAGTATATATTACTTATTTTGTGAGAAATTCATATTTTTATTTTAAACAAGTAACATTATAAATTGTGTGCAAGTAGTTGTTATATTATGTCATTACACATTCTATATATCGTAATTTCAAATGCCTCGCAAGATAAGCTTAACTACGAAAATACGTTTTAAGCCACCAAAATGATTTTATGGTTGGACAGTCTGTACTCAGTTTTGCTGATTTTGTTCTCGGAATCTGTCCTGGTGGGAGCAGAGTACATTGTTAGTAATTTTGCAGGTAAGTGCGCTCCAGAAGGGCATTAGTGATCGTAAGTTATTATATGAGAGATATCCAGTTCAACCCAAGATGGAGATTGTACGTTAAATATTCTTATGATGTATGATTGTATCTGTTTGGAGATTTAATTGGTTGAGTACTTGAAGTTATACTACCTCCGTATTTTTTAGTTGCACCATTTGCCTTTTTAGCACTATTCATCAACCAACTTTGTTAAGCTATCTTGCACCATTATATAAAAAAAACATAATCAAGTGGGTCTTGTTAGATTCTTCGTAATGCGAGAATTTCAAATATCAATTTTTTATAATTTTTACTTATGCCCAATAACAGATATTAACGTTCAAAGAAGCGTCTCGACAAATGGCAAAAAGCAAATGGTGCAACTAAAAAAATACAGAGGTAGTATATACTATTTGGGTTGTTGTATTGTGGACCTTAAAAGAACCAGAATCGTGTTTTGAATTATGTTATGCTGCAGGTGATTGTGTAATTGAGGTTACTTAATGATAATTGAGCTTTGTGAATGCTAAGTGTGATTAGCTAGCAGCTCGGAAGTGCAGGATGTTACAGTGGTGGCAGCAGTGACTCAGTGGTGGTGGTTATGGAGTGTAGGCGTGTTTTTATTTCGTCTACGCGGTGTGAGCGCATATTTGATTTGACTACCCCATTGTAAAGGTTTTATTGAAAATTATTTTGAAGTCACCAACAAGTCTTTAAAGGAAGACTCATAAACCTAATTGGATATTGGAAACTATAGGGACATCTTAGGAACTTATCAAATGTAGATTTCCCCGTCCTGACTCCATAGATGGTCAAAATGAACCAAAGATTGAGTTCGGGGGTGAGGGTAAGAACACGATTATAATGAACCATCACTAGTGGAAAAATGCTTAAATGCTCCGGTTAAAATGCCCTCAAATGCTCCGTAATTAACGCGTAGCAGACGTCATACGAGCATTTGAGCATTTTATAAATGCTCCGGTTTTCAATCGGAGCATTTATTTTATCAAATGTTCCAGTTGTGGTTAAAACCGGAGCATTTAAACTTTTTCACATGGGCAGAATTGTACAAATGCTCCGGTTATTGGGAAAAACAGGAGCATTTGTTATCATAAATGCTTCGGTTTTCCTCAACAACCGAAGCATTTGTATTTTTTGAATATTAAAAAAAATCTAGCTAGCTACTGCCAGCCAGCAACATACGTGCTAGCAGTAGCAGCAACCACTAGTCTGAACAGATGCCAATAATCAGTAAACTAAGATCTCTTCTTGAACAAAATATTCTATGATCACATGAGATTAAGATATTTTAGAAAAGATACAATGAAATAAATAGAGGCACATAAATCAGCTCAACTGACATCATATTATAATTTGAATTGCTTGTAAAATCCATGTCAAGCTTATAAACTCCAAAAACATTGTGAGATCACAAAATCAAGTGCCTGAATTATTAAAGTCTTCAACATAGTTTTATTTAATTACTCTTACATAGGAACACTATACACGATCAATGTCAGGACTTTCAACAATGCACTGAACGATGTTGGACCTTACTTAATAGACAATAATCAATCAGGAAAATACAATCTCTCTGCCTAGTTGAACAAGCTACATAAAATTACCGCTTACTCTTCGGCTGGCAAGGACAAACGATAGGAGAGCATCGTGTTGCTCTGAGATAACCTGCGTGACTTCGCTGGTGTAGAGAGAGGAAATACATGGTTGGCAATGCTAATGCTCCCCGACTCCCATATCCAATTGAAAATTTGCCCCTGTATTGCTAAATGCCCTCGGAAATCTGTATATGACAGAAAGGGCATAGAGGTTGTCAACACCATGTTGCTAAGAAACTTGAAAAGTACATTTAATTATTATTCTAGTTCTATATCTATACTGATTTTAAACACAAATTACAAACCCAGTGCATATCTTTGAGGCATAAAGTTTAAACCTGCCAAACAAGGTTCATCTGGATCAGTCAGAACATTGACACACATCCAATGCGTAAAGGGGGACGGGGGTGTTCATATCTCCAATGCGTATTTCACAAAGAAAATAAGGGACACACGGTATTCCATAGCCTATGAAATTACACTTTATTTGGATGCACTTACACCCTAAAAGAGAACTTAAATCATATAGCCCATAACTTGAATGCAAGAATCAAGATATGTAGACATCAACAACTTAAAGCAGTAGCAATATAAATACTTGAGAGGCATTCAAGAATAATTACTAGAAACTTACTTTAGGCATGTAAAGATCATTACTGATGTCTCTGTATTTCTCAAAATGGCTGAAAAGTAGGGAAAGGTAAAGGGAAGTAATATTATATGAAGGTTATTTAGAAATTTAAAATTGAAAAAAAGCAAATCGTTGAAATAATTGATCAATTTAATTCAAGATAAGGCAAAAACTCACCTGCAAAAGTTGTTTGGTAATAGATGGAGCTATATTATAGCCACAAATATCTGAGTATCTTTTTTGTGGATGATCTCATCATCTCTTCCTTCAAATTCTTCATGTTCAGTAACCAAATACCAAGAATAGATGCAATAGCTAAAAAGAGGGTGAAACTCTACACAGCTTCTAATAAAAGCCAAGAAAGCGTTGTTAACCAATGAAAGAGACCTTTGGTGTTGCCACTTTTACCTCCAGCGTTTTCTACTTTCAAGTTGGTCGCATAAACTCGCATAAAGAACCCAAATAAAAATCAGAGGGTTCCATTTTAGTGACCTTCCAAAGTTAAAGAAAGAAAGAGAAGGATGGAACGTTTATTTTCTCTATTCAAAAATTCCAGCTACCGCCAGCCAACAGCACGCATTCTAGCAAGCAGTAGCGGCCCACTAGCATACTACAATATTAAATATAGCAGCCACTGGGTACATTCATGGCATGTCATAAACAATGGGGACGGATATATAGCATACTGTAATATCAAATTCAGCCACTAGATTCTCAAGGAGAGAGAGAAAGGAGTAGAGAGCCATTCAAAAATAGCTTACTGAAATCCATGACTTCAAGTATCAAAATGCGTTATTAACACTTACATAGGCAACAAATCTTAATTGAGCTAATGAATCCATTTGCTATCAAGCCACAGTAAAGAGTCATTCAAAAACATCTTACTGAAATAGTTTATTGGACTTTTGCAGACTTATCGGTCATAATTAGACCGTTATTTTATTTACTCAATCAGCAAACTAGAGAACCTTAAAATAAATCTAATGAATCAATTTACACTCAAATATGTATATTTTTCAGCAAGACATTGAGGAGACATCGAAATCTTGAACGGTGTCATTTACAGGAGGTCGATAACTCTCAGGACCACTAAATTACAAGCAAATAACTAAATTTAGGAGAGAGAAAGATGCAGAGAAATATATGTAGAGAAATATATGTATAGAGAGAGATAGAGAGAGCATGAGAAGAAGAACCTGACGGGGAAGAAGCCGAGGACGAAAAGAGAAACCAGCTAATTGCAACGCCACCGCACAAATTGTCCAAATTGTGAGTTTTGTGCATACATCGACGACATTTTCAACAGAGAGAAGTGTTGGTTTTTTTACTGGTCTTGATTTTCATCTCGAATCTAGGGTTTCATGCTTCGTGCTCTTGATTTTCTTCTCGGATCTAGGGTTTCATGCTTCGATTGGTCAATGATTTCTCTCTCTTCGATTGGTCTATTAGATTAAACCCTAAAATCCATTCGAGTAATTCGAAAATCTAGAAATCAGGATAAAATCAAATATGAAGGAGTTTGGGAGGTTGATTGAAGAAACAATGAGGTCAACGCCTAGTGATGCAACCAATTGATTAGGCGAGGGGCGATGGACGGAGGGGCGACAGAGGGAGGGAGAGGAGACGGAGGAGTTTCAATTAAGAGAGGGGGACTTGGGAGGGAGGGAAAACGATAAGAGAGGGGGAAGCTGGAAAGTTTTATCCTTGTATTAATTCAAGTAATTGTTCCAACAATATTCCACTAGGCTGGAAAGTTTTATCCTTGTATTAATTCAAGTATGCTAATAATATGTTAACAAAAGCCAAAGTTGTCAGAAAGGAGAACAATCATGCCTAGAGTTAAGATAAAAGAAATCAGGGGTAATTAAGCTGAATCAGCAACCTAACAGTTATCTCTTTGACGAAGCATAGTCCTCCACTCTACCAACCGATCTAAAGTTGGATCATATCACACATATCAAGACTTAAACCACAACAATCAAGTGTCTACCATCCCATAAAAATTTAAATTTTAACCAGAACCTATGAGGAAATGTAGATAACTTAAGTCTTCATAGATGAGACACAAAGCAAGATATGAAGTATCACACCTTCAATATGTTGTTTAACTTTGTGATTTGATCTCTTCATGAGATCATCATAAAAGTAAGACAATTGATAGTAAAATTCAATTTTATAGTTCTCACGTTTGTAATACCAAAATAATCCACCAATCATAATGGACATCAAAGGAATTTAAGGCTCACAACTCAAAGGATTTGATCTCTTCATGAGCTGGTGCTGCCAGCAAGCTGTTGGTGCAGCATATGGCCTGCAGGTGCTGAGTGTTGGACGTTCGTAAGGAGCCCCTAGATATAAAAAACGGTTTTTTCACCAGGTACCCCTGAGGTTTCTTAAAATTCACCTGGTACCCTCGCGTTTTCCAATATTCACCAGGTACCCCTGAGGTTTGGTAAAAATTCCTGAAATGCCCCTGCCGTTAAGTTTCCGTCACATTCTTAATTCACCAAATACCCCTTAGGTTTGATAAATTTCCTAAAATGTCTAACAATAGCTTAATTAGTGATTTTTATTAGTTTTTAGTTTTTTCTTTTACCTGAATTAATATAATGAGTGGTTTTTATTAGTTTCTAGTTCTCATTTCGTCATTCATTTATTTTCTTTGTTTCATCGCGTTACCCGTCGTGACAGGAGACCAAATGTAGGTGTCTACACCATACACACCTCACCTTAAACAACACTACACTTTGAGTCTATCCTACACCACACACACCTCAACCTTAACCACCATACCCACCTGAACTTCCCATCCCCTCCCCCATCAAAATCCACACACACCTCACCTTAACTATCAACCCACACCCGAACTTCCCAATCCACCACCACCCAATCACCACCACCTCCACTCCCCCCCCCCGCAGCCCCCCTCACTCCTCCTCCGCCGCCCGCCGCCCCCTCCCCCTCCCTCTCATCGTGAACATGATAAGAATCAAGATAACAGAAAGATTCAAGAATGGCCAAAGTGTTCTCTTCCATTCCCCGTTACTCGTCGCTCTTCATTTCGATTTCTCCATTTTCATCGCTCCACTTTTTTTCTCTCCTCTCGTTAAATTGAATTGAATTGGGGGTGAAATTGAAAACCCTAGGTTTTGTAACTGCTAATGTTGTGTGAGTAAATGTAGGGGGGAGGGTGCGCGCGCCACCGGAGTAATTGCGGGGGAGGGGGTGGGGGGAGAGTGTCGATGTCGTCGCGATTTCAAGGTGGTGGGGAGGGGGAGGCTGCGGGGGGAGGGTGGGGGGGAGGGGGTCATGGGGAGTAAACTATGCGGGTTGGTGATTTTCGGGTCGGGGTGGTTTTCGTGGGGTAGGGTGGTGGGTAGGGTGGTTTTCGGGAGCGGGGGATGTGGGTGGGATGGGTTTCGGGGGTAGGGTGGTGGGTATGGTGGTTTTCGAAGCGAGGTGAGGTGGTAGGGATTGGTTTCGGGAGTTGGGGAGGTGGGTCGGTGGTTTTTTGGGGGGGGGGCTGGGGAGGTGGGTGGGTGGTTTGGGGGTGGAGGGGTGGGTGATGGTGGGTGGAGGTATTAGGGATAATTAAAGTTTAATTATTATTAATTAGGGTTAATTAGAGTTTAATTAGGGTTAATTAGAGTTTAATTTGGGTTAATTAGAGTTAATTTGGGTTCATATGAATGATTTGGACGGAAACCCAACGAAGTTGACGGAAACTTAACGGCAGGGGCATTTCAGGAATTTTTACCAAACTTCAGGGGTACCTGGTGAATATTGGAAAACGCGAGGGTACCAGGTGAATTTTAAGAAACCTCAGGGGTACCTGGTGAAAAAACCGTATAAAAAAATGTTTCGTTCATCAAGTTATTCTCAAGAGCTGAACTTCTATACACAAGCATCAATTACTGAACTGAGACGAAAATTATACTGCAAAAGCAACTATGTATATCATGGAATGGAACAACAATAATAGACAGAAACAGATCAAATAACAACCTAAAACATACACATAATTATCTTCAACCATCAGTAAAAAACCTGGCACTTATCATGTCACATGATATAAAATACATTCAGCAAACTCAAGATCTGTAGGAGCATCTTCAGCAAGAATAGGCTATAATGCAGCAATGCCATATCTAGCAAGCAACTATTACTATTATTCTTCGTCAATCGCAAAGATCAATCAAACATGCTACCGTCTGTGTTAATGTGACTCTTCTAATTATCTGAAAGTACCCGTGTTTGACACTCCAACAAAGATATGAAAGCCTTACCAAACACTTCCATTTTCACCCCCACATGTCCCTTTATCTTGAATCTTGATCCACATTTGCAGAGAAAAAGAAACAATAAAATTAAAGGGAAAGCGAAGACAGGTTATCTATCATCCTGTAATCTTGATCCATGAATATTGTATTACATAGATAATCTATATTGACGAATGACAACGATAAGTGGACACTTAATGAATGCAAATATATATATTAAACTACCAGTCACTGTGCATTCTCTCGTTTTCCTTTTTTATATAGTTATTGGGAAGGGGGGTTGTTCATACTATGCTTGAATTTCTAAGCCAACTCTCCATCATTCTTTACATTCTGATTTCGTATATTGCAAATCTGTAATGGTCACATCCAGGATATAAACATGGTAAAGCTTCTTAAATTTACCTTCATAAGCATAGGAATTCACAAAAGCATCCAATTTTCCAAGTAAATTGCAAGCAGCTATCCTATCACCAATACTTCGCAAACGATTTTCATTTCGTATTAGGATCAACCTGTTAGACACTATAAAATTACAATAAAAAATCAACAATCCTTAGATAAGGTCAGAAATTAATGTAATAAACAATACCAAAATTCTAAAAGCACATATCGTATTTCACTGAGATGTTACTATTCTCTATTTAAAAGTCAATCTGGAAGCTCATGTAATTGGGACACTTCTAACCAATACTAGAGTCCATGGAAACATCATGAGCCACTTCAGGGCATAAACTAGAAACCAGTTCAGCAACATAACTGAATATGTTCAAAAGATCTTACAAAAGAACACTTTAACAAATATTTTCTACTGAGTAAATTGGTACTCTAAACGCTAATAATGTGTTTTAACGAAGGAATTAGAAGGGAAAAGGAGGGAAAAAGGAGAGTGAACAATGAATATTCGTTAGTTGGCTATACCTTCACCATCATCATTTTCCCGTAAAACAATGAGTATATACTTGACTAGCGAAATTAGAGAAATTAATAAGTTTGAAAAATACCAATAACTACTTTATTTTTTTGTTATTTTCATATGTTTTCGGTTTTCAAATACTTAAAATTGAAAACAGAGAAACAATAACCAACATAGTGAAGTGACACAAGGGGTGCAATACCTCAAAAATGCAAACTCAATGGGAATTTTACTGCCAGGCTTGATGCTAACTTCAGTGACAGACTGACAGTATCAGTAGGGGAAACTAATGCTCACCAAACTTACTGTGCCCACCAAATTAAGCAGGCACCTGCTCAAGTGCTGTGTACTAGTTTTTCAGAACATCCAAGCAACATATTTATTAAATATTACTCTAGAACCCATAAGACCCAGGGCAACCTAGTGGAGATTGTTCAATACCTTCATTGTAAATATCCCTAAGACCCTAAATACTTATAAGGCACGGTTTGTCGAAGTCTTATAACAGATTGTATCTGCACTAATATGAATATATTCTAACCTTAAGGAAAAAAGAAAAGTATAGTCCAGAAAGTGTGAAAAGCATAAGCAGATGCATGTACTTAAAAGATGAAAAATTTACCTCTGATTGGAGCATAAATCTTGATAAAAAAATCTCACCTGCTACATCTCCTCGAGATTTTGCCGTTCACACTCAGTCAAGGCCTCACCTCTACTTAATTCCCTAGTACCCCCAATCAAGTTATCTTCCTCTCAAAATCATGGATCATCATTTTTTTTTTGTTCCTCAATTTAATAGTAATAATCAATTGCAAAGACAACCCCAAAACTTCATATTAATCTGGGATCCAACAAATTCAAAGTAAGAAAATGAAAAGATCCATAGAGGCCAAATAAAGAAGTACTATGGAAAACTCACATTACATTCATCATTAAACTCCAATTTCAACGCATCTCTAATAGCGTCAGCAGGAGCTCAATTACTTCCGTGTTTTAGCATGCTCCAGAACAGCAGCACCGGAACAACATTGGCTTGCTGCGGTTGCCGGAATTGGAATCGAGGTAAGAGATAAAGTTGTTGACCCAAACAAAACCCTAGACAAAATCAAAGAAAACCCTAAAAAAATCCCCAAATCTAAGACATCAAAAAAAGAAACCTAAAAATACAGCAATAAAACCAAATCACAACAATAAAGTTTGTACGAAATTACCTGAACATGCATTCCAAGGAGCGGATCGAGAGTGAAGAGGGACAGAGAAGCAGTCTGATGAGGGAGAGAGAGAGAACGACGGAGGGAGTAATATCACAACTTAGCATCAACTTTTTAGTTTACCATCTATCGATTTTACCTAATTAGCAACATATTTCACAAGCCAACAAGCATTAACCGAACAGAAGTCGACGACGGAGCCCTAATTTGTCGACCAAACAGAAGTCGACTTGAGCCCTAATTTGTCGACCAAACAGAAGGACTTGAGCCCTAATATGGCGACCGAACAGAAGGACTTGAGCCCTAATATGTCGACCGAACAGAAGCGGTGGACGACGGAGGACGGCTGAGTAGGGGAGAAAGCCAAGGACTTGGGAGGAAGGGAAGACGGAGAACGGCTGAGTGAGTGAGAGAGCGGGCGACTTAAGAGAGGGAGGGAGTAGGGATTGAAACTGATCTACAGGGTCAACTAATATTTGATTAAATTAGCAGGGGGAAATTTCACCAAAAAACAAAAAAACTCGCGCTTCACAATCAATGTGCTCCGTTGACTAACCGGAGCATTTATTCATAAATGCTCGTGTTGATTAGTCAACCGGAGCATTTGACATCAAATGCTCCAGTTGATTAATCAACACGAGCATTTTTGAATATTTTTTACTAAAATTATCACAAATGCTCGGGTTGATTATTCAACCAAAGCATTTGATAAGTACGTAGCAAAAGCTGTTTTTTCCACTAGTGCATATTCGCCCATTGTTGGCCTCTACTAAATATCGATTCATGTTAATTTTTATGCAATGAAATAACCAAATAGTATTTTCATGCCTGGTAGATGTTAGCCGTGTACTCCTAATCAAATATAATTCACCTACTCTCATGCACACTAAGCAAGTATAATGGAAGTACGAATCGTATCCACAGGGAGCAAAGGAACTTGTTCGGAAATTAGTGAATTAAGGACCCTAGTATGTGCTAAGGCCAAAGTAACCGAATTGGGGGGGTTTGGAACAATACAAGCAAGCTAAACTAAGCACAGTATAAAATACAAAGAGATTACAATATAAAAAGGCCTTGGACTCGATTAGCATCCACCCTAACCTAGTTTGTGGTCACGAAATCTTAACCCCCTTCCTATGCTCACCTATCGAGAAGTCTAGACCTCTATCCTCCTAGATCGTGTCTAAACACACGATCCGCGTGGTTTGAACCGCCCTTACTATGCCTTAACTCAAATGAATCGCGCTTAAGTCCAAACCAAAGTAGCATTAAGGTCGAGGAACACGATAGGATTACTAATGTTATCAAAGCAATAACATTCAAATAATAAGTAATGCTTCTCTAAGTGCAAAAGATTAATGTTCAGCATTTAATCAAACATCTAGTGTGCTACAGGGAGCTAGGAGCACAACAATCCGATTATGCACCTAGAATTAGCATTAGATGAATCACACAACAATACTAGTAACGTTCCTAGCAAAGATTATGCAAACATCATGAAATCAAATACAAGAAGCATCACAATGACCATAGAGAAAGTAGAGGATAAGAACTTCTCACAAATAGATTAGAGCTTCAACAACCAAATCCAAGATAGATGTTTAAGCTAGCCAAGCCATAGGATTCATTACAAATCTACCAAAGAAGAAAGGAAGAAACCCTGGAAAGAAAACTTTTTTTTCCCTCTCTCCAGTCGCTCTCACCAAAAACTAAAACTTAAACTTAACGACATAACCCTCCAAGGGAGGAAAAGAAAACAAAAGAAGCGGCTGACACAGGGGTCGCGACTTGCGACAACCCTCACGACTCGCGACCATAGGCAGGTCGCGACTCGCGACACTGATCGCGGGTCGCGACGTTGCGACTGCCTCAAAACCGCCAAAACAAAGCGCAAAGAGGAAAAAGAGGGAGAACTTGGCTTTCGAGTAAGCCATGAAGCTGCAGAACCAGAGTGAAGACGATCCTCGGACGACGAGCAAACCAAGAAGCTTGAACCACGGACCTCGGAACTCGGACTCGGAACTCGAACAAAGCTCGGAAGCCTCGGAAGATGCGCCATAAAGGAACCAAGGAAAAAGGACCCCGGGGCACAAAAAGTGATCGGAGGACCAAGATCGGCCCTCGATTACGCCACCATGCAAACCGCTCCCTAGGCTCCTCAAAACACAACATCCTCCGACAACACCTCCTAACGTCAAAAGTCTCCTAAATCCCGATACTAAGCTCGAACCGACAAGAAAAAGACCCGAAATCCGCCTAAGATTGGCGGATAACTTGGACACATCATGCACTCTATAAACATTTTGTCTAGGTTGGTTCAGGAAACTCATAAAAGACTATTTTTTTAAGTGACATGTTATTATGCAATCAATTTACGAGGAACCCAATAGGTTGTCCAAATTAATTTGATTAATGTTAGAAAAGTTCTTTAGGTCTTGATTAACAAAAATAATATGTGGGTGATAAAAATATTAAATCATGCATAGAACAATCATATAATATGTATAGAAGAATCAGGCAAGCATATAATAATGTATGGAAATTAATAAAAAGAAGGAAGAATTAGAATATACAGTAGAACGATTTTATACCAAAGATCTACATTATGAAATAAATGGTTAGTAACCTTTATACAAAAATAGGAATTTATTTAAGGACCCTCAGGATTATACCATGGCTTGGGTCTGCAAGATTGACAACTTCGGGACGAGCAATCGTCAAGCCTAGGAAAACGGAACTGCGCTTCACGCGCCAGCTGCGCGAGGCGCAGTCTGAAGTGTCACGCGTAAATCCACGTGTCAGGCGCCGATTGACGCGCCTGACGCGGCATGCCCAGTAGAAAGCGTACACGTGGTACGCGCTTTGAAAAAGATAAGAAAGAAAAAGATGCATCTCGCACAGAGAAGTGCGCTTGGCGCAGGAATCTATATGACACATAAGTCTATGTGGCATGACACGTGCGCTCCGCACACTGCTATGCGCTGGGCGGACGCTTACGTGGCAGGACACGCGCACTCGACACACTTCTGTGCGCTCAGCGCAGGATGGTACGCTCAGCGCACCGCCTTGCTTTTGATGCGTTTTGACAGCTTTTTGATAAAAACGCGTTTTAAAGATTTTATATTATCTTTTGACTGCAGAAATCTGATTTTACGGGATAAAATTCGATTTTATTATAAAAATATCTTTGAAAATATTTATTTTATTGAAATAAAATAATTAATTGGGCTTTTTAAAAGAGGTGGGCTCAAAATATTATAAATTATCATGAATAATTATGTCGGCTTTAAAATAGGATTTCAACACTTTTCGAAATAGTTTTGGGATGGCTCTTCGGACAGCTTTGCCCTTGGGTCAGACCAATTAAGACCTCGACATGTTTCATCATCGGGCCCTTAAATGGGGAGACACGATTATGTGTCTACAGAAGCCCCCATTTTAACTGAGGTTCAGGAAACCGAAAGTCAAAATATACGGTGTCGGGACGGAGAGCGATTCTAAACGCTCTGCAGTTTAGAACTGATCTATATACGCCGGTCTCTGCAAAACAAAATTATTAGGCAGGACAATAACTACAAGCAATTTAATCACCTGCAGAAGAAGATGTTAGCAGATAGGTGCAAACAACTCAGATAAGGCATATAATGATGTAAAAATGCAAACGTAGACTCTCTAAGGATGCACGAGACGCTATGCAAAGGTTATGCAAAGCTAAGGAAGATGACACGTCATGCAAGGTCAGGGTTATGCAAGACTAGGATGTATGTAATGCAATTCAAGGTCAGTATTTTGCAAGGTTATGAGATCTGGATATGTAGAGAGATAGAATGATCAGAAATAAATTGAATGATTTTCGAAAACCGGTTTTAGTAAATAATCAGGGTCCGTAAACGAGGTCAGCAGATTATAATTTTTCGGGAGTTTGATTTGATTTGGAGGAACCACCAGATATATAGGAAGCCCCCATTTTGGGTGAGCTTGTTTTGAATTAGGCGCTATGAGCCTTGATTGAAATGCGTTTGATCTTGTCTTGAGCGTTCACTGGGGATTCTTCATTGATAAGTTGATTTAGGCAAAGTCAAATATCGCCAGAGACCATGGAATTGATGGAGAGTCCTTCAAGTAAAAGGAGAGTTTGGATTGAAAAATGAAAAGTTCAAATTTATGACTTAAATAAATGTAGGTGGGAAAAGACTTTGACGAGGCTAGGTTCAAACTCGAGTCTATGTCGGGATCAAGAAAGAGAATGCTCCTGAATTCTAGAAAGTCAAATCATTAAACCATGACTAATTTGTTTTATTGAAGTGGTCGGGCCTCGATGTGAGGATTCCTACGTATGCTTGCGGAGTCAGACGATTCGTACTTCAGGATATGATTTTATTATTTTTTTTTATTTTTTTTTGCCCTAACTTTTTCCTAGGCTGCCCTTTCGGGTTTTCAACCTAGCGTGCTTGGACATACCTTGGAGAAGGAGTTATGGTTAGATATGAAAGGTTGAAAGGTTGAGGCCTGAGGTTTTGATGAAGGTTTAAGGCTTGAGGTTAAGGTAGGATCATAGATTTGGATTATATGGGTTAAGTTTTTGATGGATGGAAGGATTTGAATAAAGGGGTAGAACTTGTGTGCAAGCCCCCTAGCTTGACTTTTTATTTCTTTGCCTTTTGCTTTTTCTTTTTTTGCATTTTTTTCGTACTTTGATTTTATTCACTTTTTTTTGTTTTTGCTTGGCATTGATCCTTTTTTATGTAGTAAGGCTTGCACACAAGTTTGGTTTAGGGTATTGGAAGGCTTGAAGGATATTTGTGGAGCTTTGGTTAATGGAGGGATTATTTGGCTAAGTATCATGGAGGATGATGGAGGAAAGAGGGGAATAACTCCTGATCCAAAATATGTCCTTTTTTCATTTTTCTCTTTTTTATTTTCAGATTAGTCAAGATCATTAGGGATAATCTGATTTGGGTTTCGTCATTGAATTAACAGCATAAGAAATAGTGAAAGACCAATGAAAATAAAAAGAAAAATAAAATCAAATGAAAATGGAAATGGAAAGCCTATAATAGATGAAGTCCTATATATAGTGACATAGACTCGATGGGAAAGGATAGAAATGGCTTAAGGTAAGGACTCTATGACTCATCCTACGAAACTAGAAATAAAATACTAAGCCTTTGAATTGTTGATGCATTGCACAAAAGGGTTGCTGGTGATGTTGATTCTCGTTGTAGCAAGTATTAGTAGTCTATCGTCATCGGCTATGTTTAGCAGTGCATTTGTAAGATCCAACACTAGATGTGAGATGTTCATTATTCTGTTGAAATTCGTAGTAGAAATATAGGTTGCACCTTTTGAATTTTCTTTTAGGTGCAGAGTTCATAGTAGACCCTACGGAAGTGATCGCGCCTCTATTGTGAAGGCGGTAGGCCCTATGGAAGTGATTGCGCTTCTATTGTGAAGGCGGTCAAAAGTAATCTTCATGAATCTAGATGAAGTCGGAGCGGTGATAGTGCGATTGATGACTTTAGAGTAGGCTCACAGTTTGTTCCTCCATTAGGTGCTCCAAACTTGTAATCTCTCGACCGATCATGAACAGAGTTGAGTGGACCTCGCTTGTAGGTTTTAGAAATGAATTTCGAAATGAGAAATGGAAATGAGGGATGGAGAAATGGGAGATGAGAAATGAAGAATGGAAATGGAAATGGAAATGAAGAATGGAAATGTGAAATCATTTGAAATGGAGGATTACAGAAGATTATAGGTTTTGGACTAGTATGGACTTGACCATGATGGAGATATGGACCTAACTAAATGCACATGCAGACATGGACTGGACTGGACTGTACAGACTATGCAAGCAGACTGAATGATTGGACTTTGCTGAGTACTAGACTTTGAACTTACAATAAGCAGACTAGACTCAAAGAAGAGTAGACAAATAAAGGTGGTTAGACTTAGAGGATGAACTTTTATAGTCCGAAGACTTAAATTTTATAGTTCAAAGACTGACTAGGGTTTACATGTAATGCAAACTAAATAGACCTAGGGAAATTTTATAGTCCTAAGACTGAACTTTTATGACTAGGGTTTACATAATGCAAACTAGACCTAGGGAAATTTTATAGCCCTAAGACTGACTTTTATAGTCTGAAGACTGACTAGGGTTTACATATAATGCAAAC
This sequence comes from Beta lomatogona, assembly GCA_947646795.1. Taxonomy (NCBI): domain Eukaryota; kingdom Viridiplantae; phylum Streptophyta; class Magnoliopsida; order Caryophyllales; family Amaranthaceae; genus Beta; species Beta lomatogona. The sequence goes on from CANSNZ010001472.1 coordinate 157,496, forward strand.
TAAACCTAGGGAAATTATATAGTCCGAAGACTGACTTTTATAGTCCGAAAACTGACTAGGGTTTACATATAATGCAAACTAGCCCTAAGAAAATTTTATAGTCCTAAGACTGGCCTTTAGAGTCCGAAGATTGACTAGGGTTTACATATAATGCAAACTAGACCTAGGGAAATGAACTAGGCCTAAATGGACCTAAGATTTGGATTGGACTAGACTTAAACTTAGATTGGAATGCATTAGGAATAGACTTGGACTAGACTTCACATAAAGATGCAAATGAGCCTAGATTTTGATATGAACTAGACTTATATGGGCCTAAGATCGACTCTAATGCTAGTGAATGTATGGACTCAAATTAGACGGGTATAGGATGAATGCAAAATGGACTCTAATGCATATGGGCCTAGAAATGAATCCAAATGGATTGGGTTTGGTCGATTGGATTGCTTTGAATGAAGGTGTTTGGACTTGGCTTAGAATTTTCGAAATTCATTTTTTGAAAGGAACCCCTTGTTTTTATCTTTTGTTAGGAAAAGATGATGGATTAATTTTAAAAATATTTTTGTAAATGTATTTTATGATGATGATGATGATGATTCGTAAATGCTTTTTGAAAAAGGTAGAATAGACATGGGTGTAGGATTGATATTGAAAAATATAAGTTTTTGAAATTGATTGAATATGGTAAGGTAAGATTGATAAGGAAGATTAGTTGAACATCAGGGAGAAGGTAGACATGCATGACAATTCTAACTCTATCATGTACGTTTTCTAGATGCACTTTTTAGGATAGACTTGACCTTGCATAAAAAGACTGATTTTTTATGAATTAGGATAGAAGATATTGTTTGGTAAAAGATGGAGATAAAATTTTCGAAATAGATGAGAGATATATGTTGAAAAATTTGAAGATGGATTTTCAAACTTGAAGAGGACAAGCATACGCTTCACGCACGCTTAAATGCGCTTCACGCATGCTGAAATGCGGTTGACGCACGCTTAAATGTGCTTCACGCCGATCATAAATGCTACACGCATACCTTAGGCGCTAGACGCAGACAGACTGCAGAAAGGAGGTGCGCTGGGCGCAGAGAGCTGCGTGGGACGCAGAGCTACTGCTATGCGGAGCGCAGGATAAAGCGCGACGCACAGACTCAAAGAAGTTTGCTTTCATCAATTTTTGATCGTGGAAAATTCGTTCGATAATTTCGAACTCGAAACATCGTGTAATACTAAGCACTAAAAGCAAGCACACGTAAAGATGCACAAAAATGATAATATGCAAAGTTCCAACCTAAAGTCAAGTTCTACGTTTAAAGCTATGGTCAGGTTTAGGTTTAGGCTGAAAAGGGTCCATGACTAAGAGATTGATCTCACGCTTCATACCCCTGCTTAAAGAGGTGGCCACGTGTAAGACGCACTCCAGTTCTCAAGTTAGGAACAAGAGAACAATGCCATGGTTGGGTAGGTCTGCTTATCACTAAGATCCAACACTATCGTTCAGGAAGCTTTTTTGGAAGGGCAAAGCGCAAACCCCCGGGGGTGACCTCACACATAGAACATGTGCTAATGAGGTAAGGTAGATTGTCCTTATAGTGGCTGAAAAATAGCCATGCATATGCAAAACTGTAATGTCATTCTAATGCATAAAAAGAGTATGAATCGTATTTTTCGAGTTTCGCCCAGTCATTTTAAAAAATTATTATTTTTAAATCCTCCCCAGTGGAGTCGACAAATTGTAGGCGTGTTTTTATTTCGCCTACGCGGTGTGAGCGCGTACTTGATTTGACTACCCCATTGTAAAGGTTTTAGTGAAAATTGTTTTGAACTCGCCAACAAGTCTTTAAAGGAAGACTCATAAACCTAATTGGATATTGAAAACTGTAGGGACGTCTTAGGGACTTATCCAATGTAGATTTCCCCGTCCTGACTCCATAGATGGTCAAAATGAACCAAAGAATGAGTTCGGGGGTGAGGCTACGAACACGGTCATAATGAACCATATTCGCCCATTGTTGGTCTCTACTAAATATCGATGCATGTCAAGTTTTAGGCAATAAAATAACCAAATAATATTTTCATGCACCCTAAAAATATTTAGTCTAGGGTTCAAAAAACTCATAAAAGACTATTTTTTTAAGTGACATGTTATTATGCAATCAATTTACAAGGAACCTAGCAGGTTGTCTAAATTAATCTGATTAATGTTAGAATAGTTCTTTAGGTCTTGATTAACAAAAATAACATGTGGGTGATAAAAATATTAAATCATGCATAGAACTTCTATATAATATGTATAGAAGAATCAGGCAAGCATATAATAATGTATGAAAATAAATAAAAAGAAGGAAGAATTAGAATATACAGTAGAACGATTTTATACCAAAGATCTACATTATGGAGTAAATGGTTAGTAAACTTTATACAAAAATAGGAATTTATTCAAGGACCCTCAGGATTATACCGTGGCTTGGGTCTGCGAGATTGACAACCTTTAGGACGAGCAATAATCGTGAAGCCTGAAAATCGAACTTGTATGAAAGATTTGAATGTGTTTGTATGTGTTTTGTAGAGAGAATATGTATTTTGTGGAGAGGTTCGTAAGTGTGTTCGTAATATAAAAGTTGAGTGTTTTAGTGTAAAAGACCGTGTTTAATTCGGAAAATAGAAGAGTATTTATAGGGAAAACGGAACTACGCTTCACGCGCCAGCTGTGCCAGGCGCAGTCTGACGTGTCACGCGCCAATCCACGTGTCATGCGCAAATTGGCGCGCCTGATGCGTCATGCCCAGTAGAAAGCGTACACGTGGTACGCGCTTTGAAAAAAGATAAGAAAGAAAAAGATGCGTCTCGCACAGAGAAGTGCGCTTGGCGTAGGACTCTATATAACACATAAGTCTACGTGGCATGACACGTGCGCTCCGTGCATGCTTACATGGCAGGACACGTGAGCTCGTCACACTTCTGTGCGATTAGCGCAGGATGGTGTGCTTAGCACATGTTGGTGCACTCAGCGCACCGCCTTGCTTTTGACACATTTTGACAGCTTTTTGATAAAAACGCCTTTTAAAGATTTTCTTTTATCTTTTAACTCCGGAAATCTGATTTTACGGCATAAAATCCGATTTTATTATAAAAAATATCTTTGAAAATATTTATTTTATTGAAATAAAATAATTAATTATTATGAAACAAATAATTGGGCTTTTTCAAAGAGTTGGGCTCAAAATATTATTCATTATCATGAATAATTAAGTTGGCTTTAAAATAGGACTTCAACACTTTTCGAAATGGTTTTGGTATGGCTCTTCGGACTGCTCTGCCCTTGGGTCGAACCAATTAAGACCACGGTATGTTTCATCATCGGGCCCTTAAATGGGGAGACACAATTATGTGTCTACATGGAGGAAGAAAATGTAGAGGAGGGAAGAAAAAAGAAAAAAATATATAGTATAAATACAAGCGGGGTACGGTAAATATGGGTGACAAATCGCGTGGAGGTATTAATATTGTAAAAATTGATTCTAACAATCCAACCTTTGGCCGGTACGCTAAATTTAATCTCACTTATTTTAGAATAATCTCAACTTTGGGGGATAACTTCTCAAAATAATCCGAACTCATATTTTTATTGTATATAATAGACTAAAAATGAATTGGTGATGGCAAGAAAAATAAAAGTCTGGATTATTTTGAGAAGCTACACTAAAAGATGAGATCATTATAATAACCAATAGGTTGGATTAATTTCAGCAAACCGGCCAAATGTTGGATTATTAGAATAAATTTTTCCATTAATATTTTGAAAGCGTATAATATGTTTTGCTAACTTATTGTTTAACAAAAGAGTTTTGCTCTGGATGCCATCTAGCTTAGTTATTGGTATTCAAAACCTGGGACTGAATCGCATCTACGTCACTTCGCTTAGTCGCTCATTCACACACCCAAAAAGTACAAAAGGGTTTTGCTAAATGCCGCCCTATTTTTTCTTAGTAACGCCTTGTATTTTAGTATAAAAATACTAAGGTTTACCCCCTCATTCCACCATGCTCTCCTTTCCCCCTTTCCTTAAGAAACCCACCACTCTATTTTAGTCTATTTATTCCCAACTTTTCATTTCCTTATAAAAAGTGAAAAAAAAACCCCACCACACTAATGTGAAACATGTTTGTATTATATTAGTCCATCTAATAATTTTATCATTTTAGTCCAACATACACCAACCGTCATTGACCTGATGTGTTGTATTTATACATAGTTTTTAGATGCATTTAGGTTGAATTTCTAGTTTATATTAGAGCATTTAGGTGCATATTTGCATGATTTACTCAAGTTCTGCTCTATTGCTCCGTGTTTGCTTGTTTTGATGAATTTCAGGTGATTTCAATGCAAATAGACTATTATTGGCAAAGTTTGAGTATAACAAATATGAAGAGATAAGGTAGATTGCATAAGGATCACAAAGCATCTCGTTGGGACGAATTTGGGATAAAATAAAGCAAACCGTTGCTGAAAGAAGTGCTAAAACTAACTCTTATCGTCTCTTTTACAATATTCATAACTTTTTATCTACATATGATAATGGAGTGAATCCAATTGGGTTAGAAATTAGCCTTCAAGAGCTTTCAACGACTGGTCATACATCGAATTTCGATGAGAGACAAGAAAGTTATATGGCGTTTTAAAGATGAGTAGTTTTGATGCTTTTATGCGGGCTCGGGCCAGGCGGATCGTAGTTGCACTTCTACAGAAAATGACCTGATGAGCGGATTCCGCCTCGCCAACCCGGCGGGTTGCAGTTTATATCATTTTAATAAGCGTGTTGCTTAGTTTATTGTTTTAATATAGATAATCTTCTACTAAACTGGAAAAGGCTCATTTTATACTATTATTCTTATTATTAGTTTTCTATGTAGTTTTATTTTCTCCTGAACCCTAGTTATTGTTTTAATTTATTTTCATTCCTAAGTACATTGATTTCAAGATTTTTTTTTTCAATTTGTATTCTTTATTCTCTTTTCATATTATTCTCTTCTCTTATTATTCTCTTTCCATTCTTCATTTTTAGTTCATGATGTTTGTTTATTTTTATTATGTTTATGCTTTCCCTAATTATGAGGAAGGGATTTAGGGATCTATATATGTGTGCATGAGGGATTGTTTGAATGATTAATTGCTTTTGAGTTCGTCTAATTCTTACTATTGAGTTATTTTTGTTATTATACAAGTTCGGCCAAATTTGTTTGATTATTATTTCAACACAAAATTCTAGACCGAGAGGTAGGATTTTGTATAGGCTCTCTTTAGTAGGCTTAACGATCTATGATCATGTGAGAGCGGCTTAGTGAGTTTCGAGCGAGGTAATGTTTGAGAGAAATTACATGTGCCCTAGTGAGTTTGGTTTGTTGAGTTTCTTCTTTCATTCTTGAGATCCTGAATTGCATTCATAGTGAACCATTTCCCTAATCTTTCCCTTATTATATATTCGTGATTTGATTATTGCAATTAGTGAACCAACTCCTTTTATTTAATTTTGTTAGTTTAATATTAAAGTCCAGGTATTATATTATAGTTATCTCCATATGGATTCGATCTTGACTTCACTAACTACCCAAATCATGGACCTTAGGTATACTTTTGATTAGGTGATACGACTCTAGCCTATCATGACCATGTCATTGACCACCTACGGATGTTGTTCACAACCAAGTCCCACATCATGGCAGCCAATGTATGTTATTTCATAAAGTTATTCGCCTGAAAATGTCGTATATATATATATATATATATATATATATATATATATATATATATATATATATATATATATATATATATATATATGTCTAAGTTCATATGAGAATGACCCTTATGGTGAGAACCGCTCAATTTCTCTCATTTTATGAAGATTTTGCTCTTCACGACATTTTTGCTCATTTTATGTTTTGCTCATTTTATGTTTTTGCTCATTTAACATTTTTATGCTCATTTAACAATTCGCTTTTAGTGCAGGAGGTCGTCATCTCGATCGATGTAGGAGTTGTTTGACTCCTATGGTAATATCTTTCACTCAATTATATATACTTTGTATCTATAAAAAGAAATTCATTTGTATCAACATAAAATCAATTTAGTATTTTGTTTTTGTATTCATATTAGACGGTTAAAGCTTTGATTCAAGATTGACTTAGATCAAGATCAAAAGGAGTTCTGGTAGTTGAGGTGGAAGAAAATGCCAAAGAGTTAGAAGAAATCGAGAAAGGTATTGCTTTGTTTATAAAGAATTTTACTTCCATTTTGTATGGCTAACAAGAGTTAGAAGAAATCGAGAAAGGTATTGCTTTGTTTATAAAGAATTTTACTTCCATTTTGTATGGCTAATATTGATTCTAATGTTATTTTTTACAAAGTGATTTTTTTTTTTTTATGATTAGATGTTCAACATATTGATTTGGAAGATGAAGTGATCTAGTGGAGAACAAAGCAAGGAAGGATGTGTATTTATATCATTATATGTAATGAAGAATATGTATTAGATTTCATTTATTATCATCTAAACTTGGACTAGGTTGGAACATGTAAAGCTCTAATGGTTTGTAAAGTTATAATTTGTGAGCTACATTGTTACATGTAAATCTTTAATGGTTTTAACATTTTTTCTCAACAAATCTACAATGAAGTAGTCAAGTAGATGCTACTAGAAATAAGGCGGAATGCTGCCTACTTGCCTAGTGCTTGAATGAAGCAGCTTTGTTTGGAATTTGGAATATATACCCCTAAAAACCAAAACAAGTCCATACCTAGACTGGACCGGAAAAAACAGGTTCGTTCCGGTTTAGACCATAATCTTATCCAGTCCGGTCCAGGTCTGTACAAATTCATTGGACCGATCCACTGGTTCTTCCGGTTCCGTTTTAGTCCGGTTCTTAACCGGTGTGTAGCCCTAGCTGCTGCATCATGTTGTTCCCAAATGCTATGGATAAAGCAACAAATATATGACTACAGAATTAAACTTAATTGTGTTCCCATTTATTGTGATAACACAAGTGCTATAAGTATTTCTTAAGATCCAGTGCATCGTTCTAAAGGTAAACATATTCTTATAAGACACCACTTCTTGAAATACAATGTTGAAAAAGGATTGATCATGTTGGAATTCTGCCAAGCTGATCACCAAATTGCTGATATACTAACTAAACTTTGTGTAGAGAGATATTTGAACAATAAAGATTGGAATTAGGTCTGTTAAAATTATGACGATTATATTTGCCATGTAATTTCCCCTTGTAAATTGAAAATTGATATGTTTAAGATAAGATCAACAAAAGAAAAATTAGGTGAATCCATGCAGTTCACCATGTTCCTAACATGGACCTGAATGGATTAGGAACTACTCACTAATGTCTTCTAATAAGCCCCTTATTATGTAATGTGCCTCTTGAAAATTATGTGACTAAAAGTAATGTGCAAAATTTGGTTCCAAATGCAATAAGTTACTGCAGGTGTAGTAGTTCCTTCTTTTCCGAAAAACAAAAAATCCAAAAATATTCTTCATAGGGATAGATGTTATCATTAGCCTATAATTTCTATCCTTATGTTAATTTCTTAATTTATTTTTCTATCTCACTATTTCACCTAACCGCCACCTTTTTACATCTATCGCTTTCTTTTACCTTAAACCACGTGCCTCTTCTTCTTCCTTCATTCCCCTTAGTTCCCATCTCCCTCAAACGACACTTCCCTCACTTATTCCATTTCGGATCTTGCCTTCCTTCATCTCATATAATTCCTCACCATAATCATGGCAAGAATCAGTGCAAACCCCAATCCAAGAACAAATCAACCAATCTATTCATCGTCTCAACCTTCAATCTCTCCCATGGATTCCTCAGTTCCTCAATCATCTAAAACCATTCAAAGTGTTCCTCCACCATCTTCTCCAAAAGTATCTAAAATTCAGCAAGAACAGGAGCCACAACTTTGAGGGGGAACCTGAATTACTCAATCAAGAAGACATGCAAGCTCTACAGTTCCCAAAAGAGGAACATCACGAAAAATCAGAGTGTATGGATCTTGCTTGGTGTAGGAAAGAAAAATTTACTACAATAGTTGAAGTTATAGAGAAACAAAATTGGGAATAATTGTTTGGTTCGAGCTTTGCCATGTGTTGAGACAGGGAGACCCCCTATCTCCTTTTCTTTTTGCCCTTAGCATGGAATATCTTAGTAGATGCATTGGAAGACTTCATCTGAATGCTGACTTTAATTTTCATCCAAAATGGGAGAGATTGCACCTCACTCACCTTATGTTTGCAGATGATTTATTACTCTTTGCAAGAGCAAACGCAAGCTCAATTACAAAAATCATGACTGCTTTTCAGAAATTTTCTCAAGCTTTAGGGTTAGAAGCAAGTGTAGAGAAAAGTTGTGGTTATATGGCTGATGTGTGCAATGAGGAGGCAGAAATCCTTGCAGCTACTGTTTCTATACCTTTAGGAGTGCTTCCATTTAAGTATTTAGGGGTGCCTTTGACCCTTAAGAAACTAAGCTTCTGACGATACAAGCTTCTTATAAAAAAGATAACAGAAAGGGCTCAAAGTTGGATGGCTCATATGCTCTCTTATGCAGGGAGATTGCAGCTCATTAAAAGTATACATAGTGGCATGCAGAACTATTGGGCTCACATCTTTCCTCTTTCAAAAAAGTAATCAAAGATGTTGAGAGCATATGCAGGAAATTCTTGTGGATTGGCTCTACTAATCCTTCTCAAAAAGGTCAAATAGCTTGGTCTGAATTTCATAAGCCTAAAATTGCAGGAGGCTAGGATGTGGTGGATATGAAGTTGTGGAATAAAGCTGATATTCTGAAACTTTTGTGGGCTTTGGCTTATAAAAGTGATAAATTGTGGGTAAGATGGATTCATGCCTATTATCTCAAGAGAAGAAACTTGTATACTGTTGCTATCAGTAGCAACATTTCGTGGTTATTGAGGAAGATTATAGACAGCAGAAGTATATTAGATGATTTGGGTGGATGGACTAATATTCAAAAAAATGATCACTTTAGTATCAATCAAGTATACAAGCATCTAATAGGGGATCAGGGTAGAGTACCTTGGAGAAGATTGATTTGCAACAATAAAGCAACACCAAAAGGCAAGTTCATCTTGTGGATGGCAGTGAAGAATAGGCTTGCTACTGCTGATAGACTGATATAATGGAATGTTCCTTGTAACATAACATGTTGTTTGTGTGCAAAGGATAATGAATCTATAGATCATCTCTTCTTTGCTTGTGAGTATGTTGCTACTATCTGGAATTCTATTTTCCAGATGCTTGGGATAAGTCCTCAGGGTTAGGGTTTCCACTATGAAAAAACGTCAAGCTGCTATGAAGGCTCATAGTAGAAGCAGACTTGCTCAAGTTTATGTCATGTTGTTCTCTAAAACAATTTATGTCCTTTGGCTCCAAAGGAACAGTAAGATCTTGAAAGGCACTTTGCTTCATCCTTGTAAGGTAGTGAAAGAAGTTATCGTTAAAGTTGCTTCCAATTGTAACGATAGAGATAGGCAAATGTTATTTTTGAATGTTACTTAGCTTTTGTTGGGCTTAGTTTGTTCATGGCTTGTGTTGTTTCCTTCTAATTGGAGGAGGATTTCAAGCTTTTAGTTTGTAATGGTGTCTTTCACCAATCTTTTTGGCAGACAATAATAATTTTGAATTGCCCAAAAAAAATATTTAAAGTATATAAATTTATCTCTATTATATAAGGGAACTCTTGACCCTTCGATATCCATCCTTAATTACCTAAATACCCCCAACTACTAATAAATATTACAAAATCAACTAGTCAATAAATTAAAAAAAAAGTACCCTTAGAAAAAAAAAAATTGGTTATACGGATCCTAAACAAGCAGTTACTTCATTGTACCACCAAAGTAAGAAAAAGCAAACAAAGATAAAACACTATACGACAGTCTCTTCTCCATCTTCTTCCTATTCCAAACCTTCAATTACACTACAACTTCTCTGTTCATCCTCTTGCCAGCCCCAACACAATTTAAAACGGAAAATCAAATCAGGTAATCATAAAGCATAAATAAATTTGATTTTTCCATAATCCCGATACAAATTTAAAGTCTAACATTCCTTTTTGTGATTTTAATTACGAACGCAAAGATATTTGAAGCACCACATACATTCAAGACGAGCAAAAAAAAGCAATTGTAGGTTCAATCAGTAAAACGAAAAGTATGTTTTGGACAAAACTTGAAATGCAAACTGTTTGTATGAACAATAATAAGGAATAAACCAAAATTCGCATAGGCTCGAAAATTATAATAATTGTTAATACCATTCCCAACCAAAACTTCGAAAAAATGTAAAGCAAGCACCCTATCAACTCTACCAACTACTCAAACATTCAATCACGAAATCCCACATATCATAATACAGTATGTCACACAAATTATGTTACATTCACACTCCTAATATCTTAAATTTTAAACCCATCTCAAATCACATAATTCCCATTAGTCGTTACCTTAAAAGACCTTCAAGATCAGACTATCACCCAATGATGTTGGAAGATTCAATAGAACACCATTTACAATACCTCCATAGTGGCCAACCTCGATTAATTATTCAATAAATCTTCAAACATTGAGAAAAATGCAAACTTTGTTGCATTAATTGCTAAAGAAGAACATCAACGTGTTGCGATTTAAGGTTTTCATGGATGGAGTGATATAAGGGGGTTGTAGATAATTGCGATTTAGGTTTTGGATATTGTAGATATGAAATCTTGGTTTTTTTGGTGGGGGTGATATGAGGGGCTGATGGTGGTTCAAGAAAAGGAGATAGAGGGTGTGGAGTGGGAGGAGAGAGAGTGGTTGTCGAAGGGAGAAAAGTGAGGTGGAGAAAAGGGCGTGGACGGAAGATAATAAGGTGGGGGAAGGTGGTTGACGTGGTGGTTGAAAGTGGTGGTCGAAGAAAGTGATGCAATCTCTAGGGCTTTTGAGGTGGTGGAAGGTGGGGTGGTGGAAGGAGAGTGTACTATGTGGTGAGAAATTTAACGTTTCACATGGTGGCCGTCATTAATGACCCAAAAAATCTTGACTAACCATTATTTTGAGAGATATTTGGAGGAAATTGAAGAGACCCAATTCGAAATTCAGGGATTTGAGGAAACCCATTTGAGATATGGGCGAAAATTTTAGAAAAAAGGCGGAAGAACGCCTGAGTTGGAGACACCGGCAGGGGTGAGGAGGAGATAGAAAAGGGGACACTAAAGAGAGAGAGAGAGAGAGAGAGAGAGAGAAAGCTAAAGACAAATTCAAGATTCAGTTTCAAGTGTTAAAATGGTAGTCCCTCATCTGACATCTCTCTCTTACTTAGGAAGAGTTGAAGTAATTTTTTTAAAAGAAAAGTCTTGAAGTATGTTGATCAGTAGATGTATTGTGAAGCGTAGCTCGAGTGAATAGACAAATTTGGACATGAGGTTTTAGGTTTGTACAGTTGTACTAATTACACTGTTTATTTTGAGAAACAATATAAAGAGGTTTTTGTAATTTAGACTTATAAAACTTTCTCAATAAACCAAATTAAATACCCTTAAATGAATAAATATTTACACTATTAAGCTTTGTTAAAATAAAGTAACTAAATTTTTTGTTGTTGGCTATTCACATTTTTTTCACTCTTCATGTATACAACTGTCGCCCTTTTACTTTCCTAAATTTGTTCTAGTATTTACAAAAAATTAGCTGCAAAACTTATAGAGAACTAAACTGATATTACACACATTCCATATGGGGGAGGATTGTACCTTTAATTAATTTAAAGTTGTCTTCTTAGGTAGCTAATCAATATTGAGCTTAGTATCATTGTCATTTACATATTGTCTGTCTTTAAGTATTATGATGGGCGTACTTTTTTATTATGCTTTTCATGAACGCAATTGTTCTTCATTTTTTGTGACCTTTTTAAATTTTAAAGTATTATGTTTGGATTGTTTTGTAAATAAGTATATATATTTTCAATATACTAAAACTATCAAGAACGGAATATATGTGTGTAAAAACTAACATTGTTATTACATCTAACTTTACTCTTATTTTATATAGATTTGATGTCTTTTAACTGAATTTCGTTCTATCCTCTATTGTTGTTCATCTTTTAATTCCTTTTGTTCCTTTTAAATGCAATTTCATAACTTTATTACATTATTTCACCTAATTATTGACTATTCTATTTGCATTTTATATCAATATGGTAACCTATTTTTGACAGATTTATTATTGTTTCAGATTATTAAATATAATTATACAATGAATGTAGGTTCTTATATATGTTTTCGCGTGCATAAAATGCATATAAGACTAGTTATACAAAATATTAACACACAACCATATTGATATAAGTTAAGGAACAAACAGAAAAATGCCCCCTAGAGAGAGAAAGTTAGAAAACCCCTCTAGAGCCCGAGAAAACCCTAGAAAATCTCTTGTTCAGTTCTATCTTCTTTATCAGCCTTCTGCTTTTGCCGTGTGAAATCTACACATCTCTTTTTGCTCTAATTGTTAGATTGTGTATTTTCTTTATTATAAAGTATAATTTAATCATTCAATTGAGGGTTTCGCCCCATTTAAGCTCTGCAATTCGCTTTGTATTGCGATGTAATTATGAGTATTCTACCACAGTAAAGGGGGCTTTTCCACTCTGCTAGCAATTCCGAAGAGTGTAATTATAGGTTACTATTAGTAGCTAGTGTGCGCTTTAAATCTATTTCTTTGGCGTATTTGATTAAATTCCTATGGTTTCTAGGGTTCAAATTCAAGATTAGTGGTAAAATAAGGGTTTTCAATTTGGGTGCATTTATGGCGCTGAGTTCCTGTCGCTTTCTTAATGAACTCTTCGCCTTCTCTGTTGTCTGGTCATTCTTGAGTGGTGTTCGCTAGGGTTGGTGGAAGGTGCAGTGTTCAATTTTTTGATCTTTTATTGTCCTTTTGGACATTATGAGCAGCCAAGCATTTAATGTGATGGTAAGGTTCAGATTTCTCTCTGCGAAATGTAAATTTTTGGCTTTTCTCCTCATAAACCCTAAATCCTATATAAAGGATGTCCAGGTAAAATTTTCTAGTCATTTTCTTTTCATTCCTTCCTTTTGTATCTCTTATAGTTTGACTATTGCTCTTGTGTGGTTAATAGCTATTTCTTCTCTAAAAATGGGTACTCCTAGTTCCTTTAAATCTACGTTTCTTAGTGGGTATAATTCTGTTATATGCTTAGTTCCTTCGTTTGATTTTGATGTTCATGGAACTAATGCTGGTGTCCCATACTGGGGCTGGGTCTGAGGTAAGGTGGCTGATGCTGGTGAGCCCTCTTTCCCTGTTGGGTTCCCTGAGTTTCAAGTGTTGGATGACATTCCTCGGGTCCAAAAGGACATTGAGAAGCTGTTGAAGTCTTGTTTGGTAGGCAAAATGTTGGGCTCCCCGGTGGACTTGCATACAATCATTGCAAGGACCAAGGCTGACTGAAAGTTTGTTAAGGGGGATATTGAGTATCTCGAGATGGGAAATCAATGTATAATGGTACGTTTTGCCAACCCTAATGACTGTTTTCTTGTTTGAAGTAAGAGTCCATGGCATGTTCAGGGTGAATTATTCGTAATTCAGCCTTGGAAATCTGAATTTGATCCTTTTTGTGAGGAAATTAAGTAGGTAGACCTGTGGGTGAGTATCCTACGTTTCCCAATTGAGTTGTTGAACTTTGAGTCTATTGCTAACCTATTTGCTGCTAATAACATTGGTAGTTTAATTAAGCTTGATCAAAATTCATTGCTGCGTAATAAGATAAGATTTACAAGAGCTTGTGTGTGTGTGAATATCAATGACCCTTTGTCTGAATATGCTGAAGTTGTGAGGGTTGGAGGGAAAGTGTCTGGGTATGTTATCTGGTACGAGGATGTTTCTTCAGGTTGCTTGTTTTGTGGGGATGAGTCGCATGCTATTGAGGTGTGTTCATTATTGTGTTCTCCTCAAAAAGAGGTTCAAGTAAAATTGCCTAAAATTCTAAGCAAAAGCTAATAGCCGAGAGTTTACTGAAAGTAAGAATGCAAGTTAACCATGATTCCACAGCTGTGGAAACTCATGTGGTTCATATTAAGCCAAAAAATTTTGTGAGAAAAAACAATTCTAAAGTCCAAAGAGGTTTTTCCTCAAATGTTGTTAAGAATGCCAAAACATCTGCTGGGAAGGGTATTCTTATTAACGATACAGCTGTGTTGCCTTTGAAAATAAGATTTGCTACTCCATCTGTGTTAGGAAAAGTAAGTCTATTTTGTATGCTGCTAATCCTATTTTGGATTCTGATGTGAGCTCTGATGATGAGGCTACTATGTGTCTTGACCCAATTTATGTTGCCCCTCCTAAGCCCATTATTTTGGGCCTTAAAGCTGGGGTGAGAGTGGTGAGTCTGATGCTGCTATTGGATCCCCCCTCTCTTCTGCCTTGGTGCCTGTTCCTACTCCCCTGCGAGTTATTTTTCCTGCTCAGTTGTTCAATCACAAGCAATTTCATCCTTTGGCTGTTGACAACTTTGATGATGAGCCAATTGTCATTTCATCGGAAGATGATGATGACACCAATCTGCTGGATGAAGCTGATGATTTAATTCAAGGGGTGGATGGGTACCTTGAGTCCTCCTTTCATTCTTTCTCATATGATAGCTGAACAAAGAGGAGGAAGAGTAGGTTCGGGGATGAAGGTCACTCTTCTGGCCTAGAGAGAAACAGAGGTTAAGTTTGTTTTCCTCCCCAATCCATCATTTATTTAGATGTCATTAGCGTTTTGGAATGTTCGTGGATGCCAAAGGAAGAACCTTTTTGTTGAAATAAAGAATTTTTGTTCAGCAAATCATGTGGATATCATGATGATTTGCAAAACAAAATCTGTTATTCCTCTTCTAATAGTTCTATTAGGAGGTGTGGTTTTTCTTACTTTGATTTTATCCCTACGGAGGGGAGACTTGGTTGATTGTGGGTTATGTGGAGAAATAGTTTAGCTAATCCTTTTGTCTTGGATGTAATATTTAAAAGTACTCGGTTTATGGTAAGTAATATTAAGCTAAGTTCTTTGCATGTTTCATATATTGTTATTTTTCTATATGCCCCAACAAATGCTAGTGACAAAAATCATTTTTGGGATGAACTTTGTGATTTATCTTTAAATCTCCCTTTTTTTAGTAGGAGACTTCAATGAGATCAATTATCCATCTGATAAATAAGGTGGTAGTGCTATTGCCTTATCTCGATTCAACCAAATGAATAGTATAAAAATTGCTTAGATTGTGATGAACTTCCATTCTCAGGCCAATGTTTTATATGCAGGAAAAGAAGAAGTGGAGTTGATAATGTTCTTGAAAGATTAGATAATAGTATGGAATGGTTAAAAATTTTTCCTTTGGCAAAACTTAGACATCATGTATTTTCATCTTCGGACCATTGCTTTATTTCTCTTTCCTATCTTCCCAAATCTAATTTAAAAGCACCTCCCTTTAAATTTGAGAGGATGTGGTGCGTAAGGAAAGATTTTGATATCCTTGTAAAGAAAACTTGGTGCGAAAAGTTCAATGGATCTCTTATGTTTCGTTTAACTCAAAAGTGTAAACTTCTCAAGACAAAAGCTAAGGAGTGGAATAAAACAAGATTCGGTAATATTTTCGCCAACTTGTATTAGTTGATAAAAAATTTGAATCAATCCAAACTCTGCTTATTATTGATCAAGGTAATCTTAATTTACAGAGAGCTCAAGAACGGTGGCTAATTAAACGACGTAATCTTTTCGAATTTCAAGAGATATTTTGGTTTCAAAGAGCTAAAACAATGTCCATTGCTAAAGGGTACTCTAATTCCAGATATTTCCACGCTTGTGCCTCTATTAAGAAAAATAGGATTAATCTTGATTCGTTTACGACAAATTCTAATATTATTATTACTAACCCAGAGCAAATTCCCATTTTTGTTACCCAAGAATTTCATGAACGGTTTAATTCTAATCCTAATTGTAAGTTTGATAGTAGTTGCGATTTTTCTCTTATATCCCCAATTATATCAGACGAGGATATAATCATATTTTAACTCAAGAAGTAACTGTTGATGAGATTAAATTTTCTCTCTTCGATCTTGCTCCTAATAAGTCTCCAGGTCCAGATGGGTTTCCCCCATTTTTTTCCCAAAAATACTGGACGTTGGTGGGCAATTCAGTAATTAAGTCGTGTCAAGCCTTCTTTCATTCAGGTTTTTTGCTAACTGAAGTTAACCATACTTTTCTTACCTTAATTCCTAAAATTAATAACCCTTCTGTAGCAAATCACTTTAGACCTATTAGTCTTTGCTCAACTATATATAAAAATATCGCTAAAGTTTTAGCTAATAGACTTTAACTCGTTTTAGGTAAAATTATTAATCCGCTTCAGGGAGCGTTTGTTCCTGAGAGACTATTTCAGGATAATATTTTATTAGCACATGAAGTTTTTCATTCTTTCAAGAATAATCTGGTAAGGAAGGTTGGTTAGCCATTAAATTAGATATGGAAAAGGCTTATGATAGATTAGAATGGAACTTTATTTGTACAATGTTAGAAAAATTGGGTTTTAATGAGAAATGGATTCATTGGATGAGATTATGTATTTCTTCTGTTTCCTTTTTAGTTCTTGTCAATGGTATTCTGGGGGAGCGGTTTTTCCCATCTCGTGGAATTAGACAAGGGAAATTTTAGCCGGTCTTTGAGTGGAGAAATACTTTTGGGTGTCAAAGTAGGCAGGGATGAAAATCCCGTTTTTGACATTGGCGGATGATACTATGTTGTTCGCTAAGGCTTCAGATCGTAGTTGTCAGATTATTAAGCAGGTATTGGACAAATACTGTCTAATGTTGGGTCAACTTGTTAATTTTCATAAATCTGTTTTCCAAAGTAGAAAGAACATTTCTTCTCAAGCTGATTTAGGCTTTGAAAAATATTTTACAAATGCAAAACTCTCTCTCTTTAGGAAAGTATTTAGGGTGTCCCATTATTGATGGCCGAGTGTCAAAAGCTACTTTTGGTAAGACAATCCAAGCAGCTCAAAATCAACTGACTAAATGAAAAGCCAATTCATTGTCTCAGGCTGGGTGCTCAGTTCTTATTCAGGCTAATTTATCTACTAAAGCAAACTTTCAAATGCAAAGTTTTTTGCTTCTGTCTTCGATTCATTCTGAATTAGATAAAGCGTATACAAATTTCTTTTGGAATAAAAATGCGGATTTGGGGTCTGCTAATCTTATTGGTTGGGATCGTATTTGTGTTTCTAAAAAATTTGGGGGACTAGGTTTTAGGAAGCTAATACTAATAATGTAGCCTTACAAATGAAGTTACTTTGGAAAATCATTGATAACTTGGCAAATATTTGGGTTCAAATGATCGCCAAGAAGTATATAAAAGAGGTTTCTATTTTAGATTATTCTCCTTCTACTAATTCTTCTTGGTAGTGGAAGAAGCTTATTTCTGTGCGCGACATCTTCAAAAAAGGATTACGTTAGATTGTTAATGTGGGTACTCAAGTTTCTTTTTGGGAGTACCCAATTTCCTCTATTTGTTCGCCTGCTCAGAATTATGAGAATATTTTTGTCAGTGACGTTATTGCTGAATTTCGTCAGTGGAACAGGGAGCTGTTGTCCTCTATTGTTTCTGTGGATGTTTGCAATGCTATTTTGAGTTTGTTTATTCCTCAAAATGTGGGTTCATATAAATTAATTTGGGGCTGACTCCGGATGGAGTTTATTCAATTAAGTCTGGGGCTTTACTAGTTCAGGGTTTGGCTATTGATCCTCCTCCCCCAAGCCTTTTAATTGGATTTGGGGTTTGAAGGTCCCTCCTAAAGTAAGGACCTTTCTTTAGAAGCTTTGACAGGATGGTCTGCCGACTAAAGCTAGGTTGGAGAAATGTCATGTTTTCCTCCCTCAGGAATGTGTTTTTTGCAACCACCCGTATGAGGATGGTAATCATCTTCTCTTTAGTTGTCCTTTTTCTAAGGATGTTTTTTCTAGTCTTAACAATATTTATGGGTGGTCTTGTCCCCCCTCTTTTTCTATGTCGGATGATATTGTTGTGAATTTGAATTGCGTTAAGGATTTATCGTCTTTGGCTGACTTTGCCCGATTTAGCATCTCGTGGTGGTTTATTTGGTTTGCCAGAAACAAGATCATTTTTCAGGAGGAGGCGTCTTCTCATTTGGCTGTTGCTCATAGTGTGGCCAATTTTTTTGTTGGGTGGTCCAAAGCTCTGGTGCACGATGCTATAGTGAATCATGTTCCGTATGTTCGTCCCTCGTTATCGTCAAGGGTTGTTGACGTTGCCTGGACTCCTCCTCCTAAAGTTGTTCTTAAATTAAATTTCGATGGTTCTACACTCTCCGATGGTCGTGCTGCTTTTGGGTTCATCATCAGGGATCATTTGGGTGCTCTGTGTCTTGTTGGTGCTATGAGCTCTCTTCGGGCTGTTCTATTCTTAGTGCTGAGGTTTGGGGTTTGCAGGAAGGTATTCATGGGGCTAGGTTCAGCTATTGCTCTTATTATTGAAGGCGATAACCTACTGGTCGTTAATTCTCTCAGAAGGTGCTGGAAGGTTCCTTGGGAGTTTGGTGGGTTAATCCGGGATTCGACTGATAACTTGAAGAATGTCTTTATCGTTTCTATCAACCATTGTTTTAGGGAAGCGAATCAAGCAGTGGACTTCATGGCTCATAAGATTCCATCTCGTCCGAAAGGATGCTGTAGGCTGGTCCTATTCTAGCATGCAGACCTAGTTATTTCTTTCTTGTAACAAAAAAAAATATTGATATAAGTTAAAAAAAAAAATGTTCAAAAGGTCTTGGCCAAGCTTGGGAGAGAAGCCCGCCGAAGTGAAGTGCGCGCCTTCTGTTTGTTTACCGGGAAAAACACGAATTGTATTTGTCGCACAACTCTCTTCCTTACCCAACTCCTTGTTCCAATTCTCTCTCTCTTTTTCTGACAATCTAGACACAAAGACGCGACAATAATGGGGATCTGGGCGAGCAAGGAACCCCCTCCGCCGGTGGTGTTGGTCCCACCCCTTTTCGATTTTCCTCCGCTTGGAGCTCGAACCAGGTTCCCGGACTTTTACGGTTATTTCTATTGAATTTCTCAATTCTTAACTTTACCTTCCTTTTTACTTTTGTAATTCTTTTCCGGGAATCTGCGACATTTTCGTCTATGAAATTCCCACTAATATATAGTCGTAGACGTCAAATATGCCGGTTGTGAGCTACGACGGGAAGTTTTGACCTCTACAACAATATATTGGTGACGTTTTATTCAGGAAAATGCCACGGAAAATTATGTACATTTGGGAGATGTACTAGAGTACTTGTAAATTATAATTCTCTGTAATACTCTGCCCTGTCCTTCCATTTTCCGTTTGGACATTGGGTGCATTGATGTACCGAAAACATAATTGGTAATAAAAAAAAACTTTAGAAATTTATTTCAAAAACAATGACAATTTTTTTTTTTTTTAATAATTTTAATATTGATTATATGGGTATTCTAGGTATTTCAGGGGACGCCAAAGTCGTGAGGTGTTCCCTTATCAAATAGAGATTTTTCTTGTTTTACTTTGTTCGTGTGTTTTTCCCAAGTAATTTTGGTGTCCTTATTTCTGGGCTGTTTTTGTTTTATTTTTTAGCGAGAATGTGTACATATGGAGGGGAGACTACTTATGTATTGATGGGTGGGATAATTTTCAACTGCTTAGTTGACATGCAGGTTTTTATTTTGATATTTATGCAGGATGTTGGAGTCCTCGTATAATTTGTTATTTGGAAAGCTTGCTCTGAAATGTCTCTTTGAGGATTACTTTGATGACCCGAGGAACTTTAGCACAAAAATCTTGCTAAAGCCGTTGGATGACCCTCATGTAGATCTTATTGCAACTGTATCCTTTTTGAATAATGATGTGAGGTGTGCAATTTCTGTATAAGGTGATGGATCCAGTTATTGTACTCAAATTGTTATGATGGCATGGCCTTGCCGCCCTTTTAGAGTCTAAGGGGGTGTTCTCTTAACCTAAACTTATTCGACCTAACTAGATCTAATAAGTCCTGAATTTATCTTATGTTTACACTTGAGTACACCTGATGGGCCCTGAAACTTTATTTTTGAAGGTTAATAGGATGCACCCTGGATTGGTTATGAGGTAAGGCAACATACATCTTAGGTTGTCCTCGTGTATTAGGAAAACAAATCGATAGGTGAAATTGGTAGTGAAGATTTAAAGTGAAGATTTAAATTGATAATGTGATGAAAAAAGTGTAAAATTTGATGATGATATGACATTTTGGGTCCTTTATTTAATTTTAGAGGTTTTATTGTTGAGAAACCATTGTTTTCTATAAGACTATGAGCTTCTTATACTTCTTTTTAATTTTTTTTTTTGTAAGGGAATGAGCTTCTTATATTTGATCTTCATATAATAGTGACATTTTCTTCGTCTTCATGGTTGATAATTTAACATAATTCAAAACAAACTGAGGGGTTCCATTTTTTCGTTGTCTTTCTTCATATTGATTACACCTTCGTATGTTGGATCAGCTGCATTGTAATTTTGGTAATCATGAGCTGATAGTGCTCAGTTATTAGAATAAGTGCCAACATTTGCTTCTCTTTGTAGAGAAGGGTGAGTGACCATTAGCACCTATGAGCTCTGGTTCCAAAATTTCTAGTGTCATCCCAAATAGCTAATCAAACATTTTGTTCAACCAGTTGTGAGTTTAACATTTAAGACTTTATTCAATCTTTCGTAAATTTATAGCTATGCAGACCTTTTCTTGGAATTTTTTGCCAAATGCAGCGCTTTGAAGTGGCCACTTTGTTAATTGCAGGCTTGCAGCTCTTTTATTTCAATCTCTTCAGTTGAAGTCTCAAATATTCCAAACACTTTTAAGTTGCAACCCCAAAACGACCTATTTTCACGCCTTTTAGGCTGCAACTTGAAAGTATTTGGTTTATCTGAGGCTGCAATTGAAAAGATTGAAATGAAAGGGATGCAATTAACAAAGTGGCCACTTTAAAGGGATGCATTTGGCAAAAAATTCCCTTTTCTTATGATTGCTTTTTCAGAAGCCAAAAATTGAGAATTGTGAAAATGAACAACATTTGATTTCTTAACTACTAATAGGTTTCTGGTCCTCTTAATCGTAAGTCTGAGGGAAACGTTGCAAGTAATGCACAGTTCCGTTGGCAAAGGTATACCAAACCTTCAGATGACTCCTATTTGTATATGTTGATATTAACTAATGAAGTTTAGTCACCTGATTCATTTTTGCTTCTTTTTTCTGACAAGCAGTGATGTTGATGATCCTCACACATTTGTTGACTTATGTGTTGCAAACACTGATCCGTAAGGAACACTATCTTGACCAAAATTCTACATGTTCCTCCTATAGAACTTGTTGCAGTTTTCTGGCTCCGCAACAATGTTGTCATTCTTTGTTAATATAAAAGGCTACTACAATCAGTGGGGGAAAGCATTACATGTATGATTCTCCCACAGGATTTCTGTTTCAAAAAGTTGACAATTTCTATAGAACTGGAATAGCTTGTGCATGTATTTCTGCACTTGAACCCTAAATCATTTAATAGTATATATGATTTATTTTAGGGTGTTACGTGTACGATCTTGTGCATATTACCCAAAATATGGATTTGGGGCCTTTGGAATCATCCCGCTTATAATAAAGACAAGGTACTATCTGAAAGTGAGAGTATAACAGGTTCTGATTTTCAGTACAGATAATCATATAGAACTTGGTGCTTGTGCAGGAAATCACCTGATGATTATGGTGTGATGGGATTGAGATACGGCTCAGGGAACCTTTCATTTGGAATGACAGTTGTTCCTTTCCCTAGTATATGGCCTACCTTGCCATTTAATTCATTGAGTTTCAAGGAGTCATTTATGGGTTATGAAATCTTTCATTTCTTGCCTTTTGCTAGTATTTGATGACATTCAAAAAGTCATTAGTTTTGTGTTCTAGAAATGGTGTTTTATTTGCCTTTGCTGGCGGAGATCTTTTATGCTCACTATATCAAGAAGTCTATGCTTTCTCATATACTCCCTTCATTTTCCTAAGTTTTACCCATTTACTCTTGAAGTGATCAAAGTTATAAAAATTGAGCATCTTTTTTAATCCATATATAAGAAAAACTAAATTATCATGTGATTGTGTTAGATTTGTTCTGATATATATTTTGATGATCTTAATTTTTTAATGATTTCTAATAATATGTGGAAAAAGATTTTAATGGTCAACGATGTGTGTTGGAGACCGTGTGAAATAGAGACGAGTAGAACTTAGGAAAACGGAGGTACTCTGATCTAGTTGTCTAGATCAGTAGGATCAACCAATCAACTAGTAGTGCTTATTCTCATTTATGCATATGTGAACAGCCACATCATGAAGAAATATGTTGCTACAATGATAATGTTGATGGGGTCTCCATGGTTTATGTTATATCAGCTAAGATTATTACTGCCTGCTAAGTGCTCCATTATCAATCTTTCTTTTCCTCCAGACTCTGATGAGTTTCCTAGAAGTGCTTGGTTGGTCAGCAAGATGGGTAGACTTACTGCAGGGGCACAATATGAACCACAATGTAAGCACCATAATCCCCAATCTTACAATGTACAATGCATCAATGTCAAAGTTAATACTCGAGTTAGTTTTCTGCCTTATCACAGTTTCTTGTTCCGTTTGTTTGAGCTTGGATTTTAAGTAGTTTATACTTTTTGTTACCTCTAACATCCTTAAATCCTTTAGGCGAGTAAGCTGTATAGCTCACATTGCAGGTTCAAAAAAAATTCCGTTTGTATGGAATCAAGCTGTTTTGCTGTCTTTGATGGTCGCTGACCCTCATATAATTTAATCTTGCAGATCGAGATGTTATCGATTTTATAGATGTATTCTTATTTACAAGTTGAACGGAGTTCTTTGAATGTTAGTGTGCCTTGCTAGTACCCAAATATTTCTAACGAGGCTTCCTAAGACGTAGAAACTTATTTTGAGCCTTGTAGGAGCTGTTTGAAATCAAAATCTTTCTGAAAACATGTTTTACTTCATTTTCTTCAACCATAAGGACAACCCTGGAAGATTGCTCTTATGTCGACTATATGTTAGATCATCAGGTGAGTTCTTGAGAAAATGCAACTGCTATAATATATATATTTGGAAGCAAGTGTTATGCTTCTTTCATTCGATGTATTCAGAAAAGGCATATTTAATAGTTTTATTTAAATTTGGGATGCTAGGGTAAGTAGCTGGCATCTGCTTAATTTTGCCCTTGGATGTAAACATAAGGTAGTCCTTGTTCAATTATGTGTTATTTCACAAGGGTCATTCTATTTGTCGGTTTTCTTACGTTTATACATCTCCAAGTGATGTGTAGTACAGCCGCATGAGGTTTGTTGATGCTTTTTGCAGATAGTTTGGTTATCGCTTATTTAGTTACTTTGGTTTTTGTTTAAAGTTTAGATGGTAGAGCATCAGCTAGATAATTTAAATTTTTGATGAGTACTTTCTACATGTGAATAATTAATTTCAGATGGAACCAAAGATGATTTTAGATTTAAAAATCTGAAGAACTGGAGCTGTGCAATTGGATATGGATTGGGGTCAGGCAGTCCACTGAGCCCTTCTTTCAACTTTGGTCTTGAACTAGCAAATAGTTCCCAGGTATATAAATTATTATCATCGGTGTAATATTATCTTGTTTACCTGTTCTGTATATCTTCTTGGCCTTAAAACTTTCTTCTTCTTTTGTCATTATAGGAAAAGCAATATGTTTCACTTGCCAATAGGTGTTATCTTATACTTCCCCCGTTTTTTTGGCAACATTTCCTATTTTGGGAAGTTGAATATTACTTGCAACATTGACATTTTTGGCAATAGATTCTCTCTTGCGCTATCCTAGAACATGAGGGTTCTTTTTTATCTATCTTTATCTCTCTCCTCTCCTGAATTCTTGCGTCATCCTTCAATGTTGCAAGTAAACAAATCGGAGGAAGTATATTAAATATGTTTATGACGTATTTAGGTTCAGATTCTAGTAAAAAGAGAGTGATACACTCCACGACCACCTATTAAGTTCACCTATATAGGGAGAGGGGCAAATCTGTCAATAGTTTCATTTAAGTTATGACACATGTTCTCGTGAATACACACATATGTCTGGGGATTTCTTTAATTAGGAGAGTTTGTTATAAATGGAGGGAATACAGGGAAAGTGTCACAGCAGTAGTAGCTTATAAATAAAGCATGAGATGAAAGAAGAGGTATCCAGAAAATAGAGTGAGAGAAAGTGACTTGGGAGAGCTCCACATCCTCTCGAATGAGTGTGGATTGTATTTGGTTTTCTTACTTGGATAATCAATGCAATAATATCTAGTTACTGTTCTTGATAATTTGCTTTGTTTAGTTGAGTTCCTAGCAAACTTGGTACTAGAGCAAGTGCATTCCATTATTGGGAAATCATGTCGAGAACGCATTGAGTTTAGACCAGCTTGATGTTGAGGTAGCTAAGGGGAATATCCTAGAAGTGGTGGCTAAGGGGAATTTCATTAAGGTGCTTAGAGCTGACATTAGGGCTGACTGCTGAGGCTCAACTTCTTCATGGGCCCAGATCCTTGGACCATGCAATGGATGTGGGCATAAAAGTCAAAGATAAGTTTAAATGGGCCACAAAAAAGAAAGTTGGGCCAGGCCAAAGTAACTGCAAAGGAACAATTTACTTGGACCCTATAATTCTCAAAATTACAGCAATGGTTACCTAAATCTGAAGTAACTCATACCCAAACTCCATGGCTGGGAGTGTGTCCATCACCAGTCCACGAACGACCCAATCCATTCGAGTGGCTAGGCCCAAAACTGAGCTCCGTAGTTTGAGTGAGAAGAAATTATAATCCAAAAGTGAGAAAGGCCTTTGTTAGAGATGTGATGAGAAGTGGGGACCTAGACATAGGTGTAAAAGGAGGGAACTCAGTGAACAAGCTTAATGATCTTAGTTTTAAAAGGCGCAAGGCGCAAAGCGCACCGAGGCGCAAGGCGCAAAGCGCACCGAGGCGCAAGGCGCAAGGCGAAGGCGCATGCCTCCCGTAGGCGAGGCGCACCTTTGATGCGAAAATGATTAGAAATAAAAAATAGAAGCATTGTAATACTTGAAACAACATAGAAATTATATTAAAGACCCATAAAAGGATATAAGAAAGCATAAATCATCGCTAAAGTACGGCAACAAGTCAAAGCACTAAATAGAAAGAAAAGCAAACAAAGTTTTCAAGATAGTGGGGCTAGAACAACTAGAAATCTAAATCATCATCATCAACATCATCATCCAAGTCATAAAGATCAACATCCTCATCTTCTTCATAGTCTCCATCTCCTCCAAAGTCATCTTCATTTTCATCCTCATCATCATCTAACACCGTGACTCTACGAGCATCTCTAGGAGTGGAGCTACTAGCAAGACCTTTCCCTTTATCAGGTCTAGATGAGGATCCCGGACCATCCTTTGCTAGCCTTGATGCTCTAGTGACGTAACTAGGCTCATGAGCTCCCGAAGCTCTAGCAACCGTACGCCATGTCAAGTCATCACCCTCAAATACAAAGTCATTATCTTCATCAGAAGAGTTATCATCCATTCTTCCAAGGAGCCACTCACTGCTATCATCAATCTCCTCTAAGAGAATTGGATCCACGGTGCCTTTCCTATCATATCGGCGTTAAGCACGATTAGATTTCACAAACACCATGTCATTCAATCGACTTTGTGCCAATCTGTTTCGCTTCTTAGTATGAAGCTAAAGTAAAACCTCATTAGTATGCTATTAGACATTATGGTATTAAAGCGAAAACCATAAAAATAAAGATACTTACAAGCTGAAAAACACCCCAATTTCTCTCACAACCAGTAGCACTACAAGTGAGGCTAAGAACCTTTATAGCAAATTTCTTGAGGTTCGGTGCAGAAGATCCAAAGATAGACCACCATTCCGCTATTAGATTTAAATGTAAACATTAATATTTAAGATATCAAAGATATTGAAAATTAATATTTATGTTAAATAAATATTTACCAGGTGCTTTTGTCTTTCTTTGCCTAATGGCCGCGGGTTGGGTAAAGAGACCGGTTGCATTCTTGTATATATCCAACTCTCCAATGATCTTGTCTTGAGTTACTACATCCGGAGTCAACCTTGTAATGCAACCAAACAACCCATTCATAACTTCTTTACAACCGACCTCATCGGGATTCTCATAAATGAACTCCGGATTGAGGAAATAACCGGCCGCATGCAAAGGTCGATGAAGTTGACAATCCCACCTTCCATCAATGTACTCAAAAGCTTTCTTGTAGTTTTCCTCTTTCATGGAGAAACTCTTAGCAATAGCCTCCTTAGCTCTATCCATAGCTTCATAAATGTAACCCATAGGTTGTTTTCTTTGAACTTAGTCATGTTCATCACTAGCCCAAAAACACTTAAAATGATAGGTGTGATGAAGGGACAAGAGGTTGTGATAATGGTAGACCCAGGGGCTACCCACAATTTCATTTCCACTCAGTTGGTGAAAAAGTTGAACCTGCCATGACTCACACTAAGGCTTTTGGGGTTTCACTAGGAACTAGAGAGCACTTAAGGCAAAGGGGAGTGCAAGGTGATTGAGGTGCAAGGCATTACTATTGTGGAAGATTTCCTTTTATTGCAACTAGGAAATTTTGATTTGATCTTGGGCATTCAATGGCTTGAGAAGCTCGGGACTATGACCACCAAGTGGAAGACTTAAACATAAGTTTTCAATAGGGACAAGCATAGTCACACTAAAGGGGGACCCAAGCTTAGGTTGGTCCAGTATTTCATTAAAGTATTAAGGAAGGAGAAGCAAGGAATTTTAGTGGGGTGCAATATAATGGAAGGTAAATCAGATAAGGAACAAGAGAGGGATTTTATGGAGGAGACGACAGGGCACTTAACAAGGTAACAATACCTACCTTATAAGTATCCAATTCCTATCATAGATGAATTGCTTGATGAATTAAATGGTGCTTCTATTTTTTTCCAAACTAGACTTAAAGTCAGGATATCATCAAATCAGAATGAAAATTAAGGATATCTCGAAAACAGCCTTCAGGGACCCATGAGTGATTGGTGATGCCTTTCGGCCTCACCATTGCCCCAACCACATTTCAGGCTTTAATGACTGAAGTTTTTAGGCCATATTTGAGGAAATTTGTGCTTGTGTTCTTTGATGAGATCTTGGTCTATAGTAGAGATGTAAAGGCCCATGTGGAACATTTGGATCAAGTATTAGGGGTGCTGGAACAACATCAATTGTTTGCAAATGGTAAGAAATGTTAGTTTGGTAAAAAGGAAGTAGCCTATCTTGGGTATGTAATCTCAGGCCAAGGGGTAGTTGGGGATCAAAGCAAGGTCAAGGCCATGAGAAAACTTAAAAGAGCTAAGGGGTTCCTAGGCCTTACTGGGTATTATAGAAAGGGTATGCTGAAATTGTTCAACCTTTGAACAACTCAAGAAGGATAACCATGGGTGGGGTACTTAAGCTATCACTACCTTTAACACATTCAAAGCAGCAATGACCCATGCCCTATATTGGCGATGCCTATTTTCTGTCAGTATTTTTAGGTGGAAATCGATGCTTTTTGGTTTGGTTTGGCGGCGGTCCTTAGTCAAGTAGGACATCTAATTGCTTTTTTCAGCAAGACCTTGGGTAGTAGAGATAGATTGAAATCAATCTATGGAGAAGAACTAATGGCTATTGTTTTTGTTGTCCTTAAGTGGTGGCACTACCTCTTAGGGAGGAAGTTTGTGGTTAAAACTGACCAACAGAGCTTAAAATTCTTAATGGAGCAAAAATAAGTTGGGTCTGAGTATCAAAAGTGGGTGAGCAAGTTGTAAGGGTATGATTTTGAGATTTGCTATAGGATAGGGGCATCTAACAAAGTTGTTGATGCCCTGTCTATGGAATACCCACGTCAGGTCCCATGTTGCAAGCTGCCATTGCTATTCACTGCTGTGACTCACCCTAAACCACCTGTGCTGGTGACGTACAAGAGAAGACACAAGGCAAAAAGAGGTGAAGCTGAGCTGTAGAATATTCCCAGCAGTACTGAGTTGGAGAATGAAGGAAATTTCTGACCACCTTCCAGAAAGGGCTAGCTTGTCTTTTATTTAATATTTCTGTTGTAGGTAGTGGGAGTGTTTTGTAATAAAAGGGGGAAAGTTGTACCAGGGGAAAGGTATTGAGAAAAGTAGTAAGAGAGAGAAAACCTTGGGAGAGCACTCATCCTCTTGAATGATGAGCTTGTATGAAGTTGATGACAATCAGTGGAATACAATCTATCCTTTTTAGCTTATTTTACTGTTATTGAACTAGCTTGTTCTGAGTACCTAGCAACTTGGTATCACAGCCGAGCGATTCCCCCCTCACAGTACTAAAAAAAAAAAAAAAAAAAAAAAAAAAAAGGAGAAGGAAGAGATACCCCATTGTCAGCCATGGTTGGACCTTCAAACAACACCCAGAGGCTCGATAGTTTAGAACAACAATTCGTTACATTCCAGAATGACCTACCCGGAGAAATCGCACGCGCGATGAGTAGAGTGGCTGAACCTCTTTAGCAGGCCCTCACCCAACTCACGGCGGCGTTGGAGAAAACCAACACCGACATGAATGACAATCGGATTCGACTGGAAGGACGGCTTGATCGGACCAGAGAGAACCAAGATGCGGCGATTGCGAAGATCCGCGCCGATCTAGCAAAGGTGGAAGCCGAGATTCGAAGGACACCGGTCATTCCGCGACGAGATTTGGAGGAACCCTTGCTGCCGGGAAACTCGCCGCGTCGTGCTGACGACCGGGAGAGCGGACACCTCTACTCCATGCTGGGAGGGGGTGGACGGCAAGATGACGAAGAGTTGGAGGAAGTTGGGCGAAGAGGGGACTTCACTTTCGAAAACGGGGGTACTGGTGGTCTGGGGTGGCGCTTTAAGAAGTTGGACCTTCCCACTTATGACGGGCAGAACCCGGACGGATGGATTATGCGAGCCGAGCGATTTTTCAAGTTTTACCGACTTAGTGAGGAGGATAAACTGGAGGCGTCGGTTGTGGCCCTAGACGGAGATGCGCTTTTCTGGTTTCAATGGGAGAATAGGAGGCACCCCATTCGACGATGGGAGGAGTTGAAAGGCATGCTCCGTCGACAGTTCCGTTCTACGTTCATCGGAACCCTCCACGAGCAGTGGTTGGATAATCGGCAGTGGGAGGGAGTGGCGGAGTACCGCCGGAAGTTCATAGAACTTTTGGCTCCGTTAGAAGGCGTTCATGAAGAAATTGCAAAGGGTCAGTTTATTAACGGGCTCAAGGGAAAGATTAGAGCCGAAGTAAGAGTGTTGGGCCCAACCAGTTTGGACCAGGCCATGGACTTGGCACTTAAAATAGAGCATAAGCAACAGCAAAGGTGGGGCCGAACTTGGGAGAACACAACTGGGCCTCAACCAACTTCATCCCTTACCCCCCAGCCCACCGCTATAAACACCACCTCAGCCCAAAGCACCTACTCAAACTTAACCCACCCTAATCCCACAAAAACATCCCAGCCCACAAACACATATTACCCAGGTCAGAGTTCCATTCAATCCACTGGTTCTTTTGCTCCTAGATCCACAACCTCTTCTTTGGGCCGAGCTACGGGGGAATTAAGAAGGTTGAATGAGCAGGAACTTCAAACCCGAAGGGAGAAGGGCTTATGTTTCAAATGTGATGAGAAATGGGCCCCTGGCCATAGATGTAAAAGGAGGGAGTTAAGCGTGCTCTTAACCCAAGAAGAGGAGTTTGAAGATTTTGACCCATCTGAGAACGTTGACCCCATTCCCAGCCCAGAAGAAAACCCCACCCTCACTGAGATATCCCTTAACTCGGTTATGGGAATCAGCAATCCCAAAACCTTGAAACTGAGAGGCACGATCAATGAGGCTCCGGTGGTTGTCATGGTCGACCTCGGAGCGACCCATAATTTTATCTCCACCACCCTTGTGCAGCGGCTCGGGATTCCAGTGACGACATCAAAGACGTTTGGAGTATCCCTGGGAACAGGGGATGCCGTCCAAGGTGAAGGTGAATGCGAGAAGGTTCTGCTCAAGCTTCCAGGGATCGATGTTCTGGAAGATTTCCTCCCTTTGCAACTCGGAAACTCAGATTTAATACTGGGTATCCAGTGGCTTAAGAAACTTGGCACTCTGACAGCGAGTTGGAAAACTCAGACCTTGAAGTTCCATTCGGGGGGGGAAGCGGTCACCTTAGTGGGCAACCCAACCTTGGGAAGATCGGGAATTTCATTGAAGGCCATGCTCAAGACTATTCGCAGGGAAAGGGGTGGAGTGTTGGTAGAGTTGAACCTATTGGAAAGGGGGCTGAATATGACTGAAACAGAGCTGCCTCCTGCCTTGCAATCCCTCTTACAGGCGCATGAGCAAGTTTTTGACATGCCGGCAGGACTGCCACCCCCTCAAGATCACGAACACGCCATCACTCTCAAGCACGGAGCTAACCCAGTGTGCGTTAGGCCGTATCGTTATCCGCAATTCCAAAAAGGTGAGATTGAGAAACTCATCAGGGACATGTTGTTGGCAGGGATAATCCAACCATCTAGCAGTGCATACTCTAGCCCGGTTCTCTTGGTGAAAAAGAAAGATGGCTCTTGGCGTTTTTGCGTCGATTACCGGGCATTGAACAAGGTGACTGTTCCGGATAAGTTTCCGATTCCAGTTTTTGAGGAGTTGCTTGATGAGCTTCATGGTTCAACCATGTTTTCTAAACTCGACCTCAAGTCGGGTTATCACTAAATCCGGATGCGGAGGGAAGACATTCCTAAAACAGCATTTAGGACTCATGAGGGGCACTATGCATTCCTTGTCATGCCATTCGGGCTTACCAACGCCCCGGCTACCTTTCAAGCATTGATGAACGATGTTTTCCGCCCTTACTTGCGAAGGTTTGTCCTCATTTTCTTTGATGATATTTTAATATATAGCAAGACCCCTGAGCTTCATCTTCAACACTTGTCTACTGTCCTTGATGTGCTGTCAAAACACCACTTGTTTGCTAACAAAAAAAAATGTGAATTCTGGAAACCTGAAGTTGCATACTTAGGACATATAATTGGGGGCAATGGTGTAGCTTTGGACCAAACAAAAGTGCAGTCTATGATGGATTGGCCCACATTCACCAACTTGCGGGAATTGCGGGGCTTCCTTGGCCTTACAGGGTATTATCGAAAATTTGTGAAGGGATACGCTGAGAGATTGCACAACCTTTAACCGCTCAGCTCAAAAAGGATAATTTTGGGTGGTCCCCTGCTGCCACCGAGTCTTTTACAGCCCTCAAAAAGGCTTTGGCTGTTGCCCCGGTGCTCGCAATGCCCGATTTCTCTCAACCTTTCATTTTAGAGTCTGATGCTTCCGGCTTCGGAGTGGGGGCAGTGTTGTTACAAGGAGGACACCCAATTGCGTACTACAGCAAGTTGTTGGGACCTCGAGCTCGCAGCCGATCTATCTATGAAAAAGAGCTTATGGCGGTTGTGTTAGCGGTACAAAAGTGGAAACACTATTTATTAGGCCGACACTTTGTGATTCACTCGAACCAACAGAGCCTACGTCACCCCATGGCCCAACGGGAAGTGGGTACAGATTATCGGAGATGGATGAGCAAGTTGATGGCTTACGATTTTGAGATCAAGTATAAACCGG
This sequence comes from Beta lomatogona, assembly GCA_947646795.1. Taxonomy (NCBI): domain Eukaryota; kingdom Viridiplantae; phylum Streptophyta; class Magnoliopsida; order Caryophyllales; family Amaranthaceae; genus Beta; species Beta lomatogona. Next base: position 189,365 of record CANSNZ010001472.1, read on the forward strand.
GTCCCTCTAACAAAGTGGCCGATGCCCTCTCCCGTCAATTCTCGAGTTCCCTGGAGTGTGGAGCTCTCATTTCCTCACACACCCCCAAATGGGCAGATGTGCAGCTGCACATTGCTGCAGATCCTTTTATTCAGCAGCTTAAACACACCATTGAAGAGGGCCAACAAGGTTCAAAAGGTTTCACAGTGGCGCAAGGTGTGCTACGTTACAAAGGGCGGGTTGTAATTCCTAACAAATCTGCTTTGGTTCAGCAAATTCTACATGAGTATCACGACTCACCTACAGGGGGCCATTTGGGGGATTTTAAGACCTACCAACGCATAGCCAACGAGTGGTATTGGCAAGGGATGCGTAAGACCATCACAAACCATGTTCAATCATGCCAAGTGTGTCAACAACAAAAGTCTACTTCGTTGAAGCCGGCGGGTCTTCTTCAACCACTCCCCATACGTAGCCAAGTGTGGGAAGATGTGTTGATGGACTTTGTGGAGGGCCTTCCTAGGTCCAATGGGGTGGATACAGTTCTGGTGGTGGTGGACAGACTCACCAAGTACAGTCATTTTTTGGGCCTCAAACACCCCTTTACCGCTGCAAGTGTGGCAGCCTTATTTGTTCGTGAAGTAGTGAAGCTCCATGGTTTTCCTTCCACTATTGTTTCGGACAGAGATCGGGTCTTCCTTAGTGTGTTTTGGCGAGAGCTTTTTAAGCTCCAAGGCACGCAACTTCACCGAAGCACGGCCTATCACCCCCAATCCGACGGCCAAACCGAGGTTGTTAATAAGTGGATGGAAGGGTACTTACGCTGCTTCATTACTGGACAGCCGAAAACTTGGGCCTCCTGGCTTCCGTGGGCGGAATATTGCTACAACACCTCCACCCACTCTTCTACCCTATGCTCTCCATTCAAGGCCTTATATGGGCGCGATCCACCATCACTGGTGCGTTTTGAGAAAGGCAGCACTGCTGTGTCCTCTTTGGAAGACCAGTTAATCGAGCGAGATGCCATACTTGATGATCTGAAGTTTAATCTCTTGAAGGCCCAGAACAATATGAAGCTGTATGAGGATGGTATGAGAAGGGATGTTCACTTCGAGGTGGGTGACATGGTCTACTTAAAGTTGCGCCCCTATAGGCAGAAATCTCTAGCCAAGAGACCATTTGAAAAGCTCGCTGCACGCTTTTATGGGCCGTTCCCGATACTGGAGAAAGTGGGTACCGTGGCCTATAAATTGGAGCTTCCTCCTACTGCAAAAATTCACCCGGTTTTTCACATCTCCCAGCTGAAAAAGGCCTTGGGCAACCATCCAGCCTCAGCCCATATCCCCTCTGACCTCACCTCTGAATTGGCCTTGAACTCCAATCCTGCTGCTGTCTTGGGGATTCGTTATGTGCCTATGGGAGCTGGGTCTCAAACTGAAGTACTGATTCAATGGGAACACTTGCCTGACACGGACGCAACTTGGGAAGAATATTCCGCTTTACACAAGAGATTTCCATCTTTTCACCTCGAGGACAAGGTGAAAGTTTGGGTGGGGGGTAATGCTGTGACTCACCCTAAATCACCTGTGCTGGTGACGTACAAGAGAAGACACAAGGCAAAAAGAGGTGAAGCTGAGCTGGAGAATATTCCCAGCAGTACTGAGTTGGAGAATGAAGGAAATTTCTGACCACCTTCCAGAAAGGGCTAGCTTGTCTTTTACTTAATATTTCTGTTGTAGGTAGTGGGAGTGTTTTGTAATAAAAGGGGGAAAGTTGTACCAGGGGAAAGGTATTGAGAAAAGTAGTAAGAGAGAGAAAACCTTGGGAGAGCACTCATCTTCTCGAATGATGAGCTTGTATGAAGTTGATGACAATCAGTGGAATACAATCTATCCTTTTTAGCTTATTTTACTGTTATTGAACTAGCTTGATCTGAGTACCTAGCATTCACTCAGTCAATTGGGAGCAACTGCTTCTGGAACTGAAAATAGACCCCTTCATTACACAGCTTCGGGCAGACATAGAGGCATGGAACTCAGTTCCTAAAGGGTACTCAATGGATGAGGATGAAATACAAGGGAAGGATAGTGATTCCCAAACACTCCTTCCTCTCTTTCTTGGTAACAGTGTTGTTAAGGGAGTATCATGACTCTCTAGTGGGAATAGCTCAGGATTGGTGGGCAGGGATGAGGAAGGGTATTTCCACCTATGTGCAGGCTTGCTGCATTTGCCAACAACAGAAACATTTGACTTTGCATTTTACAACCTCTTCCAATTCCCTCCATTGTAAGGGAAGATATCTCCATGGATTTCATTGAGGGCCTAGCTAGGTCTAAAGGGCATTATTCTAGATTGGTGGTGGTGGATAGGTTTACCAAATATGGCCATTTTTTAGGGTTAACTCACCCCATGAAAGAAGTGGTCAATTTACATGGGTTTCTTGATATAATAGTTACTGATAGTGACAAAATTTTCATGAGCCTCTTCTGGAAGTTGTTGAAGGTCCACGGAATTTCATTACACAGGAGTAGTACCTTAGGTGTTTTATACAAGGCAAGCCTAAGAGTTGGGCTCAGTGGTTCTCCTGGGCTGATATTAGTACAATACCTCCACTCATTCTTCCAGAAACAGCACTCCTTTTAAAGCCTTGTATGGAAGAGATCCACCAAGTATGAAAGTTTCCTTAATGGAGAGGGATGCTATAATAGATGATCTCAAGAGCCACTTGATGAGGGAACAAGAAGATACCCACAGAAGAGATCTAGAGTTTCAAGTTGGAGACCAGGTCTATTTGAAATTACATCCATACAGACAAAGTTCCTTAGCAAAGAGGCCTAATGAGAAGCTAGCACCCAGGTTCGATGGTCCTTCTGAGATTATACAAAGAGTGGCCAAGGTGACCTATAAACTTCAGCTTCCCCCTACTGCCAAGATCCACAATGTCTTTCACATTACCCGGCTACACTCCCTCACAACTCCAACCACAACTCTCAATGACATGGTTATGCTAGCTGAAACTGAGGCAGAGTCAGCAATACCACAAGGCCAACTCCTCACTATGAAGTGCTTATCAAGTGGAAGAACCTGCCCTATCTTGAAGCAACTTGGGAAGATTATCACTCTTTACTCACGCTTTTTCCTTCCTTCCACCTTGAGGACAAGGTGGCAGTGTGGGAGGGGGGTGATGCAAGACCACCTATTAAGTTCACCTATACAAGGAGGCACAAGGAGAGGGGTAATCTGTTAATGACACATGTTCTGGTGAATACACATATTACACATCAGCTAGAATTCTGTTATAGATATTTCTCGGGATTATTGTAATGAGGAGAACCTGTATGAAAGGAGGGAAATATAGGGAAAGTATCACAGCAGATCCATCACCTCAGTAGCTTATAAATAAAGGAGGAGAATGAAAGAAGAGGTATCCAGAAAATAGAGTGAGATAAAGTTACTTGGGACTTGGGAGAGCTCCACATCCTCTCTAATGAGTGTGGATTGTATTTGGTTTTCTTACTTAGATAATCAATACAATACAATCTAGTTACTGTTCTTGATAATTTGCTTTGTTTAGTTGAGTTCCTAGCATACATCAGTTAGAGTGTCTAATGCATATTTGTGCGTCTTTTTCTTGCAAAAATACAGGATACTTCAGTTTGAGTATCTAAAACATATTTGGGTTTGTTTTATGAGTGCTGGTGTCCAATATGTGTCAGACACGGGACATGCCACCCATATGAATTGTGTATGCAACCTAGCTTTTGTTGATGGTAAAACAGCATCGTGGATAGTAAAGGATCATGAGATGATACAAAGTTAAGTATAGAACTCTAAAGTCTAAACTAGGGGACACATGATCTTCCCAAAGCATTTCTCCCATGTGATCATGCTTCTATGTTCACTAAGATGGTTCACGAGGCAAAGCCAATTATGAAAAGTATATACATACAAATCTTCAAAGCATTTAAACATGTATTAAAATATTTACAATTTTTAAAATCTTAGAATTTGGATAAATTAGCAAAATTTTGAAAATGCTTTGCGAACTATAAATTGGAATTTTCTTAAATATTGAATAAAACATCTTTTTTAATCCCTTGGAAATAACCATCCTCGAATTTTTGAGAAGCTCCTTTTGTAACTCCACTAGCCTAAAATATGCACACGCCCTAAGATAGTATGCCATCACAACTATATTTCAAGTATATCAACTACTTATACTTCAAGTCAACAATTGGCCACATCTTACACGAACAACTAGATGCATACAAAACTAAAGACAAACTCTATGTTAATTTGTGCCAAGCATGCTTTACTGTAGCAGTGGTTATTCTGGGAAATATAGCTTCTGCAGTTTGCATATTTGCAATGGGCTTTGAGCCCTTGATGGTTTCCTCCTTTAAAGGATTACCACTGGTTTCATGTTTATTAGTTTTTGAAGTCTTGTGATACTCTTTGTGGGTTCCTTTCGACAATTTCCTATATGTCTTGACTTTAGAATTTTCTTCAATTTAACAGCACAAATAATTGAAAATGAGGGCTATTTGTTGGTTAAAAGTCCGAGACGTATTAAAATGGGAGGATAAAAGAAAAATATACAAAGGGAGGATGAAAGCAAAACATACTAAGAAAATGCAACTAAATGATGATAACGACAAAGTTTTATTTCTAATAATATACAAAATGTTGCTGTATGGTATTCCTAGTGACTTTTCATGGATCGGTACTCTATTGCAGTTTATTGCATCATTCTACCAACATGTTGTTGTTCAAAGAAAGGTATGTCTCATCCACCTCATTTTGCATTTATTGGCTCCTTCTTGTAGGGCTGGTTTTCAAGCCCTTGTTGTTTTAGCCAATAAGCTGTGTACTATCTCCATCGTTCAGGTACAAAATCCTTTTGAGGAAAATGAAATAATTGGAATTACAAATTATCTCGATTTTGGTTTTGAAATGAAAACAAGGTAACCTAAAGGTGGACTAATACAAGGTTTTCCTAGTGAACACAAGTTCATTAATTTTTTATTTCTGTTTCAGGTTAGAAGATAACAATAAATCAGATGAATCTCAAGACTCAACATTTCAAGTAGCAGCATCTTGGCAGGCAAACAAAAATTTCTTGTTGAAGGTACATGATCAACTATTGTGATTTTTCATAGAAAAATGAATTGACGAAGTTTCATGTTTGTATCACTCCTCTGGATTTTTCATAGATATATAGTTTGATGTTGCATCATGTGGTGATTGCAGGGAAAGGCGGGGCCTTTGAGCTCTACTTTGTCATTGGCATTCAAGTCATGGTGGAAACCTTCTTTTACTTTTAGCATTTCAGGTACCTTTCTCTGGTAGATGTCTCATACAGGACTGCCTTCTCTTTCGTCTTATTTCTCTCTCTTTGTTTGATAATTTATGGGTTTTGCTATTCACCGCCCTGCAATTACTTACTAACGCCCTAAATACAGTATATTATACCGTATTTGTATACTTACATTTCTTCTCTCTTTCTCCCCTTCCCTTTCCCTTCTTCTTCCACACCACCACACCCCACACCACCACCACACCACCACCGCCACACCACAACTTACGTCGCCACCGCCGTACCGCCACCACCATCATGCCCCACCATCACTCCCCACCATTAAATGAAAGAGTGTAGACTGAATTTTTTTATCCATTTCTCCCCACCATCAGTACTCCCCACCATCACTTCCTTTTTATTAAAAAAATCTATTCCATTTCTCCCCACCATCAAAAGGAAGTTCCGTCTCTAAAAATCTATTCCTTCTATCCATTTCTATCCCCTTCCCTCACTTCCCCTTCTATCCCTTCTATCCATTTCTCCACCATTAAATGAAAGTGTGTAGACTGATTTTTTTTTATTTTTTTTTTAAATATGGATAGGCGTCCACCATGGACGCCCCACCGCCGGTAGAGGCGTCCATGGCAAGCGCCTCACCCTGTGGTGGAGCGCCTGGGGCGTCCATGGTGGATGCCTCCTCTTTTTTGAATTTTTTTTTTAAAACATATGGATAGGTGTCCACCATGGACGCCTCACCACGGTGGAGGCGTCCATGGCAGGCGCCTCACCCTGTGGTGGAGTGCCTGCCATGGACGCCTCTTATTTTTTAATTTTTTTTGGAAGAAATGGATAGAAGGGGGAAGACAGAGGAGAGAAGAATGGGGAGAAGAAGGGTAGGGTGTGATAATGATGGTGGTGGTACGGCGGCGACGCCAGTAGCAGTGTGGCGGTGGTGGTGGTGGTGCGCCGGCGCTAGTGCCTAGTGGTGATGTGGAAGAAGATGGGGAGGGAAAGTGACGAAGGAAGGGGAGAAAATGAGAAAAGAGATGAAAAGTATACAACTACAGTATTTATACGTATTTAGGGCGTAACTAAGAAATTCTAGGGCGTTATTTAGCAGCCGAGTAAATTATTCATGAAAATTGATGAATGTTGATAGTGAAGCTTCCTATTGAGAAATTAAGTGAGAAAAGAGAGGGACTTTGGGGTGGAAGGGGTGGTAGAGGAAAGTTGTCATGCACTATGACGACACTTCTTATGTTGGTTTATAATGGGTGTGTATTGTCACATATAACAATTGCTTTTTAATGGTAATCCTAAGCCATATGGTCTTTAGTAGTCAAGTTCATTCATATTCATCCTAGATAATTGGGGCAGGGAGATATCATATACTATACAGTGCCAACCATTGTAAGCTTTGCCTCCATACAAGTGACACAACCTATCCTTCCTGTGGTAAGGATACTGAGAAGAATTTATAGTACTTCAAACCCATTTTGAGCAACATATCAATTACATCAAGATTTTATTGGCATTTTTTTTTTATTTGGATCCTTTAGATATGCTGAACAAGCTTAGTTTCATAATCATAGAAAAAAAACGCGGTCGCGGTCGCATTCGCGGGAACGGCTTGTAACGGGGAAATAGAACGTTTCGCGGCCAACGCGGCGTGAATTTTTTTAAAAAATTCACATTAATATGTTCTAACCTTATTTGCTTAATTTTAGTTTATGAAGCATTATTAGAACATAATATATTTAAATCTATCACAATATCATGTTACATTAGCTATATAGTTAAATTATAAAATATTTTTGGCTAATATTTGAAAAGAACGGATGTAACGGGGATAAAAGCGTTCTAACGCGGCGAGTTCGCGTTACGGAACGGACAACGCGGCGAGAAGTATGTGATTTTTATTATGGCGTTCCGTAACGGCATTTCGCGGAACGGCAAATCCAAAATCCGTTACAGAACGGCCGTTCTGCAACGGAACGGGAGAGTTTTAATTCCATGTTCATAATTCAAATTTTGTTTGCTATCATGTGAGATAATGTGTTAGGTCATCATTTTGAACACAAATCCGAAAAGAATGAGATGGATCTGCTGTTTCCTGTGCTTCTGTGACCATCATGGAGAGGAGGCGGCATTACGTTCCTTCTCCTCCTATGCCCTTGAAAGTGTCCAGTATTTCATATTGGATTGTCCCATATATAATGTACTTCTAAACAGAGTCTAAGTATAATATTCTTATGTTATTTTACTGTTATACATGTCTTATGGTCCGTTTGGTTTGATGGAAAACATTTTCGCAAATGAATATTGGTTTTCCTTTAATTTGTTTGGTTTGATGGAAAACTATTAAGCTAAGAAGAGAAAAATGGAGATGTTGGGACTGAGAGAGTGGAGGAAAATGGTTTTCCTTCAAATTTTGGAGGAAAATATTTACAAAGGGATGGAAAACTCTTTTCCACCTTATTAGGTTCCTTTAAATCCCTTGTTCAACCAACCAACGGAAAAAGGGGAAAATCGTTTTCCTTCAAAACAAATGGGGCCTTAGAATCTATTAAAAGTTAATTATTTTGACAAATCATACAAGTCAATTGAACTCTCTTAATCTTCGAAAATATCAAATGGACTTCGTTTATGGGTTGGTGGGAGTAAACAAGCTGAACATTTGACTGATTGTACAACTTAATTTCATTTCTTAATCTGTCGAGGAATGTGTAAGTTGGACATCTGTTGGTGATATAGAAAATATTTGAATGCTTATTGACCAGTAACAAATGAGGCCTTAGAATCTATTAAAAGTTAATTATTTTGACAAATCATACAAGTCAATTGAACTCTCTTAATCTTCGAAAATATCAAACGGACTTCGTTTATGGGTTGGTGGGAGTAAACAAGCTGAACATTTGACTGATTGTACAACTTAATTTCATTTCTTAATCTGTCGAGGAATGTGTAAGTTGGACATCTGTTGGTGATATAGAAAATATTTGAATGCTTATTGACCAGTAACATAATGGGTTCAGTTGGGTCATGCTTAATTGCTGAGACAAACAATCAAATTCATATGCGTTGTTTCTTTTTTCTTTTCATTTTTTCTATCTTTTGATGGCCTCATTTTCAGAGAATACATTCTCTAGGGACTAGGGGCTTTAGTTGGACTAACTTATAAACGGCCTAGAGCATTTGACTTCTTTTCAATTTGGCTTATACAGTTTTTGTCAGTTTCTCTTTCAGTGGAAAAGAATATGACAATCTGTATGATTGGTTGTGTTGTCAGTTAGCTTATTCTGTATATCGTCTCAATATTAGAAATATATATTTTTTGGCTGGTTAGGCCTTAGTTTGGATCAGGCTAATTTCGATTGGTCAGTTTTGGATATAGTTTGGGTACAAAATAGGCTTGGTTCAGGTAATATAGAATAAGTATACTGATACGAGTTACTTTTTCTAGGTCTATCAGTAACTTAAGACAATATTTTATACAGACCCTATTGAGTTTCATGAATTTGTATACTTCTCATAATTATCTTAGAAAAGACTAGGAAATTTATTGTGAGATGCAAATTTTAAGTGTTTTTTTTTTTTTTTGTTGTTGTTGTGTTAAACAATTTCATCTCCAGTGAAGTTTTTGTCTGAAAATTCTATTGTGCTCCCAGGAGCACGGTGCGCACCATGCACCCAGTGAATTTGTTCCATTTCCGATGAGTAAATGTTCTATTTCAACAAATGTTCGTTTTAGCATATTTTTCAGCAAAAAAATATGTTCTATTTTCCATAAAAAATGTTCTATTTTCAATAAACAAATGTTCTATTTCAACAAATGTTCGTTTTAAGCTTATTTTTCAGCAAAAAAATATGTTCTATTTTCCGTAAAAAATGTTCTATTTTCAATAAGCAAATGTTCTATTTCACAAATGTTCGTTTTAAGCTTATTTTTCAGCAGAAAATTATGTTCTATTTTTCGTGAAATTTGTTCTATTTTCGATGAACAAATGTTCTATTTTAAAAAATGTTCTTTTAAAGCTTATTTTTCAGCAAAAAAAATTGTTCTATTTTCCCTGAAAATATGTTCTATATTTGATAAGCAAATGTTCTATTTAAGTAATTGAATTCTAGTAATGTTCCACTTCAACAATAAAATGTTCATTTTCGTAATAGGATTCTAGTAATGTTCCACTTCAACGGTAAAATGTTCGTTTTCGTAAATGAATTATTATAATGTTCCATTTCAACAGTAAAATGTTCGTTTTCGTAAGTGAATTTTTGTAATGTTCCATTTCAACAGTAAAATGTTCGTTTTCGTAAGTGAATTTTTGTAATGTTCCATTTCAACAGTAAAATGTTCGTTTTTGTATTCGTAATTGTTCGTTTTTGTATTCGTAAATGATCTATTTCATATTGTAGGAGCACAGTTCTCATGGTGCTCCCGGGTGCACGGTCGACGGATTACTTTTTGTCACCAAATATCTTTTGCACTAGCCACTTCAAAATTTCTATATCATGTTTCCTTGCTTTATCTTTTGATTCCGTTGCACAAATTTCATTTCAGGAATCTGCATCTATTGGTTATACTACCTCCGTCCCAGAATAGTCTGAACACTTTCCTTTTATGTTTGTCCCAAATTAGTTTGAACACTTCTTTTTTTGGCATGGTCCCACCATTAATATATTATTTCTTCTACACATCTTTGGCCCACACTCTACCTTTTATCAATAAAAAGTTACCTAAGTTTCTCTCTCATCTAATAAAAAATACCCCACCAACTCCTATCACATCTACTTTTTAAATAAAATAACATTTGATAACCACACTACAACTTATCACCTTAAACTACGTGTCCCAACAAGTGTTCAGATCTTTCTGGGACGGGGGGAGTAACACCTAGAATGTTTGATAAGGAACTTATAGATGTCTAATTTGACCTTTGTGGTTCTACAGCAACTAGGGATCATATGGTGGGAAATACGTCTTTTGGATTTGGCATTCGTGCGGAAAATCTGAGAGAGGCCAGGTATTTTTTGTTTTTGAAATGTAAGTAAACGAAGAGGTAGTTTTAAGGACCCCCTCCTCTCTAGCAGAAGATCTCAGAGAAGCCAGGTATACACAAAAGCCCTTGTAATCATTGTGCGTGGAAAATTACTTAAATTGTCTACTGTTTACTGCCACAGTAGACAATGAAGCCAGGAGCAGGAGGGGGGACTTGAACCCTCAACCTTAGCTATGATTAAGCCCTTGTCATCTTTATGCTCTAACATTAAGCTTTTCTGGCCATTTATGATTATCATTCCTGAATCATAGAAAAGGAATCTGTGAGCTAGCTGAAGTCTCTGATCACAATAGCTTCCCCTTGTTTAGTTGATGTGTGCTCCAGTATTTCTAAAAGCTCATATTCTTCAGCTCTGCTTATACATGCACTTGTGCTATTCATAGCTTTCGTTAAGAGCTCGTATTCTGCAGTTACTGAATGAACCTTTTGTTTTCGCAGCTATGAAAGGGCAGACCCGAATTTTGTCATGCTGACTCCAAGTAAGGAGCACATAGCAGAGAGTGTGCTCTGGAAAGACCGGAAGGAGCCATTTTGTCAATCAGATATAAGTGCTGGAAATTTTGATGGCTTGCCCAAGGAGTTGAGACCTTTAGGAAAATTTTTGTAGTCCTGTCCCTTTGTCAGCACACATCTTAAGCCCACATCTGAGGAGCTATAAATTTTATCTTTGTCGTGAATGGAAGAAAATGCTTTTTATAATTAGGATTGCCTCCAGTCATGACAACGTTTTAATTGTTAAAAAGAAAAAAAAAGGTGTAAGAAGATTAAAGTTACAGTAGTTTCTTTTGTTTGGCTGAATCATAGTATAGAATAATGAAACAATTACAATTGCTGTTGCACCTTCCTTGCTTTTATGGCAAGGTTGTGAGCTTTTGCTACCTTAATTCTAGAAACCTTAAAGTCTTATTGAACTAAAGCTATTTAGGTGCTTCACATCTTTTAGGATGGTTCAATGGAAGAATGCGTTTGATGTGGTTTTTAAATTCCTTTCACTATGTCTCTAGAGTCCATCCAAATCTCTAACCGGTGAATCTGAAGATGTTATAGCTCCTTAATACCATGTAAGAGCGCATAGGCCTCTGCTTGATTAGCGGAAGATGCCTTTATACCGTTGCTCCCTTTTGCTCGCTCCATATCTTTTTCCAGTAGTACACACCCATACGCTGCTCTTTCCGGTTTGCCACTCTCCACACTATTGACTTTCCACGATTCACCAACGATTACTATAAGATCATCACTTGTACTAGTCCAGTTTTTGCTCCACACTATAGTTTTACCTTGATGGATGGCTGATGTATGCTCTTGCTCCCATTTGTTGTTGCTGGCTAGCCATTCTATTTTCCACTGAGTGGCGCATATGATTGCTTCTGCTTGTCTTATCATTTGAGTTGGGTCAATGACTATTTTGTTTTTGAACATCCAGATGCTCCATAGCGTTGAGAGGAAATTAAAAAACCCCGTTCCATTTTCATCTCTACTCATTAGGTAACAAATTCATCTTCTTGTGCATATTGCCACTTTGCTTTGACTAGGAATTACAGATTATCTCTAGATTTGAACTTTATCATTGATATTTCATAGTCTTTTAATAAATGAGTATCAGATTCTCTATGGTCCCGACATAGGGGACAAAGACTCTCGATTAGGATATTCCTTCTCCTAAGATTTAGTCTGGTGGCTAAAGCCCCATTAACTAGCTTCCAATAGAAAAAATTCCATTTTTGCCAAATGTTTTGTTTTCATAATGTCTTCCACAAAATAGAGGTGCCACTATGATATTCACAATCATCCTTTAGGAACCAGTACCCTAATTTTACCTCGAAATTGCAATGTGGCGTATGGTTCCAAGTATGCTCATCAGGTTCCTCTTGGCTAGGAATATGGATTGTTTGAGTTAGATTTGTTGTGTCTATCAAAACACTCCTCAAGTTTGCTTTTATCCCAAGTCCTGCTTTCCTTGATTAAATTTACTACCCAAATCAGTCTTGTTTGTCCATCTTCTATTCTGCCTTGCTTAAGAGAGATTCGACTCAACCCAGCCCATGAAGCTCCTAAAAATTGTTGTCGATTTGCCATTTTCAATTCTGCTATCTATTCCTTTGGCCAAGCTGTTGTAACATCCCAATATTTCTCTCTATTTTAAAAGCACTTTTTTAATATATAAAAGAGAATTACAAAGGCATTATTGCCACGTGTGAAAACGTTTTGGCTCATTTAGAATTTTGCAGCAGAAATATAATAAAAACATTTCAAACCAAATAAATAAAGTCAATTCAGAGTACTTACATCTCGGAACCAACATATCCCATCAAACCAAACTAACTCAACTTAAACAAAGTCAACAACTAACTCAAACCAAAATCAACTCTAGAGTTCAAGACAGATGCCAAAATAATATTTAAGAAACTTTTAAACAATCCAACCAACAAATAAAAAAAATAGATAAATAGAGTAGTTACACTCGCATTCCCATGCAACATGAACTCCTACCTGAAAAAGAGTTATGACCTATTGATGCAAGTGACTTGACTACTCATCAAACAGTACATAGTAAATATGGGTCGTCACAGGATCAATAAGGCATAAGCTAGTACGGAGTCAGCAAAGCTGAGTACTTAAAGTTTAAGAATTAAACAAACAAACAACTTGCCATGATCGATACTAGAGATATAAAATAAAATCATGCTCTGCAAGCAAAATATATAATACTAGAATAAAAAATAACTCTACTAATAACTTAATTAATTAATTAATTAGGTTGAATAAGAAATGAACGAGTTGTCCAATCCAACACCAGTCTTCAATAAGAAGACGAGGCAACAGGCACGATTCTGTGCCCCCAAAACCAATATATATCGACAAAATTATATAAAAAAGAGACACAACGATCAATCCGTCCTCGGAAAGCCATTAATTACCACCATGTTCCCCAACTCCTAATGTACACTCCAGACGTGCACCAATCCAGAGTTTTTATTGCTCATTCTCTTTCACTTTAAGTGATTAACTGATCAAACATTAGCCACAAAAATAAAACCAACACACAACAAACTAAATCAACCACAACCAACACTTAAAGAATATATTTTATCTTTGATTAATAAAAGTGATCACAGAATAACCAATTCCAATTCCATAACCATTAATCCTTTAATCCAAGTTGTTGAATAAAATCAACAATAACCAATGCCATTAAGACATACATTTCCACTTAATCCATTACAAATCCGTGATTATGAGAGAATAATAAATAATAAAGTATCGAATATAATACTACGGTTAATTCCAAGAATCCACCTTTACCTTACCACAATAATAAATATCAAACATGGATTATTATATATAATTAAATCTAATAACCACATTTACCAATCATAGGTATAATAACTAAACATGATTAATAAATAATCAAAACCCTTTACATGCTTGTATTAACAATTCATAGAAACATATAATAAATAATCATATGTTCCCACACAACAAATACATAAAGATGATGTTTCATCGCAAATAATCTTGCCTAAGAACTATCAAAGTTCCCCAAGCATGACACTAAGTTCCAAAACCAAACCTAGTACATGATACTATGTCCAAAACTCTTATACACCCACGTAGCTTGTATATACTATACTTTGTGCCACCTTGGTGCACTAAAAGTAACTGAAGGTGTATTTTTCTCCTAGAAGGTAATGATAATAATAATTAGTCACTACCATAATAAAATTGAAGCAATTATGGTAATACTTAAAATTTCTCTAAAACCTTTTAAAATCATTCCTTTAACATTAAAGTTTCAACCTTTATAATTATGAACATAGCAGTAAAGTTTTACTCCTTAAAAACTCATAATTTAACGCTTTATAAACCCTTAAGTTGAAACCTTTAAATCTGAAAATTAAATATATTTTGACAACAGGGGTCTGAACTTTGGGTGATAATTTTTAATAGGTCTGAACTATTGATTAATCTGTGTAGGTACTAACTTTAGGGGGTCTAAACTTTTAGCGGGCCTTAGTGACTTCAAACTAGCTTAATAGGTCTTAACTTGTAAAACGTGGGTCATACTACAAGGGTTAATTAAGGGAGAGAAATAGGAACTAGGTGATATTTATTTTTTTTAAAAATCGTCAGTTTCAAGTCACTGAGACCCGCTAAAAGTTAAGACCCCTAAAGGAGGGACCTACACAGGTTAATCAATAGTTCAGACCTATACCACATAAATTATGATATTATTCTACACATAATAATTAAACAGCAACAATAATTAAACAACAACAATAATTAGAACAATAACAATAATTATATATATAGTAAAACCAAAAACAATAAGAAAAAAGAAGAAAAAAAATAAAGAGGAGGAAGGAAGAGAGTACTGGCAGGAAGAGGAAGACAAACAAAGAAGAAGAAGAAGAAGAAGAAAAAGAAAGGTGGTCGGCAGCGGCGCATGTGGAGGAAAGGGGGGAGGAAGTCGGTGAGAAAGAAGGAGGAATGAGAGAGAAGAAACCGGGGGTGGGAGGAGGAGAGAGGGTCGGAAAAAACAAGAGAGAGAGAGAGAAAGAGGGGGGGGGGACGATTAGGGTTTTGTAAAATTATTTAATAAACCACTAATCCCCTATTTATAGTTTTTGGGAGTTATGCTCCAACTAGAAAACCCCAACTCCTTTTTAAAATATTTAAATACTCTAATTTAAATAATTAAATAACCTTTGACTTAGTAAAGTCAAAACTTGTTAAGTTAAAGTATTTGACCTCCAAAATAATAATAACAATTAAATTCCTCCTTGAAAGAAATATAATATAATTATAACTACATTTTAAACTCTATGAAATATATTTATAAAATTCATAAAAGTGCGGAGATTACATTTTATCCCTTTTAAAAGAAGTTTCGTCCCGAAACTTAACAAAAGATTCCCATGAGAACAAAAAATTTACCAAACTTTTGTCACTTTTAAAATTGATGGAACTTGCTTATGTCATATAATAGACACACCACTAAATAACTTGTGCAATAAAAAGGACACACCAACTCATTAAAGTGTAAAAATAAATCCACCTTCTCATTAAAGAGTAACTTTACAAATCAAACTTGTGCGCAAATAACCAAAACAAGCATTAAAATGTATAGAAATACCATAAATTAAGGAAAAAGTGAGAAATTCTATTGCATTATTTTACCCCTCATAACGAAAAAGAGTTATTGTAGGCGTGTTTTTTATTGCCTATGCAGAATGAACTCATATTTGACTACCTCAATGTAAAGGTTTTGATTGAAAAATGTTTTGAATTGAAGAAGTCGTCAACAAGTCTTTAAAGGAAAATTTATAAACCTAATTGGATACTGGAAAACCTTGGGATAAGTTAGGGACTTATTCTATGTAGATTTCCCCGTTAGCACATCTACAATGGTGAGTTAGCTTTTGTTGGTCTTTGTATTTTTTCCATTCTCTCTCCTTTCCTCCTTCTTACACCTTACATCCCACTAACTCACACCAACTACTTACAATGGGTGTGCTAGTCTTACTTGGTTTATCTAATTCTCTCTCATACTTTTGTTATACCCCACCATATACTCGTTCTCGTATCCAAAATATTTTTCTTTTTATATGAAGTTGATAATTTGTATTCATATTTTAATTAGTGATATGTTAATCATTAATTATGCATTTTAATGATTCACTAACTTTAACAAACGCTAATTAACTTATGTTAAATTAAATAATGTTAAATTGACATATAATTAAAAAATCGCGAACATAATACATAAGATAGATAATTTAAAAAACACAAATACATGAAATTTGAATACATAAATCATGAGCAATTAAATAAAAGTTAGTTAATCAACTTGACGATTAGGCCCAAACTTACGCCATATGTGTTCAACCAAATTATTTTTTAGTGAGATGCAAGTTTTCCTGTCTCGCATCTCGGCTCACTTCTCCATGTATGCATCTAAATTTCGCGCCTCGAATATTCCATTGTGCACGATGAATGAGTCTCCTCCAGCTTAGTTCGATGACCCCACACTATTTTGAGGTTGAACTTGATCATACCCCGCTATTCCGTTGTGCACGACGAACGAGTCTCCTATGATTTGACAACTCAACTAGGGAGGATTTTAAAAAATCAATTTTATAAAAGAGTGGGTGAAACTCGAAAAACACGATTAATACTTATTATATGCTTTTCAATAACATTACAGTTTTGCATATGCATGGCTATTTCTTTGGGCCACTATAAGGACAATCGTCCCTGCCTCGCTAGCGCAAGTATTCTATGCATGAGGCCACCCCCGGGGGTTTGCGCTTTGTCCCTCCAAAAGGCTTCCTGAGCAATAGTGTTGGATCTTAGTCATAAGCAAACCCACCAAACCATGGCATTGTTCTCTTGTTCCTGACTTGAGAACTGGAGTGCGACTTATACGTGGCCGCCTTTTTAAGCAAAGGTACGAAGCATGGGATCAATCTCTTAGTCATGGACCCTTTCAAGCCTTAGCCAAAGCCTGACCATAGTATCAAACATAGATCTTGAGTTTAGGTTGGAACTTCATATCATTCTTGGCTCCATGACATTATTGATTGTCTGTTTTCTATGTTCAACATGCTTTCCCCTCGAATTCCCCCTTGAATTAGGTTAGAAATCATCGAAAACGACCAATACATCGACGAAACGAGAAACCGCTCCACAAATTCGATGCACCAAACGCACCAAACTTGAGTCACACGCAAGCCTCGTGCGCCTAGTTCACCTACTTGCGTGGCACGCAACTTCCTTGCGTTTGGCGCAAGCCATACTGCAATTCTGCTGTTCGTTTTCGTCGGTTTATTTGTCGGATTTAGATCCATATTTTTATCATCGTTCATGATCACTCTAAGGGTATCTTTTTCAAACAAAACTCACCTAATTCAAAGATAATAATCGATCTTTTTATACATATCACCTAAAGTCGAATCTACCCTAAAAAGTGCATCTAGATAAGTGATCATGATAGAGTTAAGGGTCGTCATGTATGTCTACCTCATCCCATATTTTCCATTCTACCAACATATCATCCTTATCATATCTTTCCAAAGCTCTACAAGGTGGGCCTATTAATTGAGGAAGAGGTGCAAGCCTTTAAGAATAAGGGTTGTAATAATAACAACTTTTTCAAAAAGAGTAACAACAACCCTTCTAGCTCCAAGAGCAACGAGGTCAATGCCTTAAGCACTGATAAGAGGTGTTATCAAGGACCCCAAAGAACCTTCACTCCTTTAGGCATGTCTCTGGAAGAAGCCTTCACTAGGGTTCATGCAAAGGGAGCACTCCATCCTCTTTGCTCTACTCCATACCCTGCTCCTGTGAATAGGTATAAGAATTGGAATCCTAATTCCTACTGCAAGTACCACCAAGGGAATGGACACTGACATTGCAGTGTTGGACTTTGAAGCACGCTCTACAGGACATGGTTGAAGATGGTAGACTACCAATTCCACCTGCAGCAAAAGCCAATATCAACAGCAACCCTTGTCCATTTTCTCTATAGTGTAGGGGGCTTATTCATCTAGCGCTAGTTTTCTAGGTTGAGTGGGAGAGTCCCTCCCCTAGCTCCTTTATTTTCCTTCCTTCTCGAGTCTATGTCATTTAGGACTTTTATATTTTCAGCCTTATGTTCTATCTATTTATTTCAAATTAATAAAATACAATTACATTTTATTTTTAATTTCATTAGCCTTCCATCATTTATTTATGCTTCTAATTCAATAACAATTTTTTTTTGCAATTCAAAGTTATTATTGATAACCAAAAAAATTAATACAACCTAATCAACAACTAGGATCTAAACCAAGAGTTAATCAAACTCCCCCACCTTCTAGGAAGGGCTTGGAGAAGACCACCCTAAGAACAAACCCAACAACAAACTCCCCAAACAGAAACAAGGAAAATAAACGAACAACCAAACCACCTAGAACAGATCAAATGATAAGCATCTTTCTAAGTTCATCAATACACCTACAAGCAACCTTAAACAGGATTTGTTTACAACTCATTAGAGCATCCATAGGATGTCTTCCATATACAACCTGATTTCTTTGGAACCAAATTTGAAAGAGCTTCAGCAAACATCATGGAGAGTAGTCTAGCTTGAGGAGCTTTGCTATGACTCTTGTTAGCCACAAAATTGAATTCATCATCAAAATTTATGTTCCTATTAACTAATCGTATTTGCTGAAGGCAGATGGACCAAATTTATTGAGAAACAATACACTCAGAGAATAGATGTTTAATTGTTTCACTTGCTTTATTGCATAAGACACAACTGCTATCAAGTGAGAACACACCAATCACACAATCTTGCTTTAGTAGCCAATATGCCATGTAGAGCTAACCAAGTGATAAATAAGGCTTTAGGGCTAGCCGTATTGTTATAGATTATTTTCTTCCAATACACTATCGGGTGATCACCTCTCATAGTGAGATAGAGTTTTATTATAGAAAAATGAAAGGCATTCAGCAAGTGATGCACATTGAACTATAACACCTGCCTAGTGGCCAAGATCTTTTTCATAGACCATGAGAGTCTATTAGGAATGGCCATAGTGGTAACATCCTGATACTTTTATATAATAGGCATAGATCCATTTGATCCAAAGCCTGTCTTATTTTGGGGAAATAGCCTAAAAGTGTTTAGCAACAACAACCTTGTTCCATGCAATTAGATCCACGTTCAACATGCTTTCCCTTCGAATTTGCTGCAACATATATTAGTCAGCATTAAGCACACCAGCAATATATAAGTTGCTTTTATCAAGATTTGATCTAAGACCAAAAGCAATTGAAAATTTTCTAAAAGCATCAAACATAAGCTGAAAAGAGCTTTGATCTGCCCTTGCAAACATTATAAATCATCATTAAATGTGTTATGCTCAATCTTTCACATCTTGGGCGGAAGTTAAAATCAAGAATGTGCTTCAACCGACCCAAACATCTTGACAGATAGTCCATGCCAATAACTAACAAGAAAGGTGACATGGGGTCACCTTGTCTCAGACCTTTCTTAGCCTTAAAAGGCTTGCAAGGAATGCTATTAATGAGAATGGAGAAAGAGACAGTGGTGATAGAGGTCATAACCCATTTCACTCATAACCATATGGAGAAATGGCCATTCCAGAGAGTCATTGGTCTTTTTTAAATCCACTTTCATCATTCATCTAGGAGAGACATGCTTAGTAGTATAGCCTTTGATGAGCTCAATGGCAAGAATAATATTGTCTGGAATATTCCTACCAGGAATGAAGCCTGATTGAGCTAGATCAATAACTTCACCAATCATACCTTGCATTCTCCTAGTCAAACTTTTAGCAATAATCTTGTATAACACAGTGTAATAAGCAATATGTATAACTCTTTGACCAAAGTAGGATTAATCACTTTGGGAACTAAAGTGACAAGTGTACAACTTATAGTAGGCAAAAGCTCTTCAGTTTCAAAGAAATGTGTAATAGCAGTGTACACATCTTGCTTGATAATGTGCCAAACCTTTTTAAAGAAGAGGCTATTGAGATCATCAATACGTAGAGCCTTAGAGTCATCAATTGCTAGGAGAGCTTCATCAATTTCTCAGTGAAAAACAGGTTGAACAAGCTCCGTAGCAGCATTCCGAGTCCCTTGAGCACCTGTCTAATGAGAGCTATATCCACCAGAGGAAGAGAAGAGGCAGAAGATAAAAGCTCACAACTTCAGCTTGGATGCCAGCAATCTTAGTCAACTTCTCACCATTAGCATTATACAAAATATCAATGCTATCCCAGTGATATCTTTCCTTCATAGCATGAAGCAAAAGTGGGTGTTATCATCACCCTGCTTGAGCCAAAGGATCCTTGATTTCAGCCTAATAGCAATTTTTTAAGTAGTTAAAAGCTTATGAAGAATAATAGTACAATCTTTTTCAAGAGTAGTGAGCCTGTTGTCACTAGGA
The DNA here is from genome assembly GCA_947646795.1 of Beta lomatogona. NCBI lineage: Eukaryota > Viridiplantae > Streptophyta > Magnoliopsida > Caryophyllales > Amaranthaceae > Beta > Beta lomatogona. The sequence goes on from CANSNZ010001472.1 coordinate 209,664, forward strand.
GCGCTCTGAAATTGAGTTTAAATCTCATGAATATCAATTCTAGCCTGATCAATTCTAGCACCTAAGTTAGCATAATCACGTTTGTGCAAAATCTTAAGCTTGCTCTTCACCTCTTTGAGCCTATGCCAAATACTCTGCATCATAGAATCCCCTCTGATATTATTCCATTGCTCTTCAATTATAGGCATAAAACTATCATGTTCTGCCATGTAATTAAAGAACTTAAATGGTCTTCCCTTTCCCTGAAGAGAAATAGCACATTGAAACAATAGAGGAGAATTATCTGAGATCCCTAAATTATGATACTTAATAGCCAAGTTAAGATATTTAGTAATCCAAAATGAATTAACTAAACATTTATCAATTCTGCTATAGGTTCTAGCATCACAAGGCTCTTGTTAAACCAAGAGTAGAAATGACCACAAGAATTAAATTCACCCAGGTCAGAGTTGTTTAACAACTGCACTAGGTCTTGATTTTTAGCTGTATTCACTTGTGTCCCATTGAATCTATCTTTAATTGAAGGAACAACATTGAAATCTCCCATAACACACCAGGGAGCATTCACGCTTGCATTGAGCATTATCAAATGCTGCCAAAGAGGTTTCCTATCTTCCACAGTATAAAGATCATAAACAACAGTGAAGTACATATGATCACCACTATGTTTATCAACTAAAGAATAGTGAATGAACTGAGTAGACTTTTGAATAACATTCATAACAACGCGAGTACTGTCCAATCCTTCCTCTGTCAGAGTAGTTATAATTACGGTTTTTTCACCCAGTACCCCCGAGTTTTCGAAAAATTCACGTGGTACCCTCCATGTTTTCAAAATTCACCAGGTACCCCTAAGTTCCATAATAATTCACGTGGTACCCTCAAATACCCTTAATGACTAACGACGTTAACCGCCGTTAGTCATTAACCCTAATTTTTTATTTTATACCCTAATTAACTCCTAATCCAAACCCTAATCCTAACCCCTAACCCTAACCCTAAACCTAAACCCTAACCCTAACCACCCCTTCCCCACCCCTCCCACCACCCCTCGCCGCCTCACCCACCCCTCGCCCCCTTCCCCTACCCCCCTCGCCCCCCCTCCCCCTACCTCGTCGACACCCCTCTCCCCCCCCCCCCTCGCAGCCTTGCACCCCCCCCCCCCCACGCCCCCCACCCTTTCGACTTTCGCAACAAATCTCATCGAGGCGTCGATTTCGACGGGGTGGGAGGAAGGGTAGAGTTTTGGGCTTGCGACGCCCTTCAATTTTCGCAACAACTCCCATCGAGGCGTCTATTTCGACGGGTGGAGGGAAGGGTAGAGTTCGGGCTTGCGACGGGGGCCGTGGGAGTGGGGGAGAGGGGGGCTGCGGGAGTGAAGGAGGGGGTGTCGACGGGGTGGGGTGAAGGGGGTCGCGGGGGGTAGGGGAAGGGGGGCAGGGGTGGGGGGAGGCGGCGGGGGTGGTGGGAGGGTGGGGGGGGGTGGTGGGAGGGTGGAGGAGGGGTGATTAGGGTTAGATTTAGGATATAGGTTTATGGTTAGGGTTAGGATTAGGATTATGGGTTAATTAGGGTTTAAAACAGAAAATTAGGGTTAATGACTAACGGCGGTTAACGCCGTTAGTCATTAAGTGTATTTGAGGGTACCACGTGAATTATTATGGAACTTAGGGGTACCTGGTGAATTTTGAAAACATGGAGGGTACCACATGATTTTTTCGAAAACTCGGGAGTACTGGGTGAAAAAACCGTTATAGTTATTATCCCATTTCCAAGTATTACCAAATTTCTTCATGATTTTACTACGATTATGGACCTTAACTCTGGTTTCAGGCAACGCAATGAAGGTCACTTTATTCTTACTCATCAACTTCTTTACTTCAACTATCTTAAAGGGATTATTTAATGCCCTAACATTCCAAGTACACAAAATCATCAGCAGGGAGAGATAGTTAAAGTGCTAGTGCTAGCATTATCCACTAGATAAGTCACAATCCCAGGTCCAACAACTTCAATATCCTTGCAATTCTGCCCTCTAGTGACTATATTCCAAACTGGAGCAGTAGGTGGGGTTAACTCTTTAGATGATTTAGTCACTGGCTCATTTCTAGGGCTCGAGAAACTCTCATAAAGAGATACTAATTTATTCAACAAAACAAGAAAATAAACTAAAAACTGTACCCCTTTATTCATGTAATTATCGAAAACTAGGATATGCCAGTTTATGAGAAACACGATTTTTCATTATTGTTTCTAGAAATTCATAACTAATAGTTTAAATATCATATTGATTTGATTCATGTGTTTCTAGAAACATAATCATGTTTAATTTTTATCATCTTCTTTATGTTTTATGAAAATCACTTGGGCCTGAGTAATGTGAAGTAAAAACACTCAAGTAGTCTTCACAAAAACAATATTTGACAAATAATTTTGTATGATTTTTATTTTAAAGCAAATATTTCGTTCACACCTTATAATACATAGGAAAGATATTATTTTCTATAAACTTCCCCCTTAAGGTAATTTGTAGTTTAAATAAACTAGAAATGGAGAACTTTTTTGATGCTTACAACACAATTTCTCATGTTTTGGAGATATTTATGCACAATTGTTTTATTGGATTCTTAGTAAATGATTTTTATTATGATTATTAACAACTTATACGCGCAAACTAAAATTACGCATTTTTCTACTTACTAAGGCACAATTTCCCTAAGAGTCCCCCACAATAGAGTAGGCTATCTAGGTGGTGAGTCGGAACCCATTGGATTTCCTCATACCCAAACCTTACCAAAAGATAAAAAAATAAAGACGAAAATTAGTAAACTTTTAAGAAAGATAAGTAAGTAGATAAACAAAAAAAGAGGTTACCTTGTAGTATTAGGATCAATGGTTGAAGCTCCTTTGCAAAGTTCTCCGAAACTTCTATTTTCAACTCCTAATTAGACTATGTTGTTTTTCTTACGAGTACTTGTATAGGAATGTGTTAGTATGAAAGATAAACGTTAACTTCGTCTACTTCAGCTCATAATTGTTGTATGTAGTCTTGTTCTTAGCATTGATATCAATTATACAACCCTTTGTTTGGAGGTAAAAGTTGTATTAAAGATGGAGTGAAATGATGATTAGGAGCTTAACCCGATTTATTTTTAAGAAGTTACTCATTTTTTTCAAAAGAGAAATATCATTAATTCAAGGCCAAACTGTAACACCCCGTAATTTTCACCCTTTATTTTTGGTGTTTGTTTACATTAAAATGATATTTTTCGTAAAAATAAATAATTTATTATTTAGATTATTTTGGAACATGTTGTGAAAATGTGTATATATTTTTATATGTTGTGATATATTTATATATATTTATTTTAAGTTGTTAGTTAATTGTTTTAAAGATTATATTAGTTTCGTTATTTATTTAGGCGTTTAGGATGCGGTGTTGTCGCGTAACGTTTTTGTAACGTTGATGGACCGACTTGGGATGATGAAATGGTACATCACGTGTGGCGTATCATGCTGGCCGAAAATCAGCAATTATGGTGTGGATGATGAAGAGTTTTGGTGCTCATTAAGTTAACCTTTGGATCTCTTGTAACCCCCTATTTAATTCCCCATTAACCCACCTTTATAATCACCCTTTAAACCATTGCTTAATGAGGTTATTAATCAGGTTTTTGCTGCATTCTAACCCCCATTTTCTCCCAACCCTTAGAGGAAGAGAAAGAGTTCTTCTCTCTTCTCGGATTTTCGTCCATTTTTGCACACCTATTTTGTTTGCATCATATCTCCTTCGTTTCTTATCCAAATTGAACGTGTGAGTAGTCAAAATCCATCTACTCGGAAAGATCTTGCTCGTGGTACAAATTTTTTTTGAAGAAAGAAAAATACGCGACTGCAGTTTTCGTTTCAATCAGTCGAGTCATCCGGTTTTTGTTCCCTGTCACACCTTCACGAAATTAACCATATCCGGAGATCTAACCGTTGGATCATTCTCAAATTTGAACAGAACGTTTATACCATCTTGATATTCACTTTGACCAGAGCGATTGTGAATCCGATCTTTCAACCACCGGGAATCATGGTCGGAACAGAGCAGTACGAAATAAGAGTTTTCAACGTTCAAGAAGAAAACGCCTAGTGACTTGTTGCTACAATTATCGTTCGTTGTGCTTTGGGGTTAGAAGAGGAATTGGATTGTATGCGTAACTCTTAACTATCTCTTTAGACTCAGCTCTCCTCCCGACGTTCCAGGCAACTAGTAGTTATCTTAGAACCATAGAGATTAGAGTATTTTTTGGTATTAGATTATTACGCAAGGAAATTGTTTAAAATACTTTTTGTATGAAATTATTGATGAAATTATATGTGAATGTTCTTGATGTATGCTGTGTGAATATTATGTGCAGCAAAATAATTTTCGTTTGATTTTTACTATTTATTTGATTTATTTGGTAATTTATGCGTTTATGGCTTATTTGCAAATTAAATAGTGAACGGATGTTATAATTGCTGAAATTATTTTTAGTGAAACATGTTATATGTCTTATATGTATTTCATGCCTTTGAATAATTTTTGTCTACTGTTTACAAGTTTATTTAATTGGTTTATCTGTTTTTACATTTTCTTGTATGTCAGTATATAAATCGTGAAAATTATTTCTGGTGGCCTAAAAATTCATTTATTTGTATATTATGTATTACTGTGAGTTTATGCATGTTGTGTGAATTTTTGGTAATTTTTGGGCGTTTATTTCTATTTTTAATTATTATATTGGCTTTATTGAGTATTCTGTAAATTAATGTTTAAAAATACTTATATAGTCCGAAAATTATAAATAAAATTTTTACCATTTCAGTGGGGCCATAATGGTCGTAAGATAATTTTTGTGTTATTTTACTGATCGTACTTATTAGTTTAATAATTATTATCGTATTTTTTGTTGTGAATTTGAGGATATTCTTTTTAATTATTTGAGAGCTTGTTAATCAGAAGTAATTTGTGATCTTTTATGTTCTTGGATGCTGGTGTTTAGTAGGTTGCTGTAAGTATTATTGGTATCATTATGTTTATGTTTGATTTATGTAAATATGATTACTTGTGTACTATTCATTTATTTAATAAGCCTTGGAGTTAATTGGTCATGCATTTCTGATTGATACTGTTAGTGCTGTAAAAACTATTTCATTATCATTGTTGATGCTTAGTGATGTTCAAAGTATTGTGGTTGGAGATATTTGTTGTAAGTTTGTAAGTTACTACTTTGAGGATTTTTGAAGAATTACTTTTGATGAATTATGGGTATAAGGCCGGGTGGCATCCCTTTTGACGAATATTTTTGAGCTGAATGATACTTTGATGAATTATGATTTTATTTTTGAGATAACAACATCCGGTGGGATAGATTTAGTCCCCGGAGAAGAACATGCCAACCACCTGGTTTGCGAACTAGGGGTAAACCTGGGTTAATTGTTGTCGTCCGAGAGGTCAGGGGGTTCTGCGTGTTCTACCCTGCATCAGGAGTTTGGCCATTCTTAGACACAGGCAGTGGGGAACGTAAGCCCATAGACTGACCTGGAGATTGCAATCTGACAAACCTTAGGAAGTGAATTGCGATTCACTAGCGTTCGGTTTCTGACTCAATCACTTGTTTTACCTATACTTTTATTTTTATAAAAGTACTCTTGAAATGATTTATTTATTTTTATCCAATTCACTTGCTATTTATTATTCATTTGCGTTATTTGTGAGTTATATGGAAGTGGATGCATATTGTAGTTGACTTGACTTTATTCTTTCCTTTCTTACTAATCTATGTCTGGAATAGACTTTGATTTCTTTTGTTCTGGGAGAACTGCTAGTTACTCCCCACTGATTGTGGATGTTTGTTGTATATTTTGTAGGTTTTGTTGATGGGAATCTTCTTTGGTTTTGGGCTCGGGTTGAGATGCGAGAATGAAATGATAGTTGTTTTAGGCCTAGACTGCTAGTTAGACTTTTTCTCATTTGGAATACTCTGAATTAGTTATTTATTGATATTATTTATTTAATTTGGTCTCTTAACATAGTTATTTAAATATCTTTGTATTAGAAGTGGCATTCCCAGAAGACGATGTTTCCGCCATCGTCCTATAATACTATTATTATTTCTTTCTTTTTCCGCTTTGAAATTCTGGGGTGTTACACAAACAACATCTACAATTAGTATTAAAGAAAAAGCATAATACAATGAAACAAGGTTAAAGCAAACTCGTCTTCTATGAAACTACAATGAACCAAATCGGACAAAGTTGCGTAGTCCCCTTGTATTTTCTGAATCTTGAAGCTATTAATGGAATCATTTATTATTTTGACATAGTTTGGGGGAAAACATTCTTGATCGAAGAATGTTGACCACATCCGGGCTTCTAATACCTTCATGTTGATAATCTTGAACTTCAACCAATGAGAACAATTTCTCATACCAACTAACATACTAGCAAGACTCACAACTCCCATATGGGGAAGGAGACCTCCATAACAGAAACATTAATCCACATAGTAGGGCTCGAGAAACACTCATAAAGAAAGACTAATTTATTCAACAAAACAAGAAAATAAACTAAAAACTGGACCCCTTTATTCAAGTTATTATCCAAAACTAGGATATGCCAGTTTATGAGAAACACAGTTTTTCATTATTGTTTCTAGAAATTCATAACTCGTAGTTTAAAAATCACATTGATTTGATTCATGTGTTTCTGGAAACATAAACATGTCTAATTTTTATGATCTTCTTTATGTTTTATGAAAATCACTTACGCTTGAGCTATGTGAAGTAAAAACACTTAAGTAGTCTTCACAAAAACAATATATGACCAATGATTTTGTATGATTTTTTATTTAAAGCAAATATTTAGTTGACATCTTAAAACATATAAAAAAATATTATTTTCCATAAACACCACCATTCATGGCTTAAATAAACTAGAAATGGAAATTTTTTTCGATCATTACAGCACAATTTCTCACTTTTTGCAGATATTTATGCAAAATTTTTTTATTGAATTCCTAGAAAATATTTTTTATTATGATTATTAACAATTTAAACACATAAACTAAAATTACGCATTTTTCTACTTACTAAAGCACAATTTTCCTAAGAGTCTCCCCCAATAGAGTAGGATATCTTGGTGGTGAGAATTCTATGTTGGTAACCCATTTGATTTCCTCATACACAAACTTTTATCAAAAGATAAAAAAATAAAGAAGAAAGTTAGTAAACTTTTAAGAAAGATAAGTAAGTAGATAAATAAGAAAAAAGAGGTTACCTTGTAGTATTAGGATCAATGGTTGAAGCTCCTTTGCAAAGTTCTCCTAAACACTTATTTTCAACTCCTAACTAGACTATGTTGTTTTCCTTACGAGTACTTGTATAGGAATTGCTTGAGTTAGAGACAAAGAATGAGAGAAGTATAGATGATTTTTGTGTGAAAAATTCCACCTTTGTACATTATCAAAAAGGGGTATTTATAGTGTGAAAGAAGAAAGTTACTTAATGCTTAGAATTAGGAATGTGTTAGTATGAAAGATAATCGTTAGCTTCGTCAACTTCAGCTCATAATTTTTGTATGTAGTCCTGTTTTTATCATTGATATCAATTATACAACCTTCCGTTTGGAGGAAAAAATTGTAGATTAAAGATGAAACGAAATGATGATTACGAGCTTGACCCGAACTATTTTTATTAAGTTAGTCTTTTTTTTAATAAAGAAATTTAATTAATTAAAAGATAAACGACATCTACAATAGGCATTAATGAAAAACAAAATACAATCAAACAAGGGTAAAGCAAACTAGTCTTTAATGAAACTAGAATGAACCAGATCGGCTAAATTAGCGCATGTATTTGCTGAATCTTGAAGCTATGAATGGAATCGTTTATTATGTTGACATAGTTTGGAGAAGAACATTCTAATACCTTCATGTTGCTAGTCTTGAACCTCCACCACTAAGAACAATTTCTCATACCAACAAACATTCTAACAAAATTCATAACTCTCATATGGGAGAAAGAGACATCCACAACAGAGATATTAATCCCCATATTAGGGCTCGAGAAACTCTCATAAAGAAAGACTAATTTATTCAACAGAACAAGAAAATAAAATAAAAATTGAACCCCTTTATTCAAGTAATTATCCAACTAGGATATGTCAATTTATGAGAAACACGGTTTTTCATTATTCTTTCTAGAAATTCATAACTCATATTTTAAAAATCACAATAATTTGATTCATGTGTTTCTGGAAACCTAATTATGTTTAATTTTTATCATCTTCTTCAGATTTTATGAAAATCACTTGGGCTTGAGATATGTGAAGTAAAAACACTTAAATAGCCTTCACAAAAATAATATTTGACCAATGATTTTGTATGATTTTTAATTTAAAGCAAATATTTCGTTGACACCTTACAATACATAGGAAAACTATTATTTTCCATAAACTACACCCTTAAGGTAATTCGTAGCTTGAAAAAATTAGAAATGGAGAACTTTTTCGATGATTACAACACAATTTCTCACGTTTTGGAGATATTTATGCACAATTGTTTTATTGGATTCTCATAAAATGGTTTTTATTATGATTATTAACAATTTAAGCACATAAACTAAAATTACGCATTTTCGTACTTACTAAGACACAATTTTCCTAAGAGTCTCCCCCAATAAAGTAGGCTATCTAGGTGGTGAGAATTCAATTTTCGGAACCCATTGGATTTCCTCATACCCAAACCTTACCAAAAGATAAAATAAAATAAAGAAGATAATTAGTAAACTTTGAAGAAAGATAAATAAGTAGCTAGATAAACAAGGAAAAAGAGGTTACCTTGTAGGATTAGCATCAATGGTTGAAGCACCTTTGCAAAGTTCTCCAAAACTTTTATTTTCAACTCCTAATTAGACTATGTTGTTTTTCTTACTAGTACTTGTATAGGAATTGCTAGAGTTAGAGACAAGGAATGAGAGAAGTATATATGGAGGATTTTTGTGCGACAAATTCCCCCTTTGTACATTATAAAAAAGGGGTACTCATAGAGTGAAAGAGGAAACTTACTTAATGCCTAGAATTAGGAATGTGTTAGTATGAAAGATAAATGTTAGCTTCGTCTACTTCAGCTCATAATTATTGTATGTAATCTTGTTCTTATCATTGATATCAATTATACAACCTTTTGTTTGGAGCAAAATGATGATTACGAGCTTGACCCGTACTATTTTTAAGTTTTTTTTTTTTTAAAAGAGAAATTTCATTAATTAAAGGCCAAACAACATCTACAATAGGTATTAAAGAAAAACAAAATATAATCAAACAAGGTTAAAGCAAACTCGTATTTAATGAAACTACAATGAACCACATCGGCCAAAGTAGTACAAGCCCCTTGTATTTGCTGAAGCTTGAAACTGTTTGTAACAACCCGAATTTTCCCGACCAGCTTACAAAGGATTAAGCACAGCAGAAGAGACTCTAGTCGAGATAACCCGGACTATTACCATCACGATCACCGAACTACATCGGAGAGTATGAAACTCAATTCCCAACTCTATTCAATTTGAATTAAGTATTATAAAAACCCCTTGATTCTCATACTGTATCCTAATAAGTTTCTCTGCAAAATCCGCCAAAATTTCCTTTGAAAATAGGACTAAAACGGAAAAATAATTTAAACTAGTTTACAATTAAAGTAAATACAACATCTCCAATTCCAAATCTCACTAGCCTCAAAGCTTCAGCGGAGAAACACAAAAAGAGAATTAGTAGCACTAACGACTCTTAAATATAGAAATACATTATAAATAATTAATGATTAACTATTACAAAGCCGAGCGCCCTCACTTCGAAAACAAATACAACATTGTTCCAGCTCGTATCAGCTTCAGTTTCAACTTGCAAAATATTAATTTACGGCTTTAACCTGAAATATTTAGGGAAACTGCCACCCACCAAGTAAGAAGCCACATAAATGACAAAACAACTTATACACACATCAGCAAAGCTGAGTACTAAACCCGTAAAGAGATTAACACATGCTTTGGTGGCTTTAACTTGAAAATGACTCAACAGTCATTATAATCAGAGTAACCACATCTGTCATAACAATGCATAGCATTGGTCTTGTCGGTTACGTATACGAAATAACTTTATTCAATTATTCCTTTCATATTACACCATTGTTCACATAACAACCAACATAGCAAGCCGACTCCCAAGCACTCACAATAGAGACATAATTTATATATTTATATTTGATTAATCTTTCAGCATATCACAATTTCTTATCAGGAATCTGACTTTACTAACTCTGATATAAATAATATACTTGATTTCCGTCAATCAACCTCTTATCAAATCCCAACTTATGATTTTATACCTTATCAATCATTTCCTTATACTTTTATAAACAACCCTTTATCAGGGAATTAAATAACATGACAATATTCCATGACACGATTCCTTATCTGGAATCCAATATCAATATATGCTTCCTTATCAGGAATCCAATATCATCACTATTTACCATGATATGCATCCTTATCGGGAAACCAATATAAATATTCATATTCAAGTATTGAATAAGCATTCAATACATTACCTGATATGATTCCTTATCAGGAATCCAATACCGAAATAACTTACCAAGATACGATTCTTTATAGGGAATCCCATATCGATATCCACATTCAAAACTAAGTTAGCATTCACTTCCATAATTCGAGATAGCATTCTTTTTAATCGGGGGAAAGAGAAAGCGGCAGAGGAGACAAAGCTTACACTCCGACAGTGGGGGTCGTCACCCAAGCATTCGCTTTACTTTTGACCAATAACCGCGACTCGTCCGGGGTTCATTTTCCAACACTGATCAAATCAGTAATTCACAGGTTTCACATTACTTGATACATCGCCGGATTATCGCCTCACAAAGCAATGGGCAGGTTTCCCTGTGGGGCCCCCAAGGTTCACAGTCCATGGGGCACTGTTTGTGTCACCTCATCTGTCGACTCAGACGAGGCTACTTTTCCCTTTAGATTTCTTTCGATTATCATCCACAACTCAATCAAATCATTCTCGAAACTCATCCATTAGTTTAAATAATTCTAAGCAACGATCTTTGAATAACTAACCAAATCAACAGATTTCCTCCGTAGATAACCATAATCACTTAACATATAAATTTTACAAATAAGTATTTCAAATCGATACGTATATGCTTTTCGATTCCAATTCCGATCATAAAATTGATGAACAACACCAACTTATAGACAATCATACTCGGTAAATACCAACAATAATGATAAAAAGTCTCTCTTTTGGAATTAACTAAGTTGAGTTACTAAACCAATTCTACACAACACATAGTTTTGCATAAGGATAGTTTATAATCTTTTGTACTTCGTTATTATTAATCTACACTTATCTCAACGATTATAATAATGGTTATCAAGCACCAACAACAATTACGATAGGTCTCTCTCGTAGAATTAACTAAGGAGAGCTAACTTAAACACCACAACTTGAGATTCATAAAACAACATTGATATGAAGTAATTACTATTAGCTAAACACTAATTACAAAATCAACGATGAACCCATTCACATACTATACTCATAATTACATAGGCCAAGTCCAACTCATGTCCTTAGAGTACTACCCAAACATATAATGGAGGCTTCTTTAAGGTAGTTCACAACTTATATTTACTACGTAGTTGAACTCAAGCACCAATATAAATTAGTGAACACTAATCTGATAATTCGACTTTATTTATTTTACTCCATCTATCGTCATTGAACGGAAATCCTTTATTAAACACATCCTCAATAATTTAATACATAGCTAGGTAAGCTAACTCCGATTCTCTGCATATTATTAATAATGATTAGTCAATCCTTTTTAAAACTATTTCCAGCTCCAACTAACTCACATCCTTTACTTAAGAGTCAATCAAATTGAATCTCTCACAAGTTAACTTAAATTTACTCAACTCTTAATCTTTTGACAAAGAAGTCGATAATATTATAATTTAGAACATTTCACCAAAACGAAAGTAGTTTTAACTACTAGATTTACTTAGTAAGTATTACTAAAAGAAATAAACATCTAAATTCCCTTTGAATAATTCTAAATGGTATTCTAACTTTACTATATTAATCCTTTTATAGGATATTTCCTCATCACATGAACTCAGATACATTTACTGATAAATCTCAGTAGTGGACTTCATGAGCTATTCACTACTTCTAATAATCTTGATAAATCAACACTTAACTAATTCCTTTCCTACTTTAGTTAAGTGAACTAGTATGATCACTTGGATTATAAAGTGTAATTAGATAGTTCTCGACTAATTAATATAACCATTACAACTTCCTAATTGCTATCCTCTTAACTTATAACTCAACAACGTGCTTTAAATACTACTATACTTTGACAATATGAATTACTATACAAAGATTAGCAACTTCCTATCAACATTAGAACCAAAGAAACTTAGGTTGTCTCTTACTAAATCATACCATTCCAGTTCCTTAATTATTAAATAACAACTATTATTCATCTAACTCAATTAAATAAGAGTAATTTGATTACTTCTTCTTAAACAAGTACTAACAAAAGGCTAATTAAAATCCCTTCATTAGTGGTAAACTAACCTTATATGTTCGATTCCATAACAGTCTCACCAATAAGAATGGAAGCAATCAAACTAACGTTGCTCACAAATGAAACTATTTGAACTAGATGCTTTATTCTCCATCATATTGAAAATAAGGTTCTATTACAGACATCCTTTAATAACGAATATAACCTCCATCCTATAATCAAATTACTTAACTCCAAATTAATAAACTAAATGATAATGTTATAAATTGATTTGATACATATTCACAACAATAGCAGTAGCATATAACCAGATTTTGGCTAACTTGATACTAACAATCATATCTGAATTAGGCAATAAGGTTCATTATCAGGTTTCAACCCAATAATCAAAGATCAATGTTCAAATCATTAGTTCCATGTAAATTTATCAACACTAGCAAGAATTCGGATCTTCAACCCAATTCGTTTGCAACATGTGTAAAATTCAAACTCAACCAACAACATAAACATCACAATAACATTTACAGTTCAAAATTAACTGAACTTAATGGGTAAAGCAAGTTGGTTTAGTACCTTGGTCAACCACCAAAAATGGCGGCAACAAGGTGAGGGGAGAGAGAGGCCACAATGTCTCGACGGCGGCGAGACGGTGGCAACACCACCACAGCCACGCAGCAGCAGCAGCAGCAGAGGCAACACGAGCAAAGACAGGAACCGGCGGCCAACAACTCCGAGTAACGGCAGGACCACGATGGTTGCATCACCACCACGCTGAAAAGAGAGACGCTACAGCAGCACCACTGACCCACCGCTAACCCGCAACAACCACAACAGCAACGAGAGGAGAGAACAGCGCGGAATCTCCGACAAGGTCGGAAAACGCCGGTGAGGCGACGACGCGGCTGAGCGAGAGAGAAACAGAGGGGTTCACGGGGAGGAGAGAGAAGGGGTTTTGGGGTTTTCACGAGACACAGCAAGAGTATTAGAGGGGTTTGAGGTAGTTCGGTTTACAAACCGACAATGGGAGGGGACAGGGGTTTTGGGTTTCTTTTGATTTTAGAATTTAGTTCCCAAATAAGAAAACTTAGCACATAAAACATATAAGTTTCCTTATTAGCCAACCTCTACTTAACACATTTGATATTTACAACCCAAAATATATTCAATAATAATAACTTCACAAAATTGAATAAATAAATAAATATATTGCAGACACGACAAATCAAAGTAACACTCCAACTCAAATAAAAATAAGAAAACCCAACACATATTTAACTTAATAAATATAATAATATTTAATAAACCCTTTTCAAAAACAAGCATGTTACACTGTTAATGGAATCATTTAGTACTTTGACATAGTTTGGAGAAGAACATTCTTGATCAAACAATGTTGACCGCATTCGAACTTCTAATACCTTCATGTTGATAGTTTTGAACATAAACCAATGAGAACAATTTCTCATACCAACAAACATACTAACAAGACTCACAACTCCCATAGGGGAGAAGGATACCTCCACAATAGAGATAAAAATTTCGATAATAGGGCTCGAGAAACTCTCAAATAGAGAGACTAATTTCTTCAACAAAATAAGAAAATAAAATAAAGAAAAATATGAATTATGAGAGTATAGAGAGAGAATCTAACGCCTCTCTCTAGAATCGGAAATTCTTAGCGTGTTTGTTCATCGTTTTCTGAAATTGAATCGGAGCACTCGTGCTGGAGCCATGGCAAAGGGTTCAAAAAAAGGCAATGGAGGACAAAAGGCTAAGCAACATTTACAACTAGTGAAGAAACCTCAAACAATTGATGCTAAGAAGAAGATGAATATCAGTGATATCCAGGATAATGCAACTGTGAGCTGGACTTCGAAAGCAGAGAATGATAATGATTCAGTTGATCCTGCGGACCAGAATGCTTCGATGCTTGATCGAGCGAATTTTGAAGTTGCAAGAAGTCTGATGGATAAGTGGATTGCGTCGATTCGAACTCCGTTAAGGCTAGGATCTGGAAATATGATAAACCCTTTGCCATATCCAATGCAACAATTGGCGAGTAACACAGGTAATACTCATTCCTGGAGACACAATTTGTTTGAAACTATAAGAGAGGAAGGAATTAATCTGGAAAATCCTGTGGTTAATGCTGTGTAATAATATGAATGTGAATGAGGTTGTTATAACTGAAGATGATTTGAAGGAGGAGATTGTATTTTGGGAATCACTTGTTGTCTGTTATGTGTTAGGTATTAAACCGCCGTTTAGGATTATCAATGGCTTTATTCGACGTGTTTGGGGGAAATATGGCATTGATATAATTGCTATGGGTGTTAATGGAGTTTTTTTAGTGCAATTTAGAATGATGGAAGGGAAACAACAAGTTGTAGATGCTAGACCAATTTTATATGATAAAAAGCCTATAATCATGAAGAATTGGTCGGTAGACTTGGACCTTATGGCAGAATTAGTGAAAGTTGTTCATACTTTGGTAAGGCTGCCTGGTCTGCCTGTTAAGTATTGGGGGCAATCTTATGTGAACAAGATATCCAGCCTTATAGGGAAACCTTTAAGGACTGATCGAGCTACAGCACAGAAAGACATTCTTGAATATGCAAGAATTTTTGTTGAAGTTCAAATAGATTAATCTTTTCCTAAAGAAGTGATGTTTATGAATGAGAAAGGTGTGAGAACGGTTCAAAAGGTTGTATATGAGTGTAAACTAATTATTTGTGGTGATTGTGGTGATATAGGTCATACTATGGAGGCTTGTAGGAAGAAGAGGTATGATCTAGCTATGCAGAAACTAAAGCCTAAGAAAGTTTTGGTGGTGATGAACAAACTTTCTGGTGTTATGCCACAGCCTATGATTGGTGTTCAGAATACACAAGCTAGCAGATGATAGTGCCAACAGCTCTAGAGCAGGTAATGAGACATGAGTCTGCTAAAGAGGTTACTACAACAGATGATGTTCAGGTGCTAGGCACAAAACAGGACAAGGTGACAGCAGAATCTGGTAGTATCAGGAATGCTACTCAGTCAGTGAAGGTACCAGTAGCTAATGTTAATCTAATGTAGGGAGGAGAGATTATTCTTCCCCCTCATGGATAGAGTTAGTGCTTGGAATGTTAAGGGAATCAACAGTCCACTGAAACACAGTGATATCAAATGGTTTTTGACTCACTATCAAATTGGATTGTTTGGGCTTCTAGAAACTAGGGTGAAGGCTAGGAATTTCCCAAAGGTCTTCCCTAGAGTGTGTAATGGTTGGGGTATAGTTACTAATTACCATTTTCATTCTGGTGGTAGGATTTGGCTAATTTGGTTACCTCATATATTTTATTGTGAATGTGTGTGTGTGTATGGAGCACAATTTATTCACTGTGAGGTCTTACATCAAGCTACTGGGAAGCAGTTTGAGGTTACAATTTTGTATGGTCTTAATGGTGCTAGTGGTAGAGAGGAGTTGTGGAGTGCTTTGGTTCAGATCAGCAAAAAGATTAGAGGAGCTTGGATTGTGCTTGGGGACTTTAATAATGTGCTTAACATGGGTGAAAGACTAGGTTATGCAATTACCTTGGAAGAGATTGCTAGCTTTAGACAATGTGTGAGAGATTGTCAATTGCATGACCATATTTCAAGTGGTCCATACTATATATACCTGGTCAAAAAAGCAAGAGGGGGAGAGTAGGGTATTTTCGAAAATTGATCGAGTTCTTGCCAATGATCAGTGGCATGACTCTTTCAATAATGTTGTTGCTGTGTTTTTGCCTGAAAATATTTTAGACCACTGTCCTTGTATCGTGAATCTTGATGTGAATGTGAGGACAAGAGCAAAACGATTCAAGTTCTGTAACATGTGGGTTAAGGCTGATGACTTCCTTAGTAGAGTTCAAGCCTCTTAGAAGCAGAATGTGTATGGTGTGGCCATGTACAGAGTTGTGTGCAAATTGAAGAATTTGAAAAGACCTCTCAAAGCTTTAAATAGGGAGAAATTTTCAAATGTTGAGAATGATGCTATGATGCTCTTACTAGCTTACTGGCATTCACGAAGCTATCTATAGTGATCCTCATAATATTGAACTTCATATTCAAGAGGAATAGGCTAGGAAAGAATATGATGTTGCTAACTCTGCTAGAATGAGTATGCTTAGACAAAAACTTGAGTAAGATTGGATCAAAGGGGGTGATGAAAATTCTGCCTATTTCCATGCATGTTTGAGAAAGAGAAGGCAGCAATCTCAGGTGTTTAGGATAAAGGATAGCAATATGGGGATTGGAAAGAGAGTCCAAATGATGTTGAGGATGCTTTCTTGAAGTATTATGAAGGCTTGTTGGGTACTGAGAGTGATGTTGATGCTCATGTGAGTGATACAATAATTGCAGAGGGTGAAGTTGTGAATGATGCTCAGAAAATTGCTTTGTGTGCTCCTTTTATTGGTGCTGATGTGAAATCTGCATTGTTTGACATTGATGAAACCAAGTTAGCTGGTCCAGATGGGTTTTCTAGTGGTTTCTTCAAGGAAGCTTGGGATGTTGTTGGTGCTGCTATAAATGAAGCAGTTTTGGATTTTTTTTCGAACAGGGAAACTTCTCAAAAAAATCAATGCCACTATTCTGTGCCTGATTCGAAAAGTGGAGCAACCTGAGGATGTAACTCAGTTCAGGCCTATAGCCTGCTGCAACGTTTTGTGCAAGGTAATTTCAAAAATGCTTTGTACCAGACTGAAAATGGTGTTGCCTTGTATTATTTATCAAGCACAAAGTGCTTTTGTGGACAATATGAGTATTATGCACAATATATTGATCTGTCGGAATATTTTGAATTACACCTTGAAAATTGATTTGAGGAAAGCTTACGATTCTGTAAGCTGGAATTTTTTAGAGGAATTGCTTAAGAAGCTTCATTTTCCTGTTTAGTTCTATAGTTGGATCATGACCTGTGTATCTTCTCCTTCTTTCTCTACCAGTTTGAATGGGGGTTTGGTTGGCTTCTTTAAAGGGAAAAAATGTTTAAGACATGGTGATCCTGTCTCTCCTCTGCCGTTTGTCCTAGTGATGGATTATTTTACTAGGATTCTTAGGGAAGATGAGTAGAAGGGAGGATTTCTGCTTTCATTATAGATGTGCTTCTCTTAAGCTCACACATCTTATTTTTGCGGATGATTTAATGATGTTTTGTAAGGGTGAAGTAAGGTTTGTTATGTTGTTGATTAGAGCATTGAAAGCTTTTTCTAAAGCTTCTGGCTTAAATGCAAATAGTGTCAAGAGTGTCATCTATTTTGGTAATGTGTCTGATGAGGTGCAGCAAAGAATCATCTAAGTTTTTGGATTCAAAAAGGGCTGGTTGACAGAATTTTGAGATGAGTCTCATGCTGGTCTTCTCATAATCTTTCTTATGCTACAAGAAGTGTTCTTATCAACTCTGTGTTGATGAGTATCCATACTTACTAGTCTCAAGTTTTTATGTTGCCTAAGGGTGTGCTGTTATATAGATCATCCAAATTTACAGAGCCTTCTTATGGGAGGGGAAATCTTATTTGCATAAGCCTCCCTTAGTTTCCTGGGATTGGGTGTGCAACCCCAAAAATAAAGGTGGCTTGGGAGTGAGAAATTGTTTGTTATGGAATAATGCTGCTCTTGGTAAGTACACTTGGCCGATTGCACAAGAGGTTGATTCTCTTTGGACCAGATGGGTCCATAGTGTTTACATTAGGGATGCCAATTGATGGGAGTATGTTGCTCCTAGATCTGCTAGCTGGACTTGGAAGATTATTTGTCGAGTGAAAGATGTGTTCAAAGATGCTTATCACACAACAAATGGCTGGATGGGAGTAAGGATTAATCTGTCAAGGAAGGCTATATAAGTGGCTCAAAGGGGTGCAAGAGGGTGTCAAGTGGCATAATTGGGTTTGGAATTCTATAAACATTCCAAAGCATGCTTTTATCTCCTGGTTGGCTGCGCTTGATAAGTTAATAATAAGAGAAAAACTCAGGCAGGCTGGTATATGTCTAGACACAGCCTGCTTATTATGTAATCAAGGTACTGATGCTTGTTGTTACTTATTTTTCAAGTGTAAGTTTAGCTTGCAAGTTTGTCAAGGGGTAATGAACTGGCTTCAATTTCCCTGTGGTAATCATGAGAAGCTGTATGTCCACTGGAAGAAATGGGTAAGGAAGTACAAGAGTAAAAAACCAACAGCAAAGGGCCTGTGCGTGTCTAGCTGCCACTGTTTATCACATATGGAAAAGCTTGTAATCATGCTCTATGGGAGAAGGTTGTAATGCGTCCTTTGTTTGTCATTAAAACCACTCACATTGATGTTTGTACTCGTGTCAAGAGTAAAATGAATAGCAGGTGGAGTGATAGTGAGAGAAGCTGGCTTGCTGACCTTACAGCTCAATGTTTGAGCTAACTTTGTTTGTTTTGTAGTGTTGAGTGTGTTTTTCTTGCTTCTGGTGTCTGGTGTTTGTAGGTGGTTTGTTGTGTCTGGCGTTTGGTTTGTTTGTATTTGGGAGGTGCTTTTTTGCGCTTTGGTAATAATATACTTACATTTTTCACCAAAATAAAGAAAGAAAATAAACTAAAAACTGAACCCCTTTATTCAAGTAATTATCCAAAATTGGGATATGTCAGTTTATGAGCAACGTAGTTTTTCATAATTGTTTCTAGAAATTCATAACTCATAGTCTAAAATCAGATTGATTTTATTCACGTGTTTCCAGAAACCTAATCATGTTCAATTTTTATCATCTTCTTTAGGTTTTATGACAATCTTTTGGGCTTGAGCTATGCGAAGTAAAAAAACTTAAGTAGTCTTCACAAAAACAACATTTGACCAATCATTTTGTATGATTTTTAATTTAAAGCAAATAATTTGTTGACATCTTAAAATAAAAAAAAATTATTGTCCATATACTACACCCTTAATGTAATTCATGGCTTGAATAAACTAGAAATGGAAAACTTTTTCGATGATTACAACACAATGTCTCACTTTTTGGAGATATTTATGAACCATTTTTTTTTATTGAATTACTAGAAAATGGTTTTTATTATGATTATTAACAATTTAAACACATAAACTAATATTACCCATTTTCTACTTACTAAGGCACAATTTTCCTAAGAATCTCCCCTAATACAATAGGCTATCTAGGTGGTGAGAATTATATGTTGGCAACTAGAGGTGTCAATTCAGTTCAACAGTTCAGTTATGGTTATATCCAAACAGTTCAGTTCATATCAATTCAGTTAACAACAGTTAAAATTATTAACAATTTAGTTCAGTTCAGTTAACAAACTTTTCAGTTCAGTTTAATTCAGTTATTTTTCTTTCCAGTTTTAGTTCAGTTCAGTTGCAGTTTAAACCAGTTTTACCCGAACAGTTAAACTAACCAACGGTTGAATCCATAGCAGTTAAAACATGTTGCAGTTATTTTCAGTTTTGTTTCAGTTTATTTCGGTTATTGACGAAAATCACATAAGTTCAACAATAATCGGTTCGGGTAGAAGTTAGTCACATTCTTGTATTTGTTTGGGAAAAATGGAACTTCATGTCGGTTTTTCGTCAAATGTTTTCCGGGTTCAAAATTAACATGGCAAATAAGTGTAGTTCGACACTTGCCTCGAAAAAACCGGTTGTACTTCCCAAAAACATGTATGAAAGTGACATCGATATATGTGTATTTTTCTGATATATTCAACAATTTGGAATAAGACAATTTTATATAAGTCGATATTCAAACTTTCAGTTGTATGCAAATCACATCATGTTTGGTTAAAAAGGATGTATCATATCGTAATAAAATTTAATAAACTTCCTCGAAAGATGAGTTATACATTTTTAAAAAGCTGAATACATCAATGTTTTACTATAACTATATTAGATTGATCAATGGATTAATATAACTATACTAGTCATTAAGATATATGCATTTGAGAACTTAAAACATATAATCGACATAAAATAAATTAATATTGGATTAGATCAAGGTATCTATGTGAATCGATAAGTTAAATCAAGCTAACAATACTACTCCGTTTAGTTTAATCATTAACAAGTTATATTCATTTTGAAACTCATTCATCTTAGCCAAACTGAGAGAAGATGATATTAGATTAGATGAATGTATCAACGTAAGTCGGTAAAGTAATTGCAAATAATTGTGCTCCATTTAAAGTAAGATTAAGTTGTATCCATTTTAATTTTAAAATATAATATTGGAGAGAAACAAATTGATATTGGATTATTAAATCAATGTACCAATGTAAATCATTAAGCTAAATCAATATAAGAATACTCCATTTAATTAAGCTAATTGTTAACCAGATTTAATCATTTTTTTAGACTCATACATCTAAGCCAAACTGCAAGACGTTGATATTAGACTAAATGAATATATCAATATAAGCCGATAATAATTGAAGATAACAATGCTCCATTTTGAATTCGAAACATAATTTTAAAGTGAAACAAGTTAGTATAAAATTATTAGATTATTGTATCAATGTGGATCAATAACCTAAATCAAGATAAGAACACTCCATTTTAGTTAATCGTTTATAAGTTACAAACAAGGTGATACTGGATTATGTAATGTATCAATGTAAGCTGATAAGGTAATTGAAAATAGTAATGATCTATCCAAGTGAACCTTGGTTAAGCTTTATCTATTTCGAATACAAAACATGTTACTAAAGTGAAACAAGTTGGTAGTAAAGTTGTTATTAACTTGTTCGATTAGATGAAAGTTATGTGAATACATCTAAACATATAAACAAAGTGAAATAATTTGTTATTGCATAAGACTAATGTATGCTGGTAATGGATTAGATCAATTTATTGATATAAGTCGATAAGCTACTTGTTGTAATATGCCTTGAATTGTCTTACGCTTCGATTAACCAAGCACGAGTGTATATGGTTTACATGAACCGTTTATATTAAAGATACTTTGTATTCTGATATACTTTGTATTATGTATTAAACATAACAACACTTCATATAAGTTGATCGAATTTAAGTCAATGAACTAATTAAAGATATATAATGAACTGAAACAAATTGCTATTGGATAAGATCAATGCATTAATATAAGCCAACAATGTAATTAAATAATTCAAAACACCATTTAAATTAATCGTCTCAATGTGGAATTAGTTTCGTAACAAAAGTACTAATAAGGTCTACTAAATTTAGATAAGTTCAACATATATTTGGATAAGAACACATATAAGTTCAAATAAGATATAATAAATTATGTTAAGTCTTGATGAGTTCAGATAAACAATAATAAGTTAAAAATAACGGTTCCTAGTACCAATACTAATACTTATACTCTTAAATAATATAGTAATAATTACAATATAAATACTAGTAATTAATAAAATAGTAATAACACAAATACTAAAATAGTACTACTAAATACTAAGAATTTATATTGCTTTCTATTTATAAAAAAATGAATACACAAATTATAACACGGTTTATATTGCTGTCTAATGAACCTTATGTGAGATTTTACTTTGACTAGCACAAATACACAACCGTCAGATGAATTCCATCAATGGTCTCAAACGACAAATGACGATTCTCACGGATCGGTATTTTCCACTGTCAGATTGAACCACATCCATGGCTCCAATTCATTGATAACCAAATCAAACAATGAAACCAATCCCTCCAAAACCAAAACTCAAAATTTTTAAAGCACCGCGCTCTTTCGCCTCCCTATATAAACCCGCCTCCCCCAAAACCCATATTCCCACCACAATCAGAAGCAATTAGCAAACAATACTCAAATATTTCAGAGTCAAAGGAAGAGAGAAAATGTCATGAAGAGGAAAGGGGTTGGAGAAAGGAGGAGCAAAGAGGCATGGTAAGCCCGGTATTCGTTGATTGGCTCGACGAGGCTGTGTAAAGAGGCAGGGGTTTACGTTTTGGGGGTTAGATTGGGTTCGGTTTTAGGTTTTGGTTTTCTAGATTCAAAGTAAATGCAAATTGTTTGGGCTTTGCTAATTTGTAGTCATAGTCGTTTTTTTATTTTCTTTTTATTTCTTTATTATCTTCGAAATTTAATTTATGAAATTGAAATTGAGGAATGCTAAACCAAATGCTTAAAATTTGGTTTAAATAAAACATAAATCACGATATACATGAAATCACTTCTTTGCTCTTCATCTTGATTATACATCTTCAATTTGTTCTTTTCTTGCTTTAATATGCTCCTGCCAAATCTCGTCGCCCATCGTTGTTTTCTTTTGTGCATCACTATAGGTAAATACTTCTACTATGTTGATTTTGGGTTGAAACTTTTATATATAAATACAGTACTCGTATGTTTATTTTGGATTGTAGCTTAATTTTGTTGAAGGTAGCAAATATTGTATACTAGTATGTGAGAAATCAAATAATAGCTAGAGAAAGGGGGACTATTTACTTTCACCAGGTCCTCCGATCTAATGGCTTTATGCCTTTTCTTTTTTTCTTTCATTTTCATTTTTTGGGAGTAGTTTACTAGTATCAACATAGATAGATAATTTGGAAAGTGGCACTTATGGAGGTGAGATGTATAGGAGAATTAACCAATATGGAGTATGTCAATAGTCAGAAACTCTAAAGTCGAGCAACATGCATCCATAGTCAAATATATGATTTTATTATAGTTTTGAAAAAATTAAAAACTAAAAATCAAAATCAATTTTTAGAAAACCTAAAACTGAAAACGAAAAATATGCGGGTTGGAATGGATTTGGGTTGGGTAGTATCTAGGTCGGGTACTAACTGGGTCGGGTTGGAATATGATCGGGTACTAACTGGGTTGGGTAGCCTTGCGGCGATGCCAATAGAGCGACAAACCTAGTGTCAAAATATAATTTATCTCTCAATTATGGGAGTTGAAAATTAAAGCATCTTGTCAAAAAAAGAAAATTAAAGCATGGGCGACGCTTTATTTTGACGCTCAATGTACTTTTTCTTATATTAAAGGTTGTTTCTTTGAAAGACACAGTGTGAGTTCATTTTCTGTGTTTGTATGTGAATTGGGATTTGGAGGTACTATCATGAATTTGGCTAATATGTGATTCGGTTCGTATACAATTAAAAATCAGTTTAAAGAAGTTTCAGTTTGAACCAGTTTTAGTTCAGTTCAGTTTCAATTTCAGTTTGAATCAGTTCAGTTCATTCAGTTAAATATTCAGTTCAGTTCAGTTCAGTTGATCGATAACTTTTCAGTTTTTCACAGTTATTTTCAGTTACAGTTTGTTTCAGTTCAGTTGCAGTTCAGTTTTGGTTTTTCATTTACAGTTTATTTCAGCTTCAGTTCAACATTTTTCAGTTTATTTCAGTTACATATACTCCCAGTTCAGTTTAATTCAGTTTAAATTTCAATTTGTTCAGTTCAACCAGCAGTTTATTAACCAAACTGACTGCTCTATTGGCAACCCATTGGATTTCCTCATACACAAACTTTATCAAAAGATAAAAAAATAAAAAAGAATGTTAGTGAACTTTTAAGAAAGATAAGTAAGTAGATAAACAAGGAAAAAAGAGGTTACCTTGTTGTATTAGGATCAATGGTTGAAGCTCCTTTGCAAAGTTCTCCTAAACTTTTATTTTCAACACCTAACTAGACTATGTTGTTTTTCTTACGCGTACTTGTATAGGAATTGCTCGAGTTAGAGACAAAAAATGAGAGAAGTATGGATGATATTTGTGTGCAGAATTCCCCCTTTGTACATCATCAAAAAGGGGTATTTGTAGAAGGAAAGAAGAAACTTACTTAAAGCTTACAATTAGGAATGTGGTAGTATGAAAGATAAACGTTAGCATCGTCTACTTCAGCTCATAATTTTTGTATGTAGTCTTGTTCTTATAATTGATATCAATTATACAACCTCTCGTTTGGAGGCAAAAATTTTAGATTTAAGATGGAGCGAAATGATGATTACGAGCTTGACCCGAACTATTTTTATGAAGTTAGTCTGTTTTTTTTAGAGAGAAATTTCATTAACTAAAGGTCTAACAGCATCTGCTATAGGTATTAAAGAAACATAAAATATAATCAACTAAGGTTAAAGCAAACTCGTCTTCAATGAAACTACAATGAACCAGATCGGTTAAAGTAGCGTAGGCCCCTTGTATTTGTGAATCTTGAAGCTATTAATGGAATCATTTATTATTTTGACATAGTTTGGAGAAGAATATTCTTGATCTAACAATGTTGAACGCATCCCACTTTCTAATACCTTCATTTTGATAGTCTTGAACTTCAACCAATGAGAACAATTGCTCATACCAACAAACAGACTAAAAAGACTCACAACTCCCATAGGGGAGAAGGAGACCTCCACAACAGAGACAAACACTAGTGGAAAAGACGCAAAATGACACAACCTAACAGATTCGGTTGTCTAAAATCTGGATCCAATAATTAGGTATTTTTTGCGCAATTGAATGAGAGACTAAACTAATCCGGTTGGTGTATGTGGACCGATCAGTTGGTTTAATTGGCCCAACTTGCATTATAAACGCGGCCCAAATCCCTTTCGCTCACTAGCTCTCTTTTCCTCTCACACTCTATGCTCTCCTCACTCGGTCTCTTTAGGGTTTCTTCCCTCACCTGCCATCTTCTTCCCTTTCTCAACCCCAGCTCTCCCCACCACCACTGTTGATCCTTCTCTCCTCTGAACTGGTCGCCTCTCCTCTCCTCCCTCTCACCCATCCTCCTCCCTCATTCCCGCCTCTCGCACCCCGCCTCTCTCCTCACCACCACCACCACGAACAATGAATTTTACTCCCCTTCTCAGCCACGAAGACCAATGCCACCACCCTCAACAAAAAAAAAAGTACTCGTCGTCCAAACCACAATCGAACAGCCGAAATGACGAGAGAGGAAGAATGGAGCTGGGTTTTCTCTCGGCTTTCACTCGCCGTTGCTGGGTTTTATAACTCTCATCTCACTCGTCGTTGCTGGCGTCTCACTCGGTTTTCCTCACCTCGCACTCGATGTCTTCTCACTCGCCATCAACGAACACCTACCACCATCTATGGTTTGAGTTTTTGGGGTTTTTTTTTATCTAGATTGTAATTCTGGAGTTTTTTAGATCTAGGTTTTCAGTTTCGGATTTTAGCTTCCATTTTTTTTTTTTTTTCATTTGTAAATTATGCGTATAAGTTTCAGTTTGTAAATTTTTAATTTTCTGTATAAGTTTCATTTTGCAAGTTTATAATTTTCAATACAAAGTTTGTCAGATATTTTTTTTTTTTTTTTTTTACAAAGTTTGTCAAACTTTTTTTTTATATTTTTGCACAAAGTTTCATTTTTTAAATTTTATGTATAAGTTTTTTTTAATTGTATTATGTCTTTATGTAAAATTATTGAAAATATTATATATAAAAAGTTTTGTTTAAAATTGTGTTTTTTAATTTTTTGAATATAACTGTATTAGCTTTGTGTATCTTTGACTGAATTGTTGTCTGTTTGTGAAAAGTAACTTGTGTTTATTGGCTGCTGGACCCTTTTGTTTACTCACAATGAAGCAAAACTGATCCGGTTATGCGTTAAAAGTGGATTAGTTAATCAACTTAACTGGTCCGATTTTAACGCATAACAGGATCAGTTAGTCCTCAATTGATCTGGTTTGAACCGGATCGGTTGAGTTTTTCTCACTGCTCCATGCCCACCCGATCTGGACCAAAATCGGATCTGTAAGCCCGATTTTGACCGGATCAGATGGGCTTTTTTTCACTAGTGAAAAATCCCTATAGTAGGACTCGAGAAACTCTAATAAAGAGTGACTAATTTATTCAACAAAAACAAGAAGATAAACTAAAAACTGAACCCCTTTATTTAAGTAATTATCCAAAACTAGGATATGTCAGTTTTTGAGAAACACGGTTTTTCATTATTGTCGTTTCTAGAAAATCATAACTCATAGTTTAAATATCACATTAATTTGATTCATGTGTTTCTTGAAATCTAATCATGTTTAATTTTTATCATCTTCTTTAGGTTTTATGAAAATCACTTGGGCTTGAGCTATGTGAAGTAAAAACACTTAAGTACGTAGTCTTCAGAAGAACAATATTTGACCAATGATTTTGTATGATTTTTAATTTAAAGGAAATATTTCGTTGACATCTTACAATACATAGGAAAAATATTATTTTCCATAAACTACACCCTTAAGGTAATTCGTAGCTTGAATAAACTAGAAATGGAGAACTTTTTTGATGATTACAACACAATTTCTCATGTTTTGGAGATAATTATGCACAATTGGTTTATTGGATTCTCAGAAAATGTTTTTTTTTTATCATTATTAACAATCTAAACACACAAACTAAAATTATACATTTTCCTACTTACTAAGGCACAATTATCCTAAGAGTATCCCCTAATAGAGTAGGCTATATATGTGGTAAGAAATCTATGTTCGGAACCCATTGGATTTTCTCATACCCAAACCTTACCAAAAGATAAAATAAAATAAAAAATAAAATTAGTAAACATTTAAGAAAGATAAGTAAGTAGATAAACAAGGAAAAAGAGGTTACCTTGTAGTATTAAGATCAATGGTTGAAGCTCCTTTACTCTTCTCTATTTTTTTTAGTTTTTAATTGCTTTTACCTTTCTTTTTCTCTTTGTTTCAATGTATACCTTAGTTAATATTTTAAAAGAAATACTTAATATAATTTTAAATATATATAAAATAATTTTTTAATATAAAATATTTTTTAGTACAAAATAATAATCGAGCTGTTCACGAGTTTTTCGAGCCGAGCTTTGCCTAGCTCGGCTCTGCTAGTTTAAGTCTCGAGCCGAGTCCGAGTCACAACGAGCCGAGCTTTGATCGATCTTTGACCCAGCCGAGCCCGAACTGTTCGCGAACAGGTGAGGCTCATTATCACCCCTAGTCAAGCCCATGTGCTAATCCAAGCCAAAGTCAAGCCCATATGCTAATCCTAATCAATTCCAAAGTTAAGTGAATGTGGTAATCCCCACTCAATTCCAATGTAAAACCCATGTGCTAATTCCAGTCAATTCCAAAGTTAAGTCTATAAATGCACAATCTTGGAGTCTAGCGAAGATACTCCTCCTAAAGTCAAGCTCATGTGCTAATCCTAGTCAATTACAAAGTCAATCCCATATGCTAATTGTAGTCAATTCTAAAGTCAAGTGCATGTGTTAATCCCAGTAGTTCCAATGTAAAGCCCATGTGCTAATTCCAGTCAATTCCAAAGTTTAGTTCATAAAGGCACAATCTTGGAGTCCAGTGAAGCTACTCCTCTTTAAGTACATAAAGGCATAATCTTTAAATCTAGCCTGCTTACTCTCTATGTAAGTTCAAATTCTACTCTTTTCCAAGTACATAAATGCACATTCTTTGAGTCTAGCATGCTTACTCTCCATATAAGTTCAAATTCAAGTCTTCCCTAAGTCCATAAAGGCACAATCATCGAGCCTAGTGAAGCTACTCCTCTAAAGTCTAGAAAAACTACTATTCCCTATTGCTATAAAGGCCAAATCATTGAGTCTAGTATACTTGTATAGTTCAGTCCATGTCTGTATATTCACATAGTTAGGCGCATGTCTCCATCACGGTCGTGCCCGTCCTATTCCAAAACCAATATCCTTTTCAAATAATTCATCTCAAATCATTTCTCATTTCCAAAATCATTTCTAATTTCCAAAATCATTTCTAAAAACTTACAAGTGATGTAAATTCGATTTCTATTCAAGATAGGTCGTGAGATTACAACTTGGGAACGCCTAGAAGAAAGGAAAAAGGGCCAGCCCACTCCTATACTCGTCATATCGACTGTGACGTTTTCAGTGGAATCATCTAAAACCTATGAATAATCATCTAAATGAGAGATGCTACTGAACAGCTTAATGCCATCATGGCTCAGATTCAATTGATGAACTCTCGTCTTGAGGAACAAGACAAAGATATAAAAACACTAAGGGAACGACTTATACCTCATGGAGAAGTATGAGATAAGACTCCTCCACCACCACCACAACCTATGAAGTCTGAAACCGATCCGAGGTTTGAAAAACTCGACCAATTGATCCAGTCAATTCCTGCACTCGAGAGTGAGGCTCATGGCCATGACATAATTGATCATGAACTAAAAGGAAAGCTTCCTAAAAAGGTAGCATTTAGTGACCTCCTAAAATTGAAGGGGGTCGAAGACCTAGAAAATCATCTGAGAGCTTCTCTATCTCTGTGGCTCTCAAAGGCATGAGAAAGGACCTACTTGCTTATGTGTTTCCATTGACTTTAGATGCACATCCATCCAAGTGGTCATATCACTGAACAAGACAAAACTAAGTGACAAGGACTACATCAAAGAAGAGTTTCATAAGCAATATAATATCGCTGCAATGCTCATCTACTAATTGACCTTCGTGAGTTGGAGTTGACTAAGAAAAATCACAATGAAGACTTTGTCACCTTCCTAAGTCAATGGAGGGAAAAGGTCGTACATGTGACTAATAGGCCATACGAAGAGGATTAAGTCCTACTGTTGATTTGTAACTTTTAGTCCAAGTGGGTCGCATCAAATTCAAACCTATAGAATCTCTTTTGAAGCTCTACAAGAAGGTTGGAATACTGATCAAGGAAGAGGTTCAAGCCTCTAAAAATAACGGTTACAACAACAATAACTTCCCAAGAAGAATACAACAACCCTTCTAGATCCAAGAGCAATGAGGTTAATGCCTTGAACACTTAAAAGAAGGGTTATCAAAGGTCTATAAGACCTTCATTCCCCTAGGCATATCTCTAGAAGGAGTATCTAATAGGCTTAATGCAAGAGGAGCACTTCTTCCTCTTGGCCCTACTTCATACCCTACTCTTGAAAAGAGATATATATAATACATGGAATCCTTACTCCTACTGCAAGTACCACAAAGGAAATGGACACCTGATATTGGAGTGTTGGACCTTAAACCACTCCCTAAAGGATATGGTTGAAGATAGTAGACTTGCAGTACAGTTCTGCTCGCAACCAAAGTCAGCAACAACCACAACTTATTGGGCATTGTGTCAACAATGGAAGGGTCTTAGTCTTTTGTTTCTACTTTTCTAGGTTGAGTCGGACAATCCCTCCCATATCTCTTTATTTTCCTTCTCAGTCGAGTCTATGTCATTTAGGACTGTATATTTATTACGCTTCTAATAATCTCATCAATACAGTAATTGCCTTTTCTTTTTTTTTTCATTGGCCACCTTCCATTATTTATGCTTGGAATTTGATGATGAAACTCTAATCTATCTGAAAATTAATCAACCTTTGATCAAATAAAAAATAAAAAAAATGAAAAAAAATCAAATAAATCAAAAAGTCATCCATCATTTCGATTATGAGTTTTTCCTCTTTCCTCCATCATTTCAAATAGTCATCACCTCTCTAAGTCAGCATCATGCAAAACCCCCTAAGCAGCCCTCATGAAAAAAAACCCCTGGAGCCATCGTCAAGCAACCAAATTCCTTAAACACATCGCTTCATGATCCTCATACCAAACAACCTTTCAAATCAAAATTCCACAAAATAGCCCTCAAACCTTCCAATACCCTAAACCACAAAAACTTGTGTGCTTAACCTTAATTCAAAAAAAATCAATGCCAGATAAAAAAATAAAAAAAATAGCAAGAGCAAGAGCGAAAAAAAAGCCAAAGGCAAAAAAGGCAAGCTAGGGGCTTGCACACAAGTTCTACCCCTCATTTCAAGCCCTTCAATCCATAAAAAAAACCCTAAGAAAAAGCCATTAATCTTACCTCAGATTTAAATAAAAAGGCCATAATCCTTTTCTTTGCATTCAAAAAGATGTAACCCTTACCTAGGCCTATCCAATAAAATCTTCATCCAAACATCCAAACCTTAAATATCTTCAACCATTCATATATATCCTAACTCCTTTATTAAGGTATGTCCAAGCCCGCTAGGTTGAAAACCCAAAAGGGCTGCCTAAGCAAAAGTTAGGGCCTAAAAATAAATCAGATTTAGAACTACGTATGTCTGATTCCGCAAGAATACGTAGAAATCCTCATCTCAAAGTCTAATCGCTTCAATACAACAAATTTAATCATGGTCTCATGGATTGATTTTCTAGTATTCCAAAGCATGCTCTCTCTAGACTTCGACATGTACTCGAGTCGGAACCTAGCCAAGTCAAAGCCTTTTCCCACCTATATATATGTTAGTCACAAATTGAACCTATTATTTTTCAATCCAAACTCTCTTTGTCCCTGCACGACTCTCCGATGCTTCCATGATCTCTAGTTTATGACTTTGCTTCAATCTTGATCATGTGTCATTCAAGTCAATAGCTCTGAATGCTCAATTCAAGTCAAATACCTTCTAATCTAGGCCTAAAGTGCCTAATTCAAGCCAAGATTAAGTGAGGGCTTCCTATATTTGTGGTGGTTCCTGCAAATCAAACCCTCCAAGAGTTGTAATTTGCGGATTACACTTGTGGACCCTAATTTTTATCAAATCAACTTCAAAAATCAATTTATTTCCATCAATCTAGTCCAGTTAGCTTTTCATAACCCTGACCTTGCATAGCGTTTCGTCAATATATCTCTCTTAGATTTGCATAACCCCGACCTTGCATAGCGTCTCATGTGTCCTTAGAATCTAAGTTTGCATCCATGCATCATTATGTGCATTATGTGAATTGTTTGCACCTATATGTCGACATCTTCTTTTGCACGCTAATCAAATTGCTTGTAGTGATTGTCTTGTAGACTACCTTTGTTTTGCATGAACTGGTGATATATAATCCAATCCTAGATTGTAGAGCATCTGGAATTGTTCTATGTCCCAACACAGATTATTTTGACTTTTGGTTTTCCAAACCTCAGTCAAAATGGGGATTATGTAGACACGTAATCATGTCTTTCCAATTTAGAACCCGTTGATAATACATACCATCGTCCTAATTGGTCCAGTCCAAAGGAAAGCAATCTGAAAAAGTAAGCCCAAAATCTTTCTCAGAAGCTAAAGTCCATTTATTTGTTTCAATGATTCAAAGCCCAATTTTAAAAGGCCAATTTTAAAAGCCCAATTTTAAAAGGCCAATTTTAAAAGCCCAATTAATTATTTATGATAATTAATTATATTTTTAAGCCCATCTTTATAGAACCCAATTAATAATTCTTCATAATAAATTGTATGTTAATAAATATTTCCTAAATCAAAAGATATTATGAAAAATCAGTTTTTATCTTCTACATAATTCATTATCGAATTCAACTGATATTATTTAATGAAAGATAAACACAAATAAAACTGATATTATCGCATTGTGATTCATGTCGCGCACCAGTCTTGCTTGCCGTGCGACGCGAATATCTTGTTGCTTCTGATTTCCTTATAAAAGACTTCGTCCCTTTGGGTTTCGAGACATGACTTTCATACGACATACACGCGAATTTACACACGAATATAACCTCTAATTCTCCAACTATAAATACTTCAAACACTTCAAAAACACAATCTTCAATATTTATTCAATTCAAGCTTCAAGATTGCTCCTGCTTCGGATTGTTATTCAAGACCCAAGCAACAAATGTATGTTCATGAGGGTCCTTAATGTTTTAATTCTGATTTAATTACTTGAAGTTACTAACGAATTTTTTATGATGTAGATGTTAAAGAAATTCATGTATTCTTGTGAAGTCTTCTCTAATCTCTTTTTATATGTTCCTATATATTCATGTTTATGTGTTTAATGCTTTCATCACCCTTCATATGTTTCTTTTTGACAAATTGATTAGTTTCCTAGTAATTTTGGTTGCTTAAAGAACATGCATATCACAAAATTTAGTCTTTTTCTTGCTTGATAAATCAACATAGATCAATTTTTAGAATGCATGAACATATTGTTTGATTGTTTAATTGCATAAAATTAGAACATGAATTGTATTAAGTGGAGCCCAAAAGTGGGCGAATTTGATTAATGATCATATTCGTACCCTTCACCCCCAAAACTCAATCTTTTGTTCATTTACCAATTGTGAGGTCATGATGGGAAATTCACATTAGATAAGTCCCTAATGGTTTCTCTCATATCCAATTAGGTTTATGAGTGTTCCTTTAAAGACTTGTTGGTGACTTTTTCCAAACGAATTTTAAAATTAAAACCTCCACGATGAGGTATTCAAATCTACGCTCACACGTAGGCAATAAAAATATGCCTACACCCAGACTAATCACTAGTGCCAGACACAACTTTCAAGCGTGTCGCGCAACCTTGCTGCTTGGCGAGCACTTTAGCTATGTCACACACAACATCTTTTAACGGAATATTTGCCGATTTTTCGGTTTGTCGCATACATCATCTTGCATGATCACTTTTAGAGCATCTTTTTTAAAATAAAATCATCTAATTCCACTAGTGGAAAAAACTTCAAATGACACAACACAACATATCTGGTTCTTACAAAAACGGATCCATTACCCGATAATTTTTCCGAGTGAAAATTTGGTTCACTAACTGATCTGATTCAGCCATGAACCGGATCAGTTAATAAAAGACCGCTCTGGTTTTTCCGGTGAAGCTGATCGGATCAGCTAGTTAAGGCCCAAAATTGTCAGCCGAAGAGACCTCATTAGTCATTACCCGTGATTTGTTCATCTTTCATCCTCTCTCCTACACCTCAACCCTAACTCTCATCTCTCTCACTCTCCCTCCTCTCCCACTTCCTCTGTCACTCTTCCTCCTGAACCTCTTCTTCTCTGGCAACGAAGAAGCCGGCTAAAACACAAAGGAGAGCAAGACGTTGGGTTTCCTGTGGCAATTCCACCAACTTCACCTCCTCCCTCCTTCCAGGCATCCCTCCCCAATTCAAACCCTAAATTTCCAATCAATTTCGAGAGAGGAGCAAAGCAACAACAATGGCCGAAATTCCACCGAATTCACCTCCTCCTTCTCTCCTGAATGTCTCTGCTTCTCTCTCCTCTTGAAGCACGCCACTGTTCATGAAATCTCGCTCCATTGCCAAAGGTAAATCTCTCGCTTCTTTTTTTTGGTTTTATGGGTGAATTTGGAGTTTTGATAGATGTGCTTCGTTTTTGGTGATTGTTCAGATTTTTGCGGATTTTAGGGTATGGACTTGGTTAGGTGTTTCCATTGTTTCTATTGAATTTCTTGATCTTTCATTATATATATTTGATGATGAATGGACCCTTTCATTTAGTTTCATAGATTATCTGAAATTAGAAGAATTTGCTGCTGAAAGTATCCCGTGGAACTCTAGAAGATTGTTGATTTAGCTAAGAGAAGAGAAAGAGAGATGGGGGAAGAGAGAATGGGTGGCGCAAGAGATGGTGCAACTGCAGCAGCTCCAATGGAGGAGAAGAGAAAGGAGAAATTGGCGATTGATTAGAAACTGGAGGCGGTATTCGATACCGGGTCGAAGATAAAGGTGATAAAGGAGGTTAGTTTGGTGATCTGATTGCTGTGAGTTTTCATTCTTCCCTTCTCGCCCTTACCCCATTTATCATGTTTCTTTGTTATGCCTTTTTTCCCGGATGGTGGCCTAAAACTGATTTGTTTTAGCTGTTGCACACAAATAATCTATAACTTTTGTAGATGGGTGTTTTTTCGACTATGTATCTCATCTTTTTTAATTATTGTGAGGGAAATGGAGCTTCCATGCTTTAACATTATCTTCTTTAGCTTGGTGTAGTAACAATCCGCTTTTTTTCTTCATGGGATCTGGAATGATATGCACTCTGATATTCATCTTAACAGAAAAAAAATCACTATATGGTTTGTGTTGGTTTGGAGTATATAACGAGATCCAATTTTCTTGATAGTTTGAAAGTGGAGGCTAGATTTGAACTCCTTTTTGTTTTGATGTTAAACTAGAATTTAAGGAACTAGATATTATACCTACTATGCATGAAAGTTTAATTGTATTAGCAAGTGATGCAACTATAAGCTCATTTGCATTGGTAAAAGTGTTTCTGTTGTTGATACCAAAATATAAGGTGTCTAGGTTATTTACTTGTCAGCCTCCTCCTTGAGATGTGACTACACTTATTTTTGTTTTTGTTGATAGTCTATGCTGTCATGTTGTGGAGGTAAGGGAACTACATTTGATGCTTAGTTGTATGAGTTGTGATGGCTTAAAGATTCTGTTACACTTAGCTAGTATATATGATAACTATAAGGCTAATTTGTGGAACTTCTCTGGGTAGCAGAAGATTATGCAACTGGGATGATAGTAAGATCACCATCCATATGATTGTTCTACACTTCTACTACACTTGAGATTATTTCTTTTCCTTTGTTCTGGTGATGCATTGTCTTCCATATCTATTTTGTTAAAATATTGTTGCTGGTGATTTTCGTTTACACTTATCCAAAATGATACTAAAGCACAGGGAATTTAACATAATTCTTTATTATTATTATGAATATGATTTGATATTTTAGCCTAATTTTTTCATTAACTGAGAAATGCAGTGTATTAGTAGTAAATAAGGATGTACTCTTCAAGAGGATAGAAAAGCCCTCTCGAGGGCTAGTTACAAGTTACACTTGTTATGTTGTAAGAGTGTAATCAGAACCCTCATGAAGGTCCCAATGTCTTTTCCCTTTTAAGGACTATCTACCTTATATCCAAAGTTATGCAAGAGGATGAGAATATGTTTGATAAAGTAGGAACTTCTTTCTAATCAAAGACCTGTAAATCTAGCAAAAATAAGAACACCAACCTTAGTCCCTTCTCTCATTATTCCTTAAATTAACATCCGTGACAGATATAGTTACTCAGGTCTCTGATTAACATAGCTACTCCAAAATCCAAAAGGGACTGTTTGTTGGTGTACATAACATAGTTTCTAATATTATTGTCCTCCTTTGAAGATTTACCTATATGGCACTCACGTGACTTCTTAGAAGAATGATCTTGGAAAGAAGTTGCTTTTTGTGAGTAACAAGGTGATACCGCGAGATCAACTTTTCTTTTCTTTTAAGCTGACGAATATCATATTTTTTTGATAATGCCTGCAGATGATACACTCGTTTGTGTTAATTGTTATTATCCTGATTTTGGTGTATTATTCACTTGCTGTCATTAATGGAGTTGCAGAGGTGAGCTAGGGCTATTTTCAATTTTTTTTCTCTCAACTTCTGGTACCTTTACTTTCCACTACCCCTTTCTATGTTTACCCACTTCGTAATCTTTAACATTGTGACTGAAATTACAAAATTACTAAACATTATCCACTTCGTAATCTTTAACATTGTGACTGAAATTACAAAATTGCTAAACATTATCGAACATGGGTATTTGAAATGTTGTCAACTTGTCTCTCTTATATAAATTTAGAAAGAGAAACACTAATAATGAAGCTGTTGCAAAAACTTCTGCCTTTTGCCTTTTACCTTTTGCATTTTCTTCCCCGTTAATTTGATTACATTACTAGCTACTTAGAGTGCGTATTGTTAAACTGGTTGAAATTAGGTTCTCTAAACTTTTATTTGATAGTGTCAAAACAATAATATAAAAATTTTATGATGAAAATATTCTTTAAATAATATGCGTATGTGAAAATGTATAACCATAAGATTTTAAGTGCTATGCTGCTATTTCTTCTGTGCCATCAAATATGATGCTTATGTGAAAACGTATAACCATAAGAGAAATAACATGAAAGTCGATATGTTTAATGCACTAAATAAGCTATGTACCTTACACAGTTTTGGCTCTATTGAAGCAGATTCAGTAGTTCTACGAGTTGAGGCACTTGAGTTCCTAGAAGCAGCATGTGGTGCATTTTTCTTTTTTAGTATATTTTTTCACGAGATCCTGGCAGTTTTATCTCGTCGTCCACGTATCTGCAGCATGTCCTATAACTGCTGGTTTTTGAGCTGGATCAATTGGTGGTTTTTGGAGCTGGATCAATTGGTGGTTTGTGGCTTGGGTTAGTTGGGCACCGGAAATTAGAATTCATTTGGCAGCAGAACATGTATCATAATGTTTAAAATGTTAAAACAGATCATGAAGATGGTATCTTATACTTTATGTATTTTAATTCTATTTGATTTTGGTTAATAAAATGAATTTTTTTTGTTAGAAACAACCTTTTATAGTCACTTTTTGTGAAAAACAACCTTTTAAATTTGGAAAAATGGAAACTAATAAGCCCACCTTTGCCACTTCTGCCCAAAACAATCCCACCTTTTGAAAATCTAGAAACAATCTCACCTTTGACCCCATCTTATCAAAACAAGCCTTTAATCGGATGATTAAGTTGATAACCTATTTATGAAGGTTACTTGCCACATGTCAATTTGTAATTGGTTATTTAAAAAAAAAAAAATTCAAAACTCAGCCTTCACCTTCCCTTTATTCTCCTCCCACCGGAGCTTACCTCCCACATGAAAACCACCCCTTTTCCGTCAACGTCCACCACCCAATCTCACCAAAACTCACCAAAAACCCACAAAACAGGCCCACCTAGAAAAACTGCCACCCACCCAAAACACATCATCGGTCGAAACCCTACAAACCGTTTCCTCCACTGTCTTGGGTTTGTTTCCGGGTTCGTGATTTGCTAGAGCAATGATGTTCAGAGATGGGATTAAGAGAAGGTGGCCGTGGATTCACCGATGTGAGATGGAAGTGAGAGAAGGTGGTTAGGGTGGGTGGTTATTACCGTTTAAGCGGGAAGCGGGTGGGAGCGGGTTGCGGGAGAGGGTTTTCGGGCTAGGGGTAGGGTTTCGAGGGGTAGGGGTTTTCGGGGTGGATGGGGGTTCAGTTAAGGAAGTGGAGAGGGTGGCAGTGTTAACATACTTCGGGCTGGGTTTAATAATGTTGTTTTTGAATCGGGTAAGCATGCAGTGAGGGGGAGGGGGGGTTGTTGTGGCGAGGTAGCAGGAGGATTAGGAGAGGGAGGGGCAGCAGGTGCTGCGGGAGAATTGCGGGCAGCAGGAGGTGAGGTAGGGGGTGGAAGGAGGTGAGTTAGGGGTGGGGTAGAGGGTGGTTTAGGCGGCAGGGGGTGGTGGTGGTGCCCATGGTGGTGATGGAGGGGCTGCCATGAAAGAAGGATGTAAGGTTGGAAGCGAGAGTGGGAAGAGAAAAATTATTGACGAAAAAAAAAAATATATATAACCTATTAAACAGTTTGGAGGTAAAAAAGCTTGTTTTGAGAAGATGTTTCCAGATTTTCAAAAGGTGGGATTGTTTTGGGCGGAAGTGGCAAAGGTGGGACTATTAGTTTCCATTTTTCCTTTAAATTTTTTTTTGCAACTTACAACCTTAAACAAAAAAAATTTACGAGATTAAACCTTTTCCATTTTCCCGTCATAGACCGTTACCTTTTTGCCGTTGACCGTGAGAAATGAGAGGGAAATAGAGCTAAGGGTTTTAGATTTCCTCATTTCCCTCCATTTTTTAGCTCTATTTCCCTCTCATTTCTCTTATAAAACCCTTAGCTCCCCAAATCTGAAATCACTCTTGCCCTTCAACATATTTAGGGTTCTTGTTCACCAAATCTAAAATCTCTCTTCCCCTTCAACAATGGTGAAATGTGAATGCGGTGTGCGGTGGCTACAAGGACTTCTTGGACACATGATAATTCGAGGAGAAAGTTTGTGGCTTGCAAATTCTATAATCACTAAAATGAACAAAAAGGTTGAAACACCTTCAATGGCAGTCGTAGAGGGAGAATGATGATGCCCTACTCTTGCATAGGGTGGCATAGTAGAGTGTTAATGGAGGAGAGATAATTGAGGGAGAGAGTGAGTTTAATTTAAAGTAGAAAAGGGAGGGAAATAAATTGTAAGAGAGATGAAAGTAAACCAAATCATAGTCAACGGCAAAAAATTAACGGTCAATCACGGAAAAATGGAAAAGGTTTCATCTTGCAAAATTTTTTTTGTTTAAGGTTGTAAGTTTTAAAAAGAAATTTAATAGGTTGTTTTTCGCAAAAAAGTGATTATAAAAGGTTGTTTCTGACAAAAAACTCTAATAAAATTTAAGTTTATTTACTTTTGTTATTTGGTCCGGTCTTTTTTGGCTGCTGCCAGCTGGCTTGTGGGGGCTGTTAGCTGGGTGGCAGCTTTTTGTTATTTGTTGGCTGGCGTGTGTAGCTGGTTTTGTGGGGCAAATGAAAACCTCAATATATTTTTATTATTGTGAATGCACCTTTACTGACCCGGTTGCATCACAACACCGTATCAGTTCACTCACCTAACTGATCCGGTTTTGTGATGCAACCGGATTAGTTAAGTGTTAACTGATCCGGTTTTCGACCGGATCAGTTAATACTTGAGAGCCTCTCCGGGTCCACCAGATCCGGACCAAAACAGGATATATATGCCCGGTTTTGATCGGATTGGATGAGCTTTTTTCCACTAGTGTTCAAAGATAAAAACTATCTTTTTCAATGCACATCATCTAAGATTGAGTCTATCTTTCGAGTGCATTTAGATAAGTGATCATGATAGAATTTTGAGTCACCATCTTATCTTATCTTATTATATCCTACCTCGATTTAATTTTTTCAAGATTTATCCTATGCTCTCCATACCTATCTTTTTCAGGATACTTTTTCAAAAAAAAAAAAAAAATCATTTTCAAGATTAGTAGATCTTATAATACCTTTTTTGTATCTATCTTTTTCAGAATATTTATTTATTATTATTATTGTATCCTCTTTAAAAAAAAAATTCAAGAATAATAATTTTTATCATCGTCAATCTTATTCCTATCATCAAACATCAAAACCTGTTTTCAAAAAAAAAAAAATCATCACCATCTCCAAGCATAGAATCTTTTAATAATAAATGTCTTTTTTCAAGAAAAATAATAAACTTATTTTTACAAAGAAAAATAAAAAAGGCGCCTATTTAAAACAAAACGGATTTCAAAAAAGTTTGAAGCCCAGTCCAACTAAATCAATCTATGAGTGCACGCATTCATCTTACGCCCATTTGCATTTCATGTAGGCCCCATTAAAACCTAGTCCATGTATGCATATTCATGTAGGCCGAATAAAAGTGAAGGCTCATTCACATCTTCATGTAAGCCTAATCGAAGTCTTAGCCATTGCATTTTAATGCAGGCTTAATTAAAATTTTAAAACTTGTTTGTATTCTTATGTTGGCTTAACTCCAAGTCTAATTACAATTTGCATCCTCATGTACGGCAAAATTCAAAATCATAAACCCATTTAAATTTTCATGTAGGCCCAAATCCAAGTCTATTTACTGTCAGCATCTAATGTAGGCCCCAAATTTAAAATCATAGGCCCAACTGTGTTTTCATGTAGGCCCAAATCCAAGTCTAGTTACCGTATACATCCTCATGTAGGCCCAAGTCAAAATCATAGGCCCATTTGCATTTTCATGTTGGTCCATGTAATACTCTGTATTTTTGGGGGTTATTCTTTTATAAATAAGAAAAAATAAAGAATAAAGTTGAAAGCATTTTTATAATTATATTATATGCCGGTTTTGTTTTGTTTTTCAAATAAATAAAATAATAAATAAGAATTTGATTGGGAAAACAAATCCTATTAAACCTAGGTTTCGTATGCTATAAATAAGAAAAAGAAAAAAAAAACCCTATTCACTACTTTAAGTCAGCCGTTTTTTTTTTACCCAAGAGATTTTCTTTCTCCTTCCTCTCCTCTTCTCTTCCACGTTACTTCTCCTCTCCCTCTCCTTTTCTCTTCTTTCTTCCTGCACGACTTTCCTCTCCTTTCCCTGCGCCTGAGACTTCCGCTCGCCAGTGGTTCGTGGCGGCTGCTCGGAGGCCACGTTCGTGTATGCTGCCGGAGGTCGAGGGGCTCGCTGCAGCTGTTCGTGGGTCGCGGTTGAGTTCGCTGCAGCAGTTGCGGTTCGTTTCGCTGGAGGTATTGTTCATTCAGTCGCGGCTCGCCGGTGGTTTCGTGTGGTGGTCGGCGTCGGTCGGAGTTCGTCAGTGGTCGTTCTCTTTCTTTTCAACTTTAAATTAATTGTAAAATCTGATTTCTTTGTAATTCTTATATATATATATATATATATATATCTTTGATTAAGTTTTGTAATTATAAATAAAGTATAGAATTAGTAAAAGAAATCACATTTATAATTATGCTTTAGTTCTTATGATAACCTTATTTCTCAAATCTGATTTTTTATAATACTTGTATATATAATTGTTTAAGTTTTGTGGTTGTAAACAAAGTATAATAAAGGTTAAAAGAAATCAGATTTACAAGTGTATCAGTAGTTATTATGATGACATTATTTTCTTAATTCTGATTTTACAATACTTATATATAGTTGTTTAAGTTTTATTGTCATGAACAAGTATAATATAGGTTAGAGGAAATCAGATTCCCTAACATATTATTAAGTCCTAAATATGTAGTTTCAATAAAGTTTATGAAAGAAAAATTTAACCAACAAGAACATTTATTTTATTATTCGAAACACTAAGTTTTACATAGTTAGTTAAGCTGGCTTTATTTTAATGATATCAAGGACTTAGAACTAAATTACTTTTATTATTCGAGTAGGTCCCAATTTCATAAGCGGAACGTTTTAAGTAATCAGCAAAGATTCTCCGTTACAAGGTACGTACGCGTACCAGTTCAGTTGAATTATTAGTATCATGTTAGGTTATGATTTATTCTATTGGAACCTAGAACCATGATAGGGAACAATTGTAATTCTTTGAGATTGTTTGGTAACATGATTGTGATTGGAAATCGATATGTAGCATGGTTATGCGAAATTCTATCGTATCATAAGCATGATTATTGGATTCGTATTCTTTGATCTATGGTGTAACAAGGATGTTACAAGAAGTAAAGATTTGTGTATTGTATCTAAGAAGGAATGTTAAATGATTACATGTTTAACGTGGTATGAATTGACAATACTAAGAAAGGATTTTGGCAATAAGCTTGTAGTTGGACTCCCTACAAGTGATGAACAATGGGGGGAGTGTGGGACTTGCTCTACACTCCTACGCAGGCCTACTGTGACAACAGTAGTGTCCTTATAAATTTTGATAACTCAAGTAGGCGGAAGGTTCCGTACGATCTTGGGGGTATGCATACTAAGGTGATGGATGTGGAACGGAACGAAACCGTATTTACATTTCATCTAATAGACCAAGTTGTCTATTAAGGATTAAGTAGCCCGTATGATTCTAGAAAGATGACGGTGCCCGTTCGATGCCAAATAAATTGTAAAAATGGAATTTAATGTTTTTGTAGAATCATGTTTAGGAATTGTTATTGTTATTCTGATTATGTTTAGTGTATTGTGTAACTGATTATGTACGTACCCAGCATAGCTGATTGTTTGTCATTTGTGTTGTTTGTTGACCTGTGATGAACCATTGATGTTTCAATGGGGAGCAGATTAGGTATGCT
This sequence comes from Beta lomatogona, assembly GCA_947646795.1. NCBI lineage: Eukaryota > Viridiplantae > Streptophyta > Magnoliopsida > Caryophyllales > Amaranthaceae > Beta > Beta lomatogona. The sequence continues at coordinate 251,706 of CANSNZ010001472.1, forward strand.
GGTGATGCTGCATGAGTTCGGGCATACGAGGAATACTTTTGATTATAAACTTTTAAAGTGTTTTGGTTGAACATCCTAGAGATTGTTTATGATTTACATAGTTAATGGTTTTAAATAAAAGGGGTCAATAGTGATTCCCGAGTTGTAGTTAAGTTAGTATTTTATTTCCGCTGCAATTTAGTTTTCATAATAAAGAGTAAGTTAGTGTTTTAAATTCAACAAGCCTTGCATTTCACCGCGGCGGTAACACTCCCAAAGTCGATGCAACGTAGTTTAGACGTGTGTGAAATGGAGAAAATATACGTTATGCTGCAGTACGTCCCTAGGGGGAAACCTACCTTTTCGTACACCGTAGATATGGGGATATATGGTCATAAAGTGGAGGTTTTAACAGAGCAAAACACACTTACTGGAACCAATACCTTCTTACTGTAGGGCAATTCATCACTTATCTTAAATACTGTGTAAATCAATGGAGAATTCGTAAGAAAAGAAGTTGGAAGCCCTCTACCTCATCACCTCTAGTAAGAGGAACCTATCATGTGGGGGAAAGCTCGGGAACTAAGGCTGTAGATGTGAATTCTAAGAACCCTATAGTTGAAATCGAGCCGCAATCACCATCTAGAGCTGTAAAAAGAGCAAGATACCAAACTTTTGAGGATGAGTTCATACCCGAGGACTACCACATAGCGTCAAACCTTAGAACTGTTACCTACTTTTCCGATGATGAGGGGGATAATAGGACATTCATCACAGTGATTGAGGAAGATAATGCTGAACCTATACTTGACTTAGAAAATGAGGAAGATCCTAATGAAAATGACCCTGCTGAAGAGGATCCAATTAAGGAAAATGATCAAAGAGGAGAAGAAGAACCTATAGAAGAGGAAGAACCCAGGAGGAAGATGAACCTATAGAGGATGATGAGCCTTTTAGGGATGAAGTCGACATGGAAGAAGGAATAGAAAATCCTAACTCAGGTGACGAAGCTCACCATTATAGTCCCTAGTTTCTTTTGATTATATAATTAGGATTAGAATATTATTTTATTCGTTTATTTCAGTTTTAATAAGGCTTGCATGCCAAGTAGCAAATTAGTATTCTTTTTATTCCTTTAGTTATTCATGTTATGTTTTCCTTGGAAACAACAAATTTTACCCTTTTCAATAATAATACAGCATTTTTATTCTTTTATTTGATGTAACGTCTTATTTAAGATGTTTATATTGCAAGTCAATAAAGACTTTATGATTGTTTGCAATAAAAATGTGTTGTATGAATGTGCAAACGTGTTATAATTAGGTGAATCAACGATTATGTGTGTGGCACTGAAACGGTCGTTGTGTCAATTTTCAGCGCAGAATGGTTCGTCAAGGCGGCACGCCTGATACCTCTTTGAATGTCGAGCAAACGATTCGTGATCTAGTGCAGATCACAGCTAACCTAGCCCATGGACATAACCGGGATGGGGACTTGTCTGAAAAGGTTGCCCGTAGGAACCCACCGGTACTGAATGGGAAAGGGGGACCCGAAGAATTGGAAAACTGGGTTGGGGAGTTTGATAAGCTTTTCTTTACCCTCACCTGTCCAGATGACAAGACTGTGCCCTTAGCAAGCTATTACCTCCAAGGGGATGTCCACTTCTGGTGGACTCAAGCTAAAGACAACCTCCTAAAACAGCCTGACTTTGGGTGAGAAACTTTTAGAAAGCTCTGAGGGATAAGTATTACCCACCATACCTCAAGAAGCAGAAAGCCCAAGAGTTTATGATGCTAGAACAAGGGAACCTGTCTGTTGAGGAGTATTATTGCAAATTCATTGAGTTGATGAGATTTGCTCCTGAAATTGCCCCTATTGAGGAAGCTAAGGCCTCACGCTTTGAATTAGGGCTCACCCTTGACCTGCAAGGGAGACTGGGGGGAGATACTTTCACCTCATTGGACCATGTTTTTGGCAAAGCTGCCCACCTATATGCCATAAGGAAACGAGAGGAAGGGGGTAAAGGTGAGAAGCGAAAGGAGAATCCAAATCCTGAGGTTCAGAGATTTGAAAAGAAACACCATGGGAACCAGAACAATCAAACCTCCCAAAGAAACGTCGATAAGGGACCCAACAACGATAACAATAACCGCAACAATAACCGCAACAACCGCAGACCTGAGCGTGTGTATAGGTGTAAGAAGTGCCCATACAACCATCCTGGGAAGGATTGCGAGGGTAATAAAGTGGAATGTTATGAATGTGGGAAAATGGGGCATAGAGCGTACGAATGCTATTCGAAGAATAAGGTTAACCCCAATAGTCAAGAAAAAGGGAACTATGAAGACAAGCCTATGAATGGGAATGGGAATGGTGGAAATGCATACAATGGGTCAGGAAACTCTAATTACTCCAAACCATCAACCAATGCAAATAGTCAGGCACCAACTGGGAACCATGTGACCAACAACAATGATGATAAGGGCAAAGGAAAGTTGTATATGATGACGACTAGCGAAGAGGAAGCTTGTAGAGATGTTACTGGTACTTTCTCTATCAACTCTATTCCTGTTAAAGTATTGTTCGATTCTGGAGCATCTTTTTCTTTCATTTCCCATACAACTGTTAGAACTCTAGCACTATTTGAGTCCGAGTCAATTTATATGCCTATAGTTATTCCGTCTGGGGATAATGTTAATTGCTCTAAGAAATTCATCAATGTCTCACTAAAAACAGGGGATGACTTATTTCCTTCCGATCTAATAGAGTTTAACTCATCGAACCAAGACGTCATTTTGGAATGGTTTGGGAAGTACAAGTCTAAGATAGATTGTGATGCACAGAAGGTGGAACTGAGAGATCCTTCGGGAAAAAGGGTGTTATATTGGAGAATACCTCGAGAACCAGAGATTTAAAGTAATCAATGCCTTGCAACTTAAGAGTTATACAGACAAAGGATGGCCTCTATTTATGTGTTCCATGAGAAGGGTTGAGGATGATCCATTGAAACCTAAGGATGTGCCTATAGTAAGAGAATTTCAGGATGTTTTTCCTGAAGAAATACCTGGTATGCCGCCAAGGAGAGATGATGAGTTCACTGTTGATTTAGTACCTGGAACTGGACCATTACCTAGGATAGATGACTTGTTTGACCAACTTCAGGGTGCATGGATGTTCTCCAAAATAGATTTAAGGTCTGGTTACCATCAGTTGAGGATTGCTGACCAAGATATACCTAAAACTGCCTTCAGGACTAGGTATGGACACTATGAGTTTACCGTCATGCCTTTCGGGATTACCAATGCACCTGCTGTTTGCATGGACCTCATGAATTTGATTTTTCGACCCTAACTCGATAAATTCGTAGTCGTGTTCGTAGACGATATATTGATATATTCAAGGAGCAAGGAAGAACATGAGGGACATTTGGGGCTTATTTTATAGACACTTAGGGAGAACTAATTGTATGCAAAGTTTTAAACATGTTATTCGATTGCATAAAGTACCCGGAGCTCTTTCATGGGGTAGGTGAGTTACGGGGACGTAACTTTTCTTTTAAGGGGGGGTGAATGCGATAGAATTTCGCGCTTCCCCTAAAGTTTGCTTAAGTCTGCTATTTATGTGTATTATTGCTTATGTGACTTGCGAAAACTAGAAAACACTTGTGAAATATTGGGACTTAGAAGTGCAAAAGATCGTCGTTAAGACTGGCTACCTTAAAGTTTCGGGACGAAACTCCCTTTAAGGGGGGAAACCTGTAATACTCTGTATTTTTGGGGGTTATTCTTTTATAAATAAGAAAAAATAAAGAATAAAGTTGAAAGCATTTTTATAATTATATATGCCGGTTTTGTTTTGTTTTTCAAATAAATAAAATAAGAAATAAGAATTTGATTGGGAAAACAAATCCTATTAAACCTAGGTTTCTTATGCTATAAATAAGAAAAAGAAAAAAAAAAAAACCCTATTTACTACTTTAAGTCAGCCGTTTTTTTTTTACCCAAGAGATTTTCTCTCTCCTTCCTCTCCTCTTCTCTTCCACGTTACTTCTCCTCTCCCTCTCCTTTTCTCTTCTTTCTTCCTGCACGACTTTCCTCTCCTTTCCCTGCGCCTGAGACTTCCGCTCGCCGGTGGTTCGTGGCGGCTGCTCGGAGGCCACGTTCGTGTATGCTGCCGGAGGTCGAGGGGCTCGCTGCTGCTGTTCGTGGGTCGTGGTTGAGTTCGCTGCAGCAGTTGCGGTTCGTTTCGCTGGAGGTATTGTTCGTTCAGTCGCGGCTCGCCGGTGGTTTCGTGTGGTGGTTGGCGTCGGTCGGAGTTCGTCAGTGGTCGTTCTCTTTCTTCAACTTTAAATTAATTGTAAAATCTGATTTCATTGTAATTCTTATATATATATCTTTGATTAAGTTTTGTAATTATAAATAAAGTATAAAATTAGTAAAAGAAATCACATTTATAATTATGCTTTAGTTCTTATGATAAACTTATTTCTCAAATCTGATTTTTTATAATACTTGTATATATAATTGTTTAAGTTTTGTGGTTGTAAACAAAGTATAATAAAGGTTAAAAGAAATCAGATTTACAAGTGTATCAGTAGTTATTATGATGACATTATTTCTTAATTCTGATTTTATAATACTTATATATAGTTGTTTAAGTTTTATTGTCATGAACAAATATAATATAGGTTAGAGGAAATCAGATTCCCTAACATATTATTAAGTCCTAAATATGTAGTTTCAATAAAGTTTATGAAAGAAAAATTTAACCAACAAGAACGTTTATTTTATTATTCGAAACACTAAGTTTTACATAGTTAGTTAAGCTGGCTTTATTTTAATGATATCAAGGACTTAGAACTAAATTACTTTTAATATTCGAGTAGGTCCCAATTTCATAAGCGGAGCGTTTTAAGTAATCAGCAAAGATTCTCCGTTACAAGGTACGTACGCGTACCAGTTCAGTTGCAATTATTAGTATCATGTTAGGTTGTGATTTATTCTATTGGAACCTAGAACCATGATAGGGAACAATTGTGATTGCTGAGATTGTTTGGTAACATGATTGTGATTGGAAATCGATATGTAGCATGGTTATGCGAAATTCTATCGTATCATAAGCATGATTATTGGATTCGTATTCTTTGATCTATGGTGTAACAAGGATGTTACAAGAAGTAAAGATTTGTGTATTGTATCTAAGAAGGAATGTTAAATGATTACATGTTTAACGTGGTATGAATGGACAATACTAAGAAAGGATTTTGGCAATAAACTTGTAGTTGGACTCCCTACAAGTGATGAACAATGGGGGGAGTGTGGGACTTGCTCTACACTCCTACACAGGCCTACTGTGACGGCAGTAGTGTCCTTATAAATTTTGATAACTCAAGTAGGCGGAAGGTTCCGTACGATCTTGGGGGTATGCATACTAAGGTGATGGATGTGGAACGGAACGAAACCGTATTTACATTTCATCTAATAGACCAAGTTGTCTATTAAGGATTAAGTAGCCCGTATGATTCTAGAAAGATGACGGTGCCCGTTCGATGCCAAATAAATTGTAAAAATGGAATTTAATGTTTTTGTAGAATCATGTTTAGGAATTGTTATTGTTATTCTGATTATGTTTAGTGTATTTTGTAACTGATTATGTACGTACTCAGCATAGCTAATTGTTTGTCATTTGTGTTGTTTGTTGACCTGTGATGAACCATTGATGTTTCAATGGGGAGCAGATTAGGTATGCTGGTGATGCTGCATGAGTTCGGGCATACGGGGAATACTTTTGATTATAAACTTTTAAAGTGTTTTGGTTGAACATCCTAGAGATTGTTTATGATTTACATAGTTAATGGTTTTAAATAAAAGGGGTCAATAGTGATTCCCGAGTTGTAGTTAAGTTAGTATTTTATTTCCGCTGCAATTTAGTTTTCATAATAAAGAGTAAGTTAGTGTTTTAAATTCAACAAGCCTTGCGTTTCACCGCGGCGGTAACACTCCCAAAGTCGATGCAACGTAGTTTAGACGTGTGTGGATTTTGGGGGTGTTACAGTCCAGATCCAAAATCATAAGCCCATTTTTTCATTTTTATGTAGGCATGTGGTACTCGATTTTTTTACTGTTTTAATTAACGGTCTGAATCCTACATAAGTCTCTTATTGGACGGTCATTTTTAATGAAAACTTTGAAGTCGCTACCCTATTAATATCTGAATAGGGACATATTTGTTTACTAAATTATTTTAAAATTAATTTAAAGAAATATTATTTAAAATGATGATGACTTCATATAGATAAGGGTTTTTGAAAATTGGTATTTCTTAACATGAGATAGGGTTTAGAGTTTAGGTTAAGAGGTGTGAACGTCTGGAACTCATCCCTTCTTCCATTTTAAAGAACGAGCTCTTACTAAATGTGTTACTTTGCTTTTAAAGTAATCTTGGCTATTCAAAAGAAAGAAAAACACATAACTTGCATATATGCACGTTAATCATTTTTATTTTAGAACGCCAATATATCATTTGTAAATCATAGATTTGAACACTCGAAGTTGCATTACGTACCAATCATTGCGAGATTGGAATCCACTCATGGATCGAACTATCATAGTTTGATCTTATGTCTCATCCTAAATGGCCAATTCCACTTGGGGATGAAAGGAAAATAAAGGAAATATATATTATGAATAACTCACCTTTAGAGTTAGACAAATCTAATTAAAATGAGGTATTCACTCCAACTAGAGATATCAAATGGATTTGATATCATCACTCCAATTAGTAATTAAATAGGAAGGTTAAGGTAATCACTCCCATTAGTAATATCAAATGAGGGATAAGATAATCACTTCCTTTAGTGATTAAATTTAGGATTAGGTTGAGATAATCGCTCCAATTAGTGATCAAACAAGGGTTAAGGTTAAGGTAATCACTTCCAATTGGTGATACCCAACAAGGATTAGGATGAGGTAATCACTCCCATTAGTGACACCAAATAAGAGATTAAGATAATCACTATATTTAGTGATTAAATAAGGGTTAAGAGAATCACGCTAATTAGTGATATCAATTAAGGTTGAGGTAATCACTCCAACTAGTGATACCAAAAAGGATTAAAGTTGAGATAATCACTCCAATTATTAGTGATACCAAAAGGGATTAAGGTTGAAGTAATCACTCCAATTAATGATACCAAAATGGATTAAGGTGGAGGTAATTACTCCAATTAGTTATACCAAAAGGGATAATGATAATCACAGCAATTAGTGATATCAATTAAGAATTATGATAATCACACCAATTAGTGATATAAATTAAGGATTTTATGAGGTGTCTTAAATTAAGATATTTTCTTCCTAATTGAAGGCTTTTGGTTTGATAATAAATAATCCTATTTTAAGATTATTAATTCATTTTTGAGTAGAATGATCAATTTAAAATGGAGTTTGGAGCTTTTGTGATTGGCTTAGCGAAATTTGGCCATCACAGATGAGACACATGAAATGGCCTAAAATCAATTAGGATCGGAGGTCATAATTACTTATCTAATTATGTCAAATTATATAATTGATCCATTTAAATATTATGGAGAACAAAGAAGATTTTATAATGTAATATTGATCATCATATAATTTAACTTAGGTAGATTTGCAATTTTCTCTCTTAATTGAGATTGGGTCATTTAATTCATATACTATGATATATTAGGTCCAACATGCAATATTTTTAATATTGGTTGCTCATTTATTGAAAAGAATGACTTGTGGAATTATTTACAAAAATCATGCATAAACCTCTCCATATTTTTTCCATTAACTGAATGATGTAATAATAACTATTTACGAAAAAATTATTATAACATGTACAAAATGAATGATCTATACAAATCTTCAATCTTGATCTTCACCATGAATCTCCTTAATCTTCATCCTCTAGGAGGAGCTTTGGAGTTAAAGTTTATTATACAAACTTATTAATGATTAGAGATTAATTAACCTTTTTGATTTAATCTTTTATGATAATTTTTTATTGATTTTTTTAAGTAATGAAAATGAGTCACTTTAAGAGAAACTTGAACTCAATGATTTGTAATTATCTTTTTCGCATGAAGAATATTTATTTTATGAAACTAAGTTGATCACTTTTTTGAACTTTCCACACTACATTTTTGTTCTGCCATTGACTTGTAAATTCAATAACTTTCTGAATAAAGCGTGGAATTGGACATGTAATATACCTATTGACAGGTCTGCAAATCTTTTATGTTATGTCAAATTTTGACAGATTTGCAGTCATAAATCAATTTATTATGAATTTTGTAACAAAATCGGTCACATGACCTTTATTAAACATTGTATTTGAAACTCGACTTAATAAAATGTGTTTGGTTTAAAAAATTCATGAGTATTCTAGACACATTGAAAAACTACACTAGAGAGTTTCATGACAATTGAACATCATTAAGACCCTTTTCATTCTATTTCTTGACTGAAGGAAAAATCAGTGTTCTAAGATTGAATGATTTTCATGAACGTTTTTGTAAAAATGATATCAAATTGTACAAAATTCACATGACAATGATTTTTACATGGTTTCAAAGCTACTTATGTCTGCTTCATTTTTGCTTGTTTTAGTTTTAGTCAAATGATTTTGATTTGAACTTTATAAAAAGAACAAATAACATGGTACTTGACGAAATCAGTTTAGACCCACAATTTTGTATAAATTTTAGTTAATTGTAAAAAACATCATTTTTTTTGAAATTTCAAATCCTTGTTGCCACAAACACCTTGAAATATCACATCTTATGAACTATTTACATAGTACAGAAGAAAAATGAAATTGAATCTGAAATAAAAACTTACCACATAATTACAGCATCACTTCTTGTTTTTATGGAGATGTTTATGCACAATTCAAGTTAAAACTTTATGAAAAAAATGATTTTTTGGTGATTAATAAAAACTTGATTAAGAAAAACACATTTTTTACTCTAATCATATCATTTCTAAGAGTCTCCCTAATAGAGTTAACTACCTAGGTGGGGTGATTTTTAGGTTGGGAACCTATTGGGACTTCCATATACCTAATTCACTCCAAAGTTTAAAAAAATTGAAAATAGGAAACAAGATAGAGAGTTAGTAAGTGATTAATAAAGTAATAAAAAACTAAAAGAACCAAAAATTTACCTTGCAAGATCAATGGTACAATTCTTTTGCAAATATATAATTTTCTATGTGGTTTTCTAAGTGTGCTTAATTACTACCTTATAGCTCCTTCATTTGTGTTTTTGATGAACTTAGTTGCTTAAACTCTTTACTACTTAGGATTTTCTTTCTAATTACACTTTTCCACTCAACTTTCTAATGCTTTGAAGCTTTCTCTCTTCTTCTAATGCTATCTTGTTCTCTTCTGTTGTGTTTTTTTGTGTTGTTAAATGTTGTGTTGATGAAGTGTGTTTTATGTAGCTTTTTATGGGGGTATTTATAGAGGAAAGGAGAATGATGAACTAGGGTTTTCAAGAGGTAGAAAATCATATTTTTTTCGCCAAAAATTTGATTTCTCCACTTACATCACCTTATTGTCATGGAAAATGCCAAAAGTCTTATTCTCTTTCCATTTTGTTTTGCTTTTACCCAAAGAAAGCAATCTAATTTTTCAGCCTTTTATTCTCCTCATACGTACCTTAGATATTCCCTAAATGTTAAAAAAAATCATCGAAAAATGCGTTAGACGTGGTGCCTATGTGTGCCACGCATTGGTAATGCGCCGGGCGCAACACGATAATCTGTAGGAAAAAACAAATCCTTAGCTCATCTAATCAAACTTGTAAAATAAGACTTTGATGCTTATTCTTATTCTCATTCCTTACATAATGAATAAGTGGATATAATTGGTAGTTAAAGAATACATTCTTATTCTTTATCCTATGGCAATCGAAAGTGACTATTTGGATAATAATTTGATCACCAAAAAACGATTAATAGTGGTTTTGAGGAAGGCGACTAAATTCTCGACATTTAGGCTTGACATATTTTTCGTTTTTTGGATGATTAAATTTAAAACGTTTAACGCATACTCAACATATTAACAAAAATGAGCATGGATTTACCACAATTAGATGTGTCGTTTAACAAAATCCGTTATTGTAATTATTGACTACGACTTCCGACATTCCATTGTATAAACAAAATTCATAACTTAAAGATTAAAATTATATGATTAAGGCAAAATGAGAAATCGTCTATCGGAATGAAACTTGCATTTCGAGGTGGAACCTGTGATGGTTACGTCATTTGTCTCATCAAATTTTCCTTTTTTTCCAAAATTTTCTTTTTAAATTCTTAATCGTAACAGGAGTTCGAAATTTGGTGTATGCAAGGCCCGGATCCAAAATTATAGGCCATTTGCATTTTGACATAGGCCTTAATTCAAGTCTAGTTACTGTCTCCTTTATATAGGCCCAAATCCAAAGTCTAGATCATATTTGCATTCTCATGTAGGCCCAATCATAGTCTAGTATGCTTGTATTTTCATGTAGGTCCAAAGTATAATTCCTGTCTGCATTTTCATAAGCCAAATCCTAGTCTAGTCTGCTTGCATTTTCATATAGGTTGAATGTCTAGCTCCTGTCTGCTTTTTCATGTAGGCCTAATCCTAGTCTGGTATGCTTGCATTTTATTTTGTACTATATTGTAATTTCTGTATGTTTATATGAATGTTCATTTACCTTTTTTATGCTTCGGTTGATATTTCTTTGCTAAGCATGTTGTAGTTGTCTTTGTTTAAGTGATTTATATCAGTTATTGGGTTTATTATGTTTTGTTTGATTTATTACTTAATTGTTAAATCTCTTATTAATCTTACATGGATCATGATTGGGTTGGGACAAATGTTAGCAGAAACTCCTCACTTATTGTGGATGTTTGTTGATAATTTTTGCAGGTGATCATGAAACATGATTTCTTTTTGTTATAAGCTAAGAGAGAGACTAATTAGGATTTTTAGACATTTTATTTTGTAATTTATACTATGTTACCACTTTGCTATTATATATGAGGTTGTTCTCGTTATGGATATTTTGGGATTGTATTATCTAGATCTATTTTATTTAGTTTAATTTAAGCCTTTATTTAGGGTGATATTTCTGTTAAGCGATATTTCCGCTATTGTAAAAGACGGAGTGTCACAGTTAAATTATTTACAACAATCTAGATTTATTCGTTTTAGAGAATTTTAAAGGTTTTAACTTGTTTGATAATATAAGTTAATAATAACGGCCTAAATTCCCTCAAAAAAAAAAAAAAATAACGGCCTAAAGATATGTTAACTAGGAAATTAATAATTATGCATGAGGTAAACCTACTAAGGCCCTCAAATAATATAATCGTGCACCATACACGCCACAATCTTAGGAGAGATTTTTTCTAAAATTGATTTTCTTCTACTAATAATATTTGATTTGTGATTTTTTAAATGAAATGAACGATACGTGTAGGTGTTATCCGTTTCCAAGATTTGACGACTTAGATTTTTGTTGCTCATTCCATCCCACATAAATGGAGCAAACACTATTCCCTAACTAAATATTGTGATACCGATAATATAATTCCTCACATGAGTAAACTAAATATTGTCGACATCTTGGAATGTATACTACAACGTTGTCTAGAAACTTAATCATTTTAGATTTTAGTTAATCATAGTTTTCAAGACTACTCCAAAAATAGAGAAATGACACTTCGACATTCATTTGAATATAAAAAATTTTTACACCCTGCAAAATAAAATTATAAATGATAGAAAAACTTCATCAAATCTATTGAACATTATTAGCTTAGTCGCACTACGTAAATTTAGAGCAACAAGTTTTTAAATATTCTAGAGTTAAGGTTATTGGTCCTCAAACATGGTATAAATAAATTCAGAAAGCATCAAACAATTGCACATTTACTTTTTTTTATGTATACATATATTTATATGGAAATTTCCTTACATCCCAAGTAATTATTTTATTGGAACTATGAAATCAGTAGTGTGAAATATGTGATCAGTTAGAGAGTTTTTGTCAAGAAGGATTTCCAGTGATCTAGTTTTTCTTCTTCTAACCTTCCTTGCTTCGATTAATAATTCAACCAACCTTCTTTTTTCGTCATCCACAACTGGATCAGCTGTTCCGAGTTTCTCTTCTCGCATCACCACCACAAATTCCAAAAGCTCAATTGCATCATCCCATCTAATTGTGTATTAAGATAAAAATGTAAGAGATTCAACCATTGGGGTCATGCTTCACTTTTTTAACCTCCTATATGAATAACTAAACATAAACTACAAGTTTACAAGCCGTATTGTAAAATAAACTAATGCTTGAGTTATATTAACAAACTTCTTTATCTGGCTATCCTGTAAAGTATAATGTGAAGGAATTGAAGTAACATACAGTTATGCACGATGTTGGCATACAATAGACCAATGTCATAAAATATTGTGTTCTTGAAATATTTGTTGTCCCCTTATTTGAGGTTCTCATAATTTAAAATGCCATAGTGTCACAAGATGAAATATGCCCTTTATAATAGTTGTGTTAATTCCTATATTATCTAAGTAAGGGGAGTTGGTAACTTTTTCTCACTCATCCTCAAATTACTTTCTAGATCTGACTATTAACTTCATACCAGAGATACATTATATATTGGAACCAAATAAGACTTGCTTAGTTCTCTAATGGTTGTTAATAATGAAGCTAGTATATTCGATGAGAATGATGAAAATAAGTTAGACAGAAAAAAAGTTAGTATGTGTAATATAATAAAGATGAGGGAGGATGACACACCTTCCAAGGGCGTCATAGGTGCTAGCAAGATTACTAGAAACCCCTAGAGTATCAGGATGAAACATCCCGTATTCTCTGTCCAAAATACTCTTGGCTTCGTCAAACAGTTGAGAAGCCTCACTAATTTCACATAGTTTCACACAGATAAGACCTAGTTGATTCAAGGTGATTGCGTAAAGGGATGATTTCTTTCCCCCTGAAGCTTCAAACTTCAAAACAGAACTTTTTAGAAAGTTGTAGGAATCAATGTAGTTCCCTAGCCTAAAATATATCACCCCTATTTGTGCTTCAATTCCTGCAATCTTGCTCTTTTGTACAGCTTGATCTTTCTGTAGTTCAAGTGCCTTGTGCAATAGATTAAGGGCCTGATCGAGCTTATTCATTGACTCATAGATCGCTGCAAGATCAGTAAAACCATTTGCCACATCCTCCATATCGGTGTCATTAGGCGGCTTATTGTAAATCTCAAGGGCACTTTCACAACAAGATTTTGACTCATTGAATTTTCCGATCTTATTGTAAAGCTCTCCTAAACGGACAAAAATCGAAGCAACAGCTGGATGATGCTTGCCTTTGTTAGATGTGAAAGCACTAAGCGCTTTTTTGTAAAAAAATTTTGCTTCATCATAACGAGCCAAGGCCAAATTCGCATCCCCAATGTTACAGTCAATAGCTGCGGCATCTGATTCTTGCCCATTACAATGCATGGCCATGCTTGCCAAGACATAATTTTGAAGAGCAGCTTCATAATTTTCTTTTGAATCATATATCAGACCCATTAATCTTCTATCTGCAGCTTCATCAATTGAAGGAGGGCAGCCATTTACTTTATGGATATCAAGAGCCATTTTACACAACTTCTCCGCTTCATCAAATTCAAATGCTTGCACATAAGCCTCTGCTACATACCGACAAGTCTCTCCAAAACGAGGGTCTTTATCCCCAAGTACTTCTTTTTGAATATCCAAACAGACTTTATATCGATCAAACGACTCCTCGATCTGACCCATCATTGCATAGATGTCCCCCAACCGCATGCACCCCACAAATTTGGCAAGGGCATGGTTTTGGCCTAACTCTATTTTTGGAATTTCAATGGAATGTTGTAGAAGAGAAATGGCTTCCTTATATTGGCATGTGTTGCAATGCATGGAAGCCAAAAAGTGCAAACACATTACATAATCAAGGTTTGGATTCTCGAATCCACAACTCTCAAATGATTTCTTTGCTCGAAGAGCAAATTCAAACGCCCTTTTTTGGTTGTCTCCAGATGAGATAATATCTTGAGCTTTCTTAAGTAGGTACGGTCCTAAGTCTGGGTTATTTGATCCTTTCTCAACATCTCCTCCACTAGTTGTAATTTTGGAGTTCTTGTCTTGAAACAAATAACTTAAGCTTGATCTTTTTGAGGTTTTTCTCTTATTTCTCTTACCACGTAGAGGCTTTTGGAGTATATTCTGAACATTATTGGTCTTTACCTCCACTTGGTGTCCCTTATTAATCATCGATGACGACTTCTTAATTTGCAGTATTTTTTTCTGTGAACTTTCATGTTGGTCATCTACAACAACCTCCTTGATTTCTTTTTCCTCAATATCCAGATAATTTGCTTCCGCAAGTTGTCGATTTTTGGAATCAATTCTCGACTCTTTATAGCAAGTTGTGAAGTTACGAGTTGATCGAGATTTATCAGTGCTCTCCATATCACCAATGTTTGTGTACAACTGTTGAAATATTGTAAAAAACATTAATATTGATAGATTAATAGACTCAAAAGTAGTCATCTTAAGGCTTAGAATACTTATAGTGATGCATGGTGATTTAGGCTTCTTTTGAAATCATATAATTTCTCTATTTATATATGATCCATACATATTTTTGAAGGAATTGTGTCCTTGACTCTAATGCAATTACTAAATATAACATAGATCATATTATGAACATAATAAATTCGTTAAATTGGGTCGTCTATAGGTCTTGCTAGATGATGCTATAGAACTTCAGGTTTACTAAATAATAAACCCGAAGCCCAATTAGATGGATCCTACAAGGTCACACTTACACAATCTGGATCAATAAAAGAATGACCTAGAGCCCATGTAGGACTCTAGGGGTGGCCGGCCAAGGAGAAAGAAAAGGAGAGGACTCCTAACCTAATTAGTTCCTATAATTAGGTGTGGGGTGAGAAAATAAAGTAGTCAGTTTTATTCTCTCATTATTTTCTCTCTCCTCTTTTCTATCTCTTTCAAAGCTACGTAATACTGCTCCAAGAAATAGAAGAGTCCCTCTTCCTTCCAACTAGCATTGGTGGAGCGTTGATCTGGATTCGTGGACCTAGTAGAGGAATCTCAATTGCGGTTCTATCTCTCGGGATCTCGAAGAGCTTTGTAGAAATCATGCGTCAAAGGTTAATTCTTAACTATTATGTGATCCTTGAATGTATATGCATGAGATCCTGTTTTAAGTGCTTATGAATATGATTCATGAAATTCCGCTAAGAGTACTAATAATCCTACAGTGGTATCAGTTTTAGCCTCTTGCATATAAATTTTAGGTCATAATAATTAGATTTATTTTGATGTGTTCATGACTAATTTTAATTTGATTAAGGGGAGGAATTGAATTATGGAATGAATAATTAATTGAAATTAATTAAATGGAGATTTAATTGCTTAATTTTTCAATATAAAGTGGCCGAAATTTCAACCCTAATTTTCGAAATTTAAATTCTGATTCTAGATCTCTAGATTTCGAATATTAAGTTCATATTATTAATCTTGATTTTCATGTTTAAATTTGTTTATGTATGAAAATTAATTCATGTGAAAGAGTTTTATATGAATCAGAGATTAATTTATGTGAATAACCCTAAAATTAATTAAAATGGAGATTTTGATTTAATTTTTAGAATTAGGCATAAAAGAGTTTATGTTTTATTTAATTAAGATCACTAAATTAATTTTACAAATGTTGTAATTTTAATTTCCTTCAAATAAAACAATAAAAAAAAGGAGGAGGAAGAGGAGCAGCCACGGTGGTCTGCCGGCGGGCAGTAGGCGCAGGAATGTGCTCTGGTGGTCAGTTGAAAGTAATCGGCGAGGGAAGTTGGCTGCAGCAGCCACGCGTGCCACGCACGACGTGCGCAACAGCAGCGTCTTCCTGGGTGGCTGGCGCTGGGCGCCTCTTGCCGGCGTCGGCTTGCGGGTGAAGTTACCGGCGAGTCCGGTGGAGGCCGCTGGCTATGGATGGCCGGAGTACTGCGCGGTTGCAGTGCTGGCGTGAGATCGGCAGCCTTGTGCTGCTGGTCGTGCATCCACAGTATTTTTAATTTTTTTTCTTTCTCTTTTGAAATTTTGTAAAACTATTCCTTTTTGAGAAGATTAAGCAAATTCCAATTATGTTAATTTTGACTGGGTCATAAATTAATTCCATAATTTTATTTTTTAATCTAATTAAAATTAGTAGGCTAGATATTCTAGGATAGAATCTTTAGGTGGTTAGGAATTACTTAAATATTTTATCTACTTGCTATAATTAAGAATATTTGATATTTTGATTGATGGCAAGAATAATATGTGATATTATGATGTGGCATTTTATATTTGATATAATTGTTATGAATGACTAGTATGGCCCACATTTAAGTTAGAAAATACGATCTGCGAATCGTGATGTATTCTTGTAATTTAAATACGATCTGCGTATCGTTAAGTTTTTTTTTGTAATTTATTTAATTTAGATATTATTTAAATTATTTTGATACTTATGTAATCCAAAGACGAGCCCATCAAGAGAAGGCCCATGGCTAAGATGGATGGAGATCCATGAAGAGTCCAAGGAGGAGCCCATGATGCTTAGTTCTTAGGATTAGGGGCCATACTAGATCATATTTCTTTTTTGCATTTTATTATTATTTAAACTGCTTATAAGTTTATTGTATGTTGGTTATTAATGCGCTAGAGTTCACTAATTCATAACAACATAATTAACTTAGGTCCCGCAAATATTAAGGTTAGCTTTTCCAAACATAAAGTGCTTATTAACCCTTAATTAATAGTAATAGGTCATGCCTCCGCAAGGTATTATCATTAATTTTGGGAGATAAGGTAAAATTGCGAATTTTACTACTTAGTTTGGTTATCCTTAACAAAATCATCAAAAGCGTTTTGGGTTTTGAAGTAAGAGATAGTTAAGCATGCGATGTTTACCAATCTAAACAAGAATTATAAAGTGTTATAATTAGTAAAGGAGTTTACATACCTTGAGAATGTAACGTTAAGATAAGGCCTCCGTCTGCTTAGTGTTGCATGTTGATAGGATCTTGTAATTACTTATTCAAATGGGACATTAAAATTGAATAGGTGATCAACCTAGAAACCTTTGCATGTTTTAGGTTGTTTTATAAACATAATATTGAACTTTGCTTTTATTCTGTCTGTAGATACTATGTCTAACAACAACAACAACAACAACAACTTAGTTTTCAACATTCGTTCTTTCCTTGAAAAGGACAGGCTGAATGGTGAAAATTTCATCAACTGGGAAAGAGAGGATGTCTTAGAAACCCCACTTCCTGTGATTACTGATGAGTCGACTGAAGCCGACAAATGTCGTGCTAAGCAGGCCAATGATAGGTCTGTACCGATCACTTGCTTGATGATAGTAGCCATGGAGCCGGACCTCCAAAGGAGGATCGAAACCAAGGATGCTTATACCATCATGCAAGAACTGCGGGCTATGTTTCAAACACAAGCCCGAGTTGAGCGGTATGAGACCAATAGGGAGATACTAGAATGTCACATGAAGCCGGGTCAAGCTGTTGGCCCCCCGTGTTTTCTCTATGATGGGTCTTTTCGAAAACATGGAACGACTTGGATTCCATTACAGGGTTGAGTTGGCTACTGACATTATTCTCCACTCATTGCCTGACAACTTTAATCAGTTCAGGATGACCTTCAACATGAATGAGTCTGAAAAGACTTTGCAAGAGCTGCACGGGTTGTTGGTCAATGCTGAGAGGAATATCCCTAAAGAACCAAAGAAAGAGGTTCTAATGGTTCAGAAGGGAAAGGGTTTTAAGAAGAAATGGGCAGGAAAGAAGGACAAAGGCAAGCAAGTTGCCGTTGTTGCTGAAAAACCTAAGCCAACCGCCAAGCCAAAGATGGTCGCGGAAAGCAAGTGCTTCCATTGTCACAAGATAGGACACTGGAAGAGGAACTGCCCTCTATACTTGGAGGAAAAGAAGTCTGGGGCTTCCACTTCAGGTATATTTGTTATAGAAATCAATTTGACTTCTACTTCTTTATGGGTATTGGATACCGGCTGTGGTTCTCACATTGTTAATGATGTGCAGGGACTAAAAAGAAGTAGGAGGCTGGCAAAGGGCGAGGTAGAGCTTCGCGTTGGAAATGGAGCACGGGTTGCTGCACTTGCCATAGGAAGTTATAGTCTGCATTTGCCATCTGGCTTTGTTTTAGAATTAAATAATTGTTATTTTGTTCCTTCGATAACTAAGAACATAATTTATGTTTCTGTATTGGATTTCGAAGGGTTTTATTTTGAAATTAAGAACAAATGTTGTTCATTTCTTACAATAATATGTTCTATGCTAGTGCTAAATTGATAAATGGCTTATATGTGCTTGATAGGTCATTACAAGTCTATAACATAGATAGCAAGAAACAAAAATCAAATGAATCAAACCTAACCTACATTTGGCATTGTCGAATGGGTCATATAAACCAAAAGCGCATCCAAAATGTTACAACAGGATGGCATTCTTCCATCATTTGATTTTGAATCATTTGACGAATGTGAATCATGCTTGATGGGGAAAATGACAAAGTTGCCGTTTACTGGAAAGGGTGAAAAGGCCAGTGATCTCTTAGGCCTCATACATACAGATGTTTGTGGTCCTATGGGCACAAAGGCAAGGGGAGGGTTTAATTACTTCATTACCTTCACTGATGATTGGAGTAGATATGGATATGTCTACTTAATGAAACATAAATCGAAATCTTTTGATAAATTCAAAGAGTTCCAGAATGAAGTACAAAATCAACTTGGTAAGACAGTTAAAGCACTGCGATCCGATCGTGGTGGCGAGTATTTGAGCCAAGAGTTTGATGATCATTTGAAGGGTTGTGGAATTCTTTCACAATTGACTCCACCAGGAACACCGCAGTTAAATGGTGTATCTGAAAGGAGGAATCGGACCTTATTGGATATGGTTCGATCAATGATGAGTCTTGCTGATCTTCCGATTTCTTTTTGGGGATATGCTCTCGAAACAGCTGCACATACACTAAACAGAAGCCCGTCAAAGGCTGTAGAAAAGACTCCATATGAGTTATGGAATGGAAAAACTCCAAACTTGTCTTTTCTTAAGATCTGGGGATGTGAGGTCTATGTAAAACGTTTACTTTCAGACAAACTTGCACCCAAGTCAGATAAATGTCTCTTTGTGGGATACCCAAAAGAGACAAGGGGTGTTATTACTTCTATAACCGTCAAGAGAACAAAGTGTTTGTTGCTCATGATGGTGTCTTTCTTGAAAAGGAATTTGTTTCTAGAAAGACAAGTGGGAGTAAAATAATTCTCGAAGAAATTCGAGATGAGCAACAATTGGACGTGGCTCACACCATGTCAGAGACGGCCCGACAAGACGAAAGTCTAGTTCAGGAGATGACGTATTCAACGCGTGAACCTCCTACCGTCCCACTTGAATCTAATTCAAGCGAAGATCTTCAAGAAGTTGAAGAGAACATTTCTCTTGATGCTCAGGCTCCGCGTAGGTCTAGTAGAGAAAGGATTCCAAACAAGAGGTTGGTTGATTTCCTGTTAACTGAAAACTCTGAAATAATGATTTTGGAGAATTCAGAACCTACTACCTACAAACAAGCTTTGACGTGCCCAGACTCTGAGAAATGGCTTGAGGCCATGAAATCCGAGTTGGACTCCATGTCGAGAATAAAGTTTGGACCCTGGTCGACTTGCCTGATGGGGTTAACCCTATTGGATGCAAGTGGGTGTTCAAATTGAAAACAGACAAAGATGGGAATGTCTATGTCTATAAAGCAAGACTGGTTGCAAAAGGATTCAGACAAATTCATGGTATAGACTATGATGAGACCTTTTCTCCAGTAGCAATGCTTAAGTCAATTCGGATACTTTTAGCGATTGCTGCATTTTATGATTATGAAATTTGGCAGATGGATGTCAAAACCGCATTCTTGAATGGGTTCTTGATTGAGGATGTGTACATGACACAACCTGAGGGTTTTGAGGATTCAGAAAATCCTAAAAGGGTTTGCAAGCTTCAAAGATCCATATATGGATTGAAGCAGGCATCTCGGAGCTGGAATCTTCGATTTGATGAGGCAATCAAGAAATTTGGTTTCATCAAAAGCGAAGAAGAGTCTTGTGTTTACAAGAAGTTTAGTGGGAGCAGCTTAGTCTTCTTGGTATTGTATGTAGATGACATACTACTCATGGGAAATGACATACCAATGCTTGAGTCAGTCAAGGAATGGTTGAAAAATTGTTTCTCCATGAAGGACCTTGGAGAAGCTGAGAACATATTGGGAATTAAAATCCATAGAGATAGGTCTCGAAGGATGATTGGACTAAGTCAAGAAACTTATATTGATAAAGTTCTTGCAAGGTTCAACAAGGAAAACTCGAAGAGAGGATTCATTCCCATGTCACATGGCATATCGCTTAGCAAGTGTCAGTGCCCGACTGAGCTTGATGAGTTGAAGCGAATCAGTAACATACCTTATGCTTCGGCTATAGGATCTATCATGTATGCCATGATAAGTACTCGACCAGATGTTGCATATGCCTTGAGCATGTGTAGCAGGTTCCAAGCAAATCCAGGGGAAGCACACTGGATTGCAGCTAAGATCATCCTTAAGTACTTGAGAAGAACTAAAGGCATGTTTTTAGTCTATGGAGGTGAAAGTGAGTTGGTTGTTAAAGGTTATACTGATGCGAGCTTCCAAACCGACAGAGATGATTACCGCTCTCAGTCAGGGTACGTCTTTTGTCCAAATGGAGGAGCAGTGAGCTGGAAGAGCTCAAAGCAAAGCACTGTAGCAGACTCTACGACAGAATCAGAATATTTAGTAGCGGTTGAAGCAGCTAAAGAAGCAGTTTGGATAAAGAAGTTCTTGACAGAGCTGGATATAATACCTAGTGCTCTGGAAGGGATTGAGTTGTTATGTGATAACAATGGTGCTATTGCGCAAGCAAAAGAACCGAGATCACACAAAAAATCCAAACATGTAATGAGGAAGTATCACCTCATTAGGGAGGTTGTTGACAGGAAGGATGTCAGGACCTGCAAAGTTCACACGGATGAGAATGTGGCTGATCCGTTCACTAAACCACTACCTCAACCCAAGCATGAGTGTCACGCTAGGGCTATAGGCTTGAAGCAAATGTTAGAGTGGCTTTAGATTGTACTAGGTTTAGAGAAACGTGGTACAATGTAGAGACATGGTTTTGCTATTTTATGTTTATGAGAAATAAAAATTTATCTTATTTAATTTTGGTTTGGTATTAAATAAAATGTCCAAAATATATCTTGAATTCAATGGTTTTGTCAAATATGTGATTTGATGAATGAAACACCATAAGTGAACATAATTCATAGAATATTATAGTTCCTAATAAAGTCGTTAAATTGGACATAAATGACTTATTAAAGGATTTGCATATAAGATTGATTGATAGCGCCGTTTCATGGGCTATGGGAACATGGAGATGTTTAGTCAATCATATGGACATGTATAGTTGAGACATGATCAAACAGACCTACTTAGAAGTTTATATAACTTCGTAATTATATTAGTGGATTCCTAAGACATGAGTGGAACACTACTTAGCCTAATGATTGGTATAACTTTGATGCTGTCAAATGTCATGCCGTAAAAGGGGACTATAAAGGCAGTGTTCGGGTTGTGCTAAAAGTTGAGTGGGAGTTTTCGTTGCCACAAGATTGAAAAGTCCTCCTATATGAGATAGGATGGGTGTCTTGGCCCCTTGGAGAGTGAGAATTGAAAAATGCATGGCCGTGCTCAAATGGATTATATGATGATCATTTGTTTGTCAATTCGAACTCGGATTTCAAGGATTAATTTGAAGACTAGTATGGATGACATAGAAATATAGTCATACTATCAAATTGGACACTAAGAGACTTAAGGAATTTGAAGATTGCACACTCGTCTCGGACAAGTGGGAGATTGAAGGACTTGTGTCCTTGACTCTAATGCAATTACTAAATATAACATGGATCATATTATGGAGATAATAAATTCGTTAAATTGGTTCGTCTATTCGTCTTGCTAGAGGATGCTATAGAACTTCAGGTTTAGTAAATAATAAACCCGAAGCCCAATTAGATGGATCCTACAAGGTCACACTTACACAATCTGGATCAATAAAAGAATGACCTAGAGCCCATGTAGGACTCTAGGGGTGGCCGGCCAAGGAGAAAGAAAAGGAGAGGACTCCTAACCTAATTAGTTCCTATAATTAGGTGTGGGGTGAGAAAATAAAGTAGTCAGTTTTATTCTCTCATTATTTTCTCTCTCCTCTTTTCTCTCTCTTTCAAAGCTACGTAATACTGCTCCAAGAAATAGAAGAGTCCCTCTTCCTTCCAACTAGCATTGGTGGAGCGTTGATCTAGATTCGTGGACCTAGTAGAGGTATCTCAATTGCGGTTCCATCTCCGGATCTCGAAGAGCTTTGTGGAAATCGCGCGTCAAAGGTTATTCTTAACTATTATGTGATCCTTGAATGTATATGCATGAGATCATGTTTTATGTGCTTATGAATATGATTCATGAAATTCCGCTAAGAGTACTTATAATCCTACAATTTTAGGATAAAAAAAGCACAATAATTATGCTTCCATCTACATAATGTTCAATTTAAATCATAAATAGCAACAACAAAATTTACATTAAGTCCCACATTAATTTAATTATACGATTTATTCAATTTATTGTTCTCATTTTTGTTTATTAAAGTTTATTGTCCTCCATACTTCAATTGCAATGAATATCTTTTGGCTTAAGAATATGAAAAAGTTAGCGCATTAACATACAAAACATGATCAAAGATATGAAGTTCTTACTATAAATAATCAGCAGCATTTGATATTATATCTAAAAGTACGTTTTTCTATCATCAAATAATATATCTTTGCAAATATGTATATAAAAGATAAACTATGAACCATAAATAAAATATAATTACATTAAACAGGTATATTCACTATATATTATATTAACTTGTGAACAAGAAATGAGGAGCATACCTTAATAACTTTGAGGAAAGCTATCCACGAACTTGAAAAAAAGAATATATGTTTTTAGGTTCAATACCTAGATAAAGAAAGAGAATTACCATTGTAGAGCTGAAGAAATTAAGTTACGTACATAAATATATGTATATCGATAAGTAGGTTGAAATGCAGGCATCCATAAAATTTAAAATTAAATATGGACAATAAATAAAGAACAATATAGAATCTGGAAAATTGAATTGAAGGGGGAAAATTATAAGTGGAAACGAAAGAAAATTAGTCGAATAAAAGAAAAAAGGAAGGTGAGTTTTCTCCCACCACCACCCGCATTCACCACCTCCCTTTTATTTTCAATATTCTTAAGGATAAAATTTATGTTTTTTGAGGATTTTGTTTACTTCACATATTGGCGCATTTAAAGGAATTATAACTCTGGAAATGTGATGGATATTGCTGTTAAGTTTTTAAGACTTTTCAAGTCATTTTATACGCTAATACGCAAGTGGAAACGTGGGATACTTTAAGTAATTTTGTAGTCTTATCAATCTATTCATTTGCTCATATCATGGTTTATAACACATACCCCGTCCACTATGATATGCTTCGTCTTTGGGGCCTCCACATGAATTATACTAATGTGGTAGTATAAATTAAATTCATCAAAATATGCTGAAATCCAAATTGGTCAATTTTTTTTGGGTGAGGTAATTAAATTTAATGAAATTGCACATATTTTTTCAATTTTCTAATTTCAACTATTTGCCATTAGTAATTGAAAGAATAATGCATCTAGTCCATATTAATTGCAATTGTTTGACCGGTGTATTTGCCAATTCACAACTTTAACTATTAATATCTCTAATTATCTATAAGAAAAAATTTACAAAAAGTTATCGTCTTGAAAATATTTTTTTCGCTAAGCAAGTGAGGTTATTATTCATTTCAAACACCAATTTATTACCTATCCAAATCAAGGCTAAGCAAACCAACTAGGTTGGACCTCTTAAACCAAGAAGGAACACTAATTCCAAAACGGAATTACAAAGCAGTTTAATTTGCTTAGGCTATTACAAACTTCCAAGTCAGTTCAGATCTCTCCTAGAGACTTTTGAGGCAGAGTAGCAGCAATTTTCATCTTAACACCATTCTTGATTCTTTGAATTGTCGGTTGCACGACAAATACACATTGATTCTAGTAGCTCTCGATCCTACATTGCCTTATAGTATATAGCACAACAAATATTCCAACACTCCACACAGCCTTATGAAGTTTACTTGCTCTTTTGTGCTTGATATGCTCTCTAGCTACTGAAAATCCATTGTATTTGCACTAATTCCCAGCCAGCTTAAGGCCCGTCCCTAAGCCTGGGCAGGAGGGGCGCCCGCCCAGGGCCCAGGGAGAAAAGGCCCAAGTGGCTGTTTTTGCAATATGCTATATAAGGATAAATAGATCTGCGTTGCATTATATTTACCTAGTATACTGGTAGCTCCTTGGTTTGGTGTCGTTGATAGGTTTGTTTGCATTTTGTCCATCCCAGGTTCGAAACCCACGTATAGTTTTTGTCTTTCACTTTCTATTTTTTCTTTTTGCTTTTGTTTTGTTTTCTTTTTTTTATCTTTCAGCTTTCTATTTTTTCTTTTTGGTTTACTTTTGTTTTCAATGATCTTAAAGCTTCAGTTCCCCCCCTTTTTCTTTTTTTTCCTTTTTTGGTTTTCTTTTATTTCCAATAATCTTAAATAGCAACTTAATCTTTAGTAAGTGGTTTTTTTCCTTCTCATATAGAGTAACTATGTTTTTGCTATTTTACACCCCCTTTATTTTATATAATTGTTCAATTTTTATGTTTACATTGACCATTTGCTCTAGTTTGACTATGAAGTTACTAATATATAAGAACAAATGTTAATATGAAATGTTACTAAATTTATCTCAATGTATATTACATTCAAAATATTCTATTTTACAAAAATTGTACGAATCAGTAAAGTAGGATAGTCAAATATATAGATGTTAATAAAAAAAACGTAAATGTCAAAGTGGAACTGTTAAAAAAGTGAGGAGTTTTATTATTTCCCTTTTTTTCACAAATTGAAAAATATTAAAAAAAGTAATTAAAAGGCCAAAGGGCTTACACAATTTCGTAATCCAAAACCCAAGCTCCAACTGACAACTCAATGTAGAGGATGACGTGATAAATTTAAGAAGCAATATATGACTTAATTTAGGAAGACAAGTCATAAAAATATAACTAATTAACCATTAATCGAATGGATACCTTATAAAAAATGTAAGCTAAAATAAAGCCAGATTTCATGAGTTACGAAACCCATATTCAACCAAACTTTAGCCATTAATATGTTTAAATTACTATACGTCAAGAATAATAGTTGACATTGAAGAGGGCCTATTTTTCTTAGTTCGCCCTAAGGCCTCCAATATGTCAGGAACGGGCTTGCCAGCTTTTAATAGCAATTAAACATTCATTATTAAATCGACATCTAAAAAATACTCCCTCCGTACCATAATATAGTGTTTGTTTCTTTTTTGCACGGTCTCCAAGATATACATTTGACCTTCAACATCTTCAATTCCATATTAATAAAAAATATAAAAAGTTAATATTATGAAAGTACACATTGAGGCGAACCTAACAAGATCCTACATGAGTATTTGGTCAAAGATTTTAAACTTTGACCTGAAGAGAGAAAAAGAAGCACAATATTATGAGACGAAGTAAGTAGATGTTCATGATTTTCTACATCATTTCCACTTATCAAACATTCATCAGTTGTGGAGATTCTCAACCTACTATAGTCTGTAGCTTGCTTTGAATGGCAGCCATACTATGAACCTATACTTTAGAGTGCATAGTCTACTCCAAACTATTGCTCTCCACTAGATCTTAGGTTTATCTGCAATAAGCTTCTCATATACCCCTCTCACTGAAAAGATAGCTACATTACTCATCTCCTCACAAGTAATAACTTGTTTCTTTGTGGCACTTACATTCTTCCAGTACCAGCTGGCGTCCACTTTGGAAACATAATCCCACCATTCTTCATCTTTGATACAGATATAGTTCACTAATTTTGTCCAAACATTATCTTGTTTAATTTGGTGGGTATTGCCCAAACATATTTACCTATGTGAGCAATATTCCAATGAAAAGCATCCCCAAAACTCAGTCCTCTATATGTTTTGCCACATCATACATCTCCCAAGACATCATAACTTGGCTTGTGGCTATATGCATTGCCACTCCACAAAAAAACCTACATTTCAGAAAGATATCAAATCAGAAATACTAAATTAATTTCTCTATTATAAGTGCATATCAGTGTAAAAATAATTAAACTAATCAAGTAAAATCAACAACGAAGAACATAATACATAAAGTAATGAATTTAAATTAATTTAAGGTATGATGATATCCTTCTTTTAATGCAATTATTAACGTAACATATTTCCATTATATTCTCCTTATTATAATTAAAAGGTGAACAAATGGTGGGCCGGGCCGGGCTCGGGCTGGGCCACACCTAAAAAATCTGCCCATTATTCGGGCCATGCCAAATTTCGAGCCAAAATTTTATGATCAAAGCACGCTTTTTCGAGCCGAAAGCAACGGGCTTTTTGGGCAAAAATCGGGCTGGGCCAAAATCGGGTCAGGCCTAAATTTCAACTAAAAAATAATTTTTAGCTTGCCGAAAACTCGTCGCGAACCAAAAAAAATCGGGCCCAAAAAATCTCCCCAATCTCGGGCATTTTTCGAGCCGGGCCGGACACACTTTCATCAGCTCTAGCTGCGATTTATTTGATTCAATTTATTACTCTATATATGTTTATGCTATTTATTTGATATTCAAAATGTGCAATAATTTTGATATTTTTTAGTAATTATATATTCAATAATATTGATTAATATTTAGTAATAATATGTTTAGATTATTTTTAGTAAAGAGGATGTTGGTGTGATCTTTTTAGGAAAAAAAAATAATAAAGTTGAGTTTGTGTTTTCGAGGGTATTTTTATAACTTTATATCGACATCTATTTTCAAAGAGTTCCTTTATATAATAGAGATTGTCATATTATTGATATTTAAAATAATTGTCTTATAATACCTATCTGATTATATAATTATAACTACTATATTTAAAGTTTTTCAGTGCTTTTAGCGGCCTCGATATCTAGAGATAACTGAATTTCCTATCAGTAACCATTTTTTAACTCATACTCAAAACATAACTTTATCTCTTCAACCTGTAATAACCCCAACTCTGATCTCTCTCTTTAATTAGCATACCCATTTTCACTCTCGAAAATCATAATCCTCTCTCTATGTCCTTTCTTCCATCATTGCAACGACCAGCTTCCACCACCACATCCCTAATTCCCCACCATCTTCACTCTACTGGGCTACCCTCAAGAATAAAGCACCAAATAAATTTCCACCAAAGTCCCTAGAAATACATATTGCCCACTCCTCTGCTTATAGCCTTATACCTCCTCCCTTCGACCATATTGCTTAAAATTTTTCTTTTGCTTTCTTAGATTTCGACACTGAGCTCTCTCTCTCTCTCTCTCTCTCTCCTCTTAGCGTCCTCTTCCCCTGAACAAGGGGAAAATGAGGTCGTTGCTAATTCCCCTAAGATCGAATAACAGTCCTAACTATCCACCTAAACTAGTCAGGTGGTAAGCAAGGATCAAACAACAAGGATTGGAAGTCTCACCAGGGTAGAGTCACTGAGAGTAAGCTAATTTAAAAAAAAATGTCAAGTTTTGGTTGAACTAGGGAATTTAAACTATTGGAATCAAATTAGGAAAAGCAATATGAGTGGGGAAACACCACAATCATGATTCACACCCAAAAACCAAGTAGAGTTATGGGGATTAACATGTAAAGGGGATATGCAAAGGGAATAAACAATCCTAAACACCTCTATAATCTTACTTAAGGAGTTTAGAGTCCTAATTATAGCAACAAAACCTATATTTCGAGGTGTTATCACCTAACTATGCAAGATAGGAATTGAAATAAAACCCAAGTCAATACAAATCAACAAGTGATGCATAACAACCAATCAATCATTTATGAAGGTCAGCCACCAAAAAGCAAGCTATTAAGGGGCAACAAATGGGTCAAAGGATGATGGAGCTCACATCAACTAAGTCACCAACAACGTTTATGATTGAAAATGCACAAATCTGAAACATAACAAATCCAACAAACTCTACTCATTAAAATAGGATGGAAACAATGATTGGGCTACTCCCAATCCTAGTTAATGAACTACTCACTACCCATTATACTAGCAAATATCCTAAACATGGAAAAACTAGCAATAAATCACCAATTCAAAAATAGAAAAAACCAAAAATAAAGACTTTAAAACAAAAACAAAGCAAAATCTAGATTAAACTTTAAACATGAAGATTAAGCAATGAAAACATGAAACCAAAGCATGAAAATAACAAAATAGAAATGCTTAAAAACAATGAGAAAGAAAGAAAGGATTGAGAGGATTACTAAGGAAACAATAATTTCAAAGAAATTTGTCACTTTTCATTGATTTTCAATCTCTAAAATACACCTCTTGAGCCAACTTTTCTCTGTCCTACACTAAGTAGTTAAGATTAGGGTTCTAAAAATCTGGATTCCTTTCCAAAATAGGGTAAGGGAGTATTTATACCTCTCTTAATTACAAATGTCGTAAAGGAAAAGAAACGCGAAAAAGATTCAACGAACAGTAGCCCGGGCATGCTTCAAGGCGCCCGGGCATGCTTCAAGGCGCCTGGGCGGGTTTGTGCGAGGGAGCCCGTGCGGGTTAGGACAGAGCCCGGACTGTGCAGGGTGACCGGGCTCGAGCAAATCACTCAGGCGTGCACCATTTTTCAAGAAGGTGGCAATAAGTTTGGTTCCCATAGAGCCCGGGCAGGCGGTTTGATAGCCCGGGCGGGCGTCTTAGCCCAGGCTGGCTGCTGGGAGCTCAGACGAGCGTCCTGGCCTGGGCGGGCAGCTGGGAGCTCGGATGGGATCCGGGCTCGGGCGAGCTTTAGGCTTCCCGGGAAAACTTTTTCCTTCTTGCTTCCTGTTTTCCTCCCCTCTAAACTTGTAGGAACTTGAATTCTTACAAAAAGATCAAATGGAAGAGTAGGAGGAGGAGATGCAAATACATGTATATATACGGTAAGAGATAGTTAGATAGAAAAAGAGGTGATATTAAAGGGAGAAGGAAATAAAATTGAAATCAATCAAGTAAAATAGCCTTAATACTACCCTACGAGTGAGATAAATATCACTCATCAGCCCTCCTCTCTCACTTCCCTTCCTCCATAACAACAACCACCTCCCATCATGTATGCCTTATGGTCGTTTCCCTAACACCACCACTCCACGTGTTTTCAAGATTTCCCTAAACCACCACTCTGTCCTTGTCCACCACCAAAGAATTCCCTCGCCATAAAATCGACCCCATTTGTAGCGTTGAAGCCCCACTATCGACCACCATCACCATTGCATAAGCACACTCATCCGCCTCTCTGTCGTCCCTTCCACCACCAGAACCACCACTTTATTCCACCAGTAGTTCATCTAAATGTCGTTAAACTCTAGAACAGATGCAATTCACATCTCTAATATCAATTCCTCCCAAAGTAAGTTCTTTTTTTTTAAACTGATTGATAGTTAAGGATTAAAATTACAAATTTGGTAGTTGTGGATTCTCCAATTTGGGTCTGAAATCTGTATAAAATTACACATTATCACTATCATAAATTTAGCATTGATGCTTTGGGTTTAAAATAATAAAATTTTGGCATTAATAATAATTTTTCAGAATTTGGAATTGCTTAATTTTTTTCGAATATTTGTTGATTTGTAAGTTCCCTGATAGGTTACATTCTTTGTAGGGTTACATTGTTGAAAAATGGAGATAAATTTTCATATACTTAATTTATAGTAAAACTAAAAGAAAGGAAAATCTAATTCGGTAGGCAGAGTTTTTGAGTTCGGGAGTGCAAATTTTGAGTGTTAAGTGATTGTCTTTCTCACTTAAGTCGTTTGATATATATGTCTCATTAGTCATTTGGTAGTTGTGGATTCTTCAAACAAACAAATTACATTTCAATTTATTGAGAAATTTACGTTTTTTTGTTTCAATTTGCAATGGCTCTGTTTGCTACTCTTGATCACCAATGGTACCTCACTTTTCCTTGTATCCAAAACTTAAATCATAAAAGATAAAGATGAATGTTATACTTACAAATTCTATAGGTATTATGAGCAAATTAATATTTTGTGGTTTAACATTACCCGATCTTGGTCTCAGTTTTTGAATGGATTAGAGCATGTGTAGTTTTTTTAATGGTTTTAGGTGTGGTTTTTTATGGGAGGTAGAAGAAGAAGAATATGTAGACGAGAAAGTGTCATAAAGTATGGTTTGAAGTGTAGTTTTTTTCCTTTTTAGTAGAAGGTAACTGTTGTACAGTTTGCGGTTTATGAGGGATTGATTTTTTCCTTTCTTTTAGTTGTTTTTTTTTTAAATTCATCAAATTGTAGACTTTATAATTTAATTTGGTAGTTGGGGGTATTTAGGTAATTAAGGGTGGACACCAAAAGGTAAGGGCTACTTAGTCTTGTGACTTTTTCTCAGCAAGACACGAAATGGAAGAGGAGTTTTGTCGCTTTTTGGGTGAGACATGGAGAGAGATAATTTTTTTTATGCCTTCCTCTTTTCTTTTTTTTTCTGTTTTTTTCGAAAATTTAAATATTATTCGAAAAACCATAAAAGCAAATTTCATATATAATATAACATAGATTTTCCTTTTCGTCTTAAAACACTAAATTTAATTAACAAAATACATCAAACTTATATCAAAAATATCATAATTAAGCTAGGATAAATAATTTGCCACTAATTAAACATTTTACAAAAATATGGGCTATTATAATAACTATGACTGTTAAGGCCATTTATCATTTCAAGAAATGATCTCTCTCGAAATGACAGTAGCCTCTACAAGTCTTGAAGTCTCAAATCTAAGGTAATAATACATATTCTTCATGAGGCGTGATCAACATCTTCGGAGATGCAACCAGGCCTCTCATAAGCCTGTATGGTTTGCTATAAGTCCCTTCTAACTGCAAAGAGCTGTCCTGTTTCAAATCAGATTTTTGACTCCAACATCAAACTGATAGAGATTAAGACCTATCCTATCCTGTTTCAAATCATATTTTTGACTACAAAATTATACTTGCAAGATGTTTCTTAAGTTCTTTTG
This sequence comes from Beta lomatogona, assembly GCA_947646795.1. NCBI lineage: Eukaryota > Viridiplantae > Streptophyta > Magnoliopsida > Caryophyllales > Amaranthaceae > Beta > Beta lomatogona. The sequence continues at coordinate 283,114 of CANSNZ010001472.1, forward strand.
TTCAATGATCAACAAGTGGCAGATGCCTAAGATCATAGCAAGATGGGAGATCCCTTTGAGAATGCTGAACAATCAACATCTTGCACAACGCAATCACAGCATGTTGCAGTAACAATGAGTTTGATCCAAAGTGCCTTGTAAAACAATACTCCACATTTTGTGATTCCATATGAGAAAATTGTGAGAATAATTTACAAATATGAAAATAGTAAAAATGATAAATAGAATAGAAATGTAAGGCATACAATAGATTTTGTTCTACCTATCTTATTTTAGCGCAATGATCATTATATATATTGTAATGATGTAAACACAATATATAATATAATAAATAAAACATATTCATATTTAAGTACTCTCTAGTTTGTAAATAAATAAATCAAAGTAGGAGCAGCAGCTCTACATATTTCCACATTATAATCTTTATATTTTCCGAATTTCATTTCTAATACCCATTATACTTCCGCTGTCTCCAACAAATTTGGTATCAGAGCCAATAATGGCTACAGGCAACTCAACCCCAATGTTTTCATATTCTCAGCCAACACTTCATATCTTTCATGGGGAACATTATGACTATTAGAGTAGTCAAATGCAAACCTTTTTCATATCTCAAGATTTATGAGAACTCGTAGAAGTTGGCTACGAAGACCTTCCAGAAAAAGTTGATGATGCACAACAAAAAGTGCATAAGGAATATAAGAAGAAAACTGCATCAGCATTACGATATATTCATGCAGCAGTTAGCAAAACAATATTTCCCCGCTTATATGGGTTGCAAAAATCCAAAGAAGCTTGGAATACATTGAAGAAGGAATTTCTAGGAAATGAAAAAGTTGATGTCATAAGGTTGCAAACTTTATGGACGGATTTTGATAATTTGGAGATGAATAAGACAAAAAGTATTCAAGTTTATTTCTCACGCGTCACACAGATAGTAAATCAAATAAGAAGTCTCAGTGACACTCTACAGGAAAAGAGAGTAGTTCGGAAAGTATTAAGAAGTATGACGGCAAAATATAATTCTGCCGCATTTATAATAGAAGAGTCAAAAGACTTGTACTCCCTCACAATGCATGAATTGATGGGATCTTTGGATTCACATGAGCAAAGATTAAAAAGAAATACAAATATTGATCAACACATAGATCAAGCATTTCAATCCCAAGTGAATTTTTAGAACAAACAATATCAAGGAGGTTCGGATAAATGAGGTGGAAACCAAATAGGGCATCAACATGGAAGAGGTCGTGGTACCCAAAATTTTAGTCGCGGCCGAGGAAGAAGCAAAGGAAGAGGTCGTGGACAATACCAAAATTACCAGTAAAAATCAAATAACTCTTGCCATATTTGTGGAAAGTCTGGTCATCAATCATTTGAATGCTATCATAGATGCAAAAGATGCCATAATCCAAATCATTCCCAAAAGGATTGCTGGCATCAAGATGAATACAATACGAATGAAGCAGATTTCACCGCAAATGGCGATGGTGAACAATTATTTCTTACGTGCATGGATGTACAAAACAATTCTGTTAATAAGTGGTTTTTAGATAGTGGATGCAGTAACCACATGACAGGAAATAAAGATCTATTTGTCAAACTGGATATGAATGTTACCAATCAAGTTACCTTGGGTGATGGTAAAAAGACAAATATTGAAGGAAAAGGAACCATAGCTGTGAATGGTTCCTCACGTGGTACAAAGTACATACATGATGTTCTTTATGTACCTAATTTGGCACATAATCTTCTGAGCGTTCGACAACTCGTCCAACGAGGATACTCAGCAAGTTTTGACAATGGAGAATGCAAAATTTTTGATAAAAAATCTGGGACTACGCTGGTGAAAGTTCAGATGGCTGAAAATAAGTTCATTTGCCACAAAGTAAAAAGTTGGCAATGCAAGCAAATGTTATAGATGAATCTTATCTATGGCATTTATGATATGGACATTTGAACAAAAATGGATTATACATATTGAAACAAAAAGATATGGTAGTGGGATTACCACTTATTGATAGATATGGCAAAATGCATCATCTGTCATTCCCAAAGAATTCGTGGAGGGCTAAAGCTCCTCTTGAATTGGTACATACGGATATATTTGGTCCAACAAGAAATCCTTCTCTACAGAATAAAAGGTACTTTCTTTTATTTGTTGATGATTGCACCCACATGATGTGGATATATATTATAGATCAAAAGTTGGACGCTTTTGGTGTCTTTCTTCAATTTAAAGCGTTAGTTGAAAGACAAAGTGGCTATATGATAAAAACATTGAGAACTGATATAGGAGATGAATACATATATAAGCCTTTCATGGAGCACTGTAGAAATGAAGGTATAAGAAGACAATTGACTGTTTCACGAACACCTCAACAAAATGGTGTTGCGGAAAGGAAAAATCGTACAATTGTTGAAATGGCAAGAAGCATGATGGAAGAAAAAGGTCTACCTAAAAAACTATGTCCTGAAGCTGTAAATACAATTGTATACATACTCAATCGTTCTCCAACTAAAGCAGTCCGTAACAAGACTCCATATGAAGCTTGGAATGGTAGCAAACCTGTTATTAGTTTTTTGAAATTTTTTGGATGCATTGCATATGCCTTGAATAAAGATCAAAGGAAAGATAAATTTGACCCCAAAGGAATAAAATAACTTTTTGTGGGCTATAGTGATGAATCAAAAGGCTACCGTCTTTTAGATATCAAACTAATAAGATCGTTGGCTCTAGAGATGTGATATTTGATGAATCAGCAAAGTGGAAATGGAATGATGAAAATATCCAAACCCAAGTTCCAGTTCCTGTACCAGAAGAAGCTATCTCTTCACATAATCCACTTTCCACAATAATAAATGGCACATTAGAAAATCAAGAGAGTTCATCAAACTTAACATCAAGTGAGACTCACATGGTATATTATTGCCTCCTCAAGTTTCAAGGTATCCAACAAGAACCAGAAGAAGGCCTGGTTATTTAGACGATTATGATTGTTCGGGATTAACACTAAATAATAACATGGCAACATTCGCCCTATTTGCATGTGAGCCCTCTAGTTTCACGGAAGCATCAACAGAAGATATTTGGATAAAAGCAATGGATGAAGAGATTTCTATGATTGAGAAAAATAAGACATGGGAACTTATCGATTGCCCTAAAGTTAAAGATATTATTGGCTTAAAATGGGTCTACAAAAGAAAACTAGACCAAGATGGAAACATTCAAAAACATAAAGCAAGACTTAATGCACAGAAGCCTGGAATTGATTTCAATGAAACATTTGCTATGAAAGGTATCGAAGCAATCAGATAAGTGTTAGCCATAGCTGCCCAAAATAAATTACTTGTGTATCAACTTGATGTGAAATTTGCGTTTCTTAATGGTGTTTTAGAAGAAGAAGTGTATGTGGAGTAACCACAAGGCTATGAAATTTCGGGGCAGGAAGAAAAAGTTTATCGTTTGCATAAAGCACTCTATGGACTTAAACAAGCTCTTAGAGCGTGGAATAGCAGAATCGACAAATATTTCATAAATAATGGATTCAGGAAGGGTCAAAGCTAACCATCACTTTATATTAAAGAAAACAATGATGGACATATTCTCATTGTTTGTCTCTATGTTGACGATCTTATTTACACCGGAAATGATATGAAACTTATTGATAATTTCAAAGATTCCATGACGCAAGAATTCGAAATGACGGATTTAGGACTCATGAAGTACTTTCTTGGAATTCAAGTGAGGCAAACAAAGGGAAATATTTTCTTTAACCAAGAAAAATATACTATGGATCTGCTCAAAAATTTTCATATGGAGAATTGCAAACCAGTAAGTACTCATATGGCATTAAATGAAAAACTAAGTCAGGATGATGGAGCTCCGAACGTCCATGCTAATATATATAGAAGTCTGGTAGGGTCTTTACTATACTTAACCCATACAAGGCGTGATATAGCTCAAGCTGTGAACATGGTATTGAGGTTTATGAATAATCCTAGCAAAATTCATCTTGCTACCGCAAAAAGGATCTTGCATTACCTTCGAGGTACACAGAAAAGTGGTATACGGTATCAAACTGAAAACAATAATGAATTGATTGGTTATACAGATAGTGATTGGGCTGGTTTTATAGATGATCGGAAAAGTACATCAGCCTATATTTTCTGTTTAGGCACCAAGATAATATCATGGCATTCAAAGAAGCAACAAACTGTCGCACTTTCTTCTGCAGAAGCCGAATATATGTCAGCTAGTGAAGCAGCATGTGAAGCAGTTTGGTTAAGAAGACTGTTAAAAGATTTGGGACTTCAACAAGAAAGTTCAACAACAATATCTTGTGACAATATGTCTGCAATTGCTAATGACGAAGAATTCGGTCAATCATGCCAGAAGTAAACACATTGAAATCCGACATCATTTTATCCATGATCTAGTGACCAAAGGTGAAATCAAGCTCGAGTTTATCAACCACTAATGATCAACCAGCAGATATGCTTACTAAAGCAAATATTGCAGAGAAATTTGAGAAATTTAGAAGGATTTTAAACATTGCAAATTAAGAGGGGAATTTGTGAGAATAATTTGCAAATATGAAAAAAGTAAAAACAATTAATAGTAAAAATAATTAATAGAATAGAAATGTAAGGCATACAATAGATTTTGTTCTACCTCTCTTATTTTAGCACAATGATCATGATATATATTGTAATGATGTAAACACAATATATAATATAATAAATAAAATATATTCATATTTTAGTACTCTCTAGTTTGTAAATAAATAAATCAAAGTAGGAGCAGCAGCTCTACATATTTCCACATTATAATCTTTATATTTTTGGAATTTCATTTCTAATACCCATTATTTTTCCGCTGTCTCCAACAAAAATAAGGGAAGATTAGGAGGAAATTGTCGGGGTTAAACGACCATAGTGTTTATAATAACACTGTTGGAAATATAAGTTAGATTAATGTATTCATGAAGAACAAATATAAATTATATTGATACACAATATAGAGAAGAAACTTATCTGCAGATAACAGCCAACTGAACTTGATTGAATTCCACAAGAACAACGTTGCGCCGTGGTATGGAGGCCACTGCCTTAGAAACGAATTTCGCCATCTCCGGTGCGGATTCCTGATGACGTTCGTCCCCCAAGGTTCACACAACGATCCCCGACTCCGTGCACCCGGATCAAGGATTGGAGATTCTCAAGAACTGCTCAATTCTTAGAAAGGAGAGGTTGGCCATGTGTTTAGGTTAATAGAAAACCATAGAGAAAGGAGAAAAACGGCCAAGAAGGTATTTATAAGGGTTATAAAACCACTCCGAAATAAATCCGGAAACAAGAAGAAAATAAAATATTTCGACTTCCTCGGAAACCGCGAATCGAGGAATATACCGCGAGTCGCGGTAAGCTTGCGGCAAACAACCGCGAACAAAGCAAGGAACACGACCCGCGGCCACCGCGAGTCGCGGCCTCCACCGCGAGTCGCGGTAGGCTTACGGCTTCGCGTTGTAATTGGATTTCATCCAACAATCCCCCACAAACGCGAAGACATGAGAAACAAGAAATGAGCAGTAAAGGGAAGGTTTGATACTTACAAACTAGTGTCCAAGGATTGAACTAGCATGTTAGTGAAATGGGGTGTCCCCTTACCTACAAGTGTCCACTGGATTGAACTTGCAGGAGAGAGAAGGGACCCGATAACACATATCTTACCCTCAAAGCTTGAGAAACTCCGCGTTATCCATGAATTGCCTCTTGAACAACATACAACACTGTTGATCATACAATTCAAATTCCTTTTGAAGACAAGTCACATGTCTTTCAAATGATTGTGAACATACACACAGTTCAACAATCCTGGCCATCACCCTGGGATTCCAATGAGTGCTCTAGAATGCCTACAAGTACGACATTCGACAGAAGGAGGCCATCCCTTCACACTCAAATCTGATGTTCTATTACGTTCAAATAAATTTGAATCAGCCACGAAGGCCATAGAAACATCAAGTCCATTACGTTCAATTAAATGAATCAGCCATAAAGGCCATGGACTCCAACACAACCTCTACCGGTTGCCGCTAAGTACCATCGGCTCCACTTGTCAAACCACCATAAAGGCTATGGACTCTCACAATCCATTAGGTTAACAAAGTAGACCATCCCTTTTACAGGAATATAATACCGACCATGAGAAATCATGCACAAGGCATCACAACGGTGTAACCATCAAGTCCATTCCAAGGACCACCCAAGCCTGCTGGGATATGGAAACATTAAGAGCGGTCAAGCTCAACCTCACATACAGTATTTCTTTGTATGCCACATACAACATCACATTGTATGCTAGGTGTGTCTATAAGTCCTGTCTTAAAACTATAGACACGTTAAGGACAATCCTTTGTCCAACTTGATATCTATGAATCTACCAAGTTCAATTGCCGGTTGAACCAATCAAAGATTATAGATTCATCAATCCATTAAGCTCAAACAAATTAAGCCACCATAAAGGTAATGGATTGTCCTATCACTATACCATCAAGCTCACTATTCAAACCACCAAGTCTGGTAATGGATCCTCACACATCCATTAAGTTTGAACTAGCTGAGCCACCAACTGGTTATGGTTATGTGACCCCAAATAAGCATGGCAAGTCCCAACACGGGACCTCAAAAGCATTCATCAGGCCCTCTCAGTGATCACAACACCAATCTGAGCATGCTCTTGTCCATATGTGCCACAATTGCCTTCACATGACAATGTACACAAGCACTTGAAATATCACAATGAAATACGTGAGTATTTCATTACCCCCACAATGGGCAACTTGCCAATGATTTCCTTATCAATCGGCTTCTTGACCCAATTAGTTCAACTCAATGAACTTAACTCAATGAACTTAATCTTATGGTTGTCGCTGCAACACATCTTACTTTGCATCTCCTTAACAATGCAACTAGTCAAGAACAACATGCCAGCACATACACTTATAAACACATAAGCATAATCATTTAGAAAATCACTTTCTAGAGACAGTTATAAACATGCATACAGAACATAAAAGTTCATGCTAACTATTCAACCTTCTAGTTGAACATGTTACAAACCATGCTTTCTTAACAAGATTGAGATAAAAGGTGCCTTTATCAATACATTGGTATTACATCCATGAACCACATGAATTACCTCATCCCCAACTTCCATCTTGGCTCAAGAATCGAAACCTTCAGTTTCATAAAGACGTCAAGAATGTGAACATAAAAGACATAAAATCAATCATAGGCACATGATCACCAAACAATGTCAATTTGATCAATATCACTCAAACAAATACCATCTTGAAAACCAAGATACAAAACGTAGTTCATCACACAGAACTAACTATACAAGTGGTATAAACCATAAACCACCTACAGACCATTCAAGTCTTCTTACCAAGGAAACCTTACAGGTCAACTCCAAATCCCGGAAGATCTGATGACCCTTCCTTCTCTAAGATGCCATTCAAGTATGCACTTTCCGAATCAAATTGATATGCAATCAAATAACACGATTCCAATGCATACACAGCCACTGGCCTAGGCAAACTTAGCAACAGGTGAAATAACTACATAGGCCAATATCAAACATTAATGAACCTCAGAATCATGTACCTTACCCATAGCTATTCAGGCTCAGAACATCAAATTCTATTGAAGAACAACACACACCCAAAGTACCAACTATGGTCCGGCAAAGACATACACAGCGAGTATGACAGGTCACTAATGAGTCATGTTCAAGCTTGGTTTTCTCTAAGCACTAGTCCCAATCAGATGTCATAGACCCCTTGTGAACTGATCATCACCACCAGATAATAACCCATAGACTTCACATAGTTGATCAACAATGTCAACTTTCTAACCACGGAGGTTACAAGCAAGACTAGACTTTGCTAATTTAGAGAATTAACCTTTTGCTACTCCTTTGTTGAACTACACATCAACAATACTAGGAGAGACACCAAATAGAAACAGGCAACAAACACATAATCATGACTTCTGAACAATCATATCAATGACTAACAAATAATCAATGACGTCATGAGGTTCATCCAACAGAGCTTATTCAAGAAGAAATAAACACATCATCAAATTCAGCACAAGAACAGCCACATAGAACTAAATCCTCACACCAACTGTGTGACGGAAGGATAGAAATCCGACCATAGCTAGAAACCCCCACAATAAGAACATGGAGAATAATTAACAACTCATCAGCTTATCTTACATAGGCCATAACTTGCTGAAAATAACGATAACCCCCACATGAGAGAAGATACCCAAAGATGGTCTGAAGAATACTCATGACCCTCTTAAAACCCTCATGTTCCTTCATTCTTGAATGATTTCACTGACTTGGAACACAGCCACCATTAACCTCAAGATTCTGCTTATTTACAAGGAGTTCCAAATGGTCTCACCTAGACCCTTAACAAAAGGATAGGAATGCTAGCCTATGATCAATCAACACATGAAACATGATAACATTCACCAATCATTACTCCAAGTTTACGAAAGAAGCTAAGTCCTCAAGAATTAACTCAAATAATTCAATAACCTTAATAGACACAACTATTGGGTTACTCCAAGACATGACTTAGCACTAGAGTTGCAGATAGATTACCCAAAAGGTCATTCAACCAATCCAAAAGTCCATATGACTAGACATGGTCAACAAACGTAAACCCTATACTACAAGAGTCTTACAAAGCAACTCTAAAGAACCACATATACGACTTATATACAATATATACAATACAACAAGCAGAAGTATATAATTCATAGCTCAAGGAAACAAACAAGAGTTCCCAATTGTATTAAGTCCCATGGAAGTTCCCTTCCTCCCCCTCACTTCCCACAGTGAGGCTAACTGACTCACTAGCCAGTCCCAAATGTTAATTTATTCCTCAAAAGGCACAACAATTGCCAAAACGCAGGTATAAATTAAATATCAAACAATGTGCCACATAAAATGAATTGTGCATATAAGATGAACTTGGGACATTAGCCATAAAAATGATTTGGAACTTCCCTTTAGCCAAGATGGCCTGCTGAAGGTGCTATGAATTCCACATAGTTGCAACTCTTCTAACTCCCCTTTGCTTGCTTGAATGTTTCAACCTCTAACTCAACCCTTACAAACCTAACATGTCACAAAATTGACTGTTATATATGAAAGGGGTACATAAAATAATTCATGTAAATAAGTTAGAGTACATAATTAAATTAAATTAAAGAGCAAACTTCCCTTCTAATACGTCTTATGAACAATATCCAATTGACTTGAATATTTGATAGCAGCTTCTTTGCTATCAAGAACTCAATGAGAAGTATAAACATGAAGTTGACTTCCTTCATCAATATCAAAAACCCTCCAATTGATCTAAGAAATTATTTATCAAATAATAAAAGTCTTTGAGTATCCATCAAGTACATTTCAGAACTTCTTCAAAGACGAGAACTCGAAGAAGGAATACTACAGCAGGAATAATTTCAATGGCAACAATTAGATCAAAGATTCAATCTTTACGAGCCAACAAAGTCCAACATGAGTTCCACGGTAACTTTGCTCCACAAATTACCCTAATAAGTCTATTCACAAGACTTAGTTATTCTAACCATACCTATTCAAATAAACAATACTCAAGGATTCTTTCCAAGGTAGATAATTGAAATTAGGTTAGAATAAATTGTTCATCAACATGAATACAACAATCTGAATAAATTCGTTTCTAAATTGTTGGAAATATAAGTTAGATTAATGTATTCATGAAGAACAAATATAAATTATATTGATACACAATATAGAGAAGAAACTTATCTGCAGATAACAGCCAACTGAACTTGATTGAATTCCACAAGAACAACGTTGCGCCGTGGTATGGAGGCCACTGCCTTAGAAACGAATTTCGCCATCTCCGGTGCGGATTCCTGATGACGTTCGTCCCCCAAGGTTCACACAACGATCCCCGACTCCGTGCACCCGGATCAAGGATTGGAGATTCTCAAGAACTGCTCAATTCTTAGAAAGGAGAGGTTGGCCATGTGTTTAGGTTAATAGAAAACCATAGAGAAAGGAGAAAAACGGCCAAGAAGGTATTTATAAGGGTTATAAAACCACTCCGAAATAAATCCGGAAACAAGAAGAAAATAAAATATTTCGACTTCCTCGGAAACCGCGAATCGAGGAATATACCGCGAGTCGCGGTAAGCTTGCGGCAAACAACCGCGAACAAAGCAAGGAACACGACCCGCGGCCACCGCGAGTCGCGGCCTACACCGCGAGTCGCGGCCTCCACCGCGAGTCGCGGTAGGCTTACGGCTTCGCGTTGTAATTGGATTTCATCCAACAAACACCACCAGCTCAAATAAGTTTTTTGTCCTCGAATCAGTCTACTTGTTCCAAAGCATTAACAACTTCTCGAACTTCACCTCAAACAATTAGCACTTGCTTTTCAATTACACTTCGGCTTGCACATGCCCTAGATTAACCCAGGTTAGATCAAAAAAAGTATTTGGCAAACAAATTTTGTTACAAGTCTACGGTCTACCTTCTAATACCAGCTTTGATTTTAGAACATCACCAAGTAAAAAAAGAATAGATGCGAGAGAATAGTATGTAACGCATGTGATCCTTCATGCTTTTGCATTGACATCAACTGTACTTTCGAAAATTTGGATGAGATGAGACAGCAGTTCCAAATTCTTAGAGACAGGACCAATGTTACAGGTAACTGAATACCTTTGCCAAGACTGTTTCCAACGTACTGCGGATCTTTGATTCAACATGATAGAAAAACTGTTTCCCAGGGATTGTGCTTTGCAGAAGTGCCAGATATATCCTGTAATTTAACAATTTTTACTAGGAAAGGATATCACTAAAGAAAAATCGGAAAACAATTGGTAGAGAATATAATAATAATCTCTTCCTAAAATTAGGATATAATCTGGTAAAATAATATCTTTGTATATCTTTAAATATGGTAGTTATCTTTGCCTATCTTATTAGGGGCCTAATATTGCTAAGACTCCCATTGTAACCCTATATCTTCAAAAAAACTACCTTATAAACAGATAGTCAAAGGGGGTTAACAGTCAACATTAACGGATGTCGTCAATTGGTGGTCGTTTGAAACGGATTTTGTTTTATAACTAGTTATTAGGCCCGGGCTATTCCCCAAGTAAGGAAAATTTTCATTTATTAATATTATACTTGTAGATGATAACACTAAATATCACTTGGTCTATCACTTGGTGCAGTGGTTAAAGGCTTTAATATATAAACTTCAAGTCACGGGAACAAACCCTATACTATGCAATATAATTTCTAATTTTTTGTAGGATTTTTTGTCAAAAACCACCTTATAAAACATAAAAATTGCGAGAAACCACATTATATAATTTTTTTTTGCGAAAACAAACCTTAAACAAAATTTTCTTGCGAGAACAAACATTATGCCTTATTCCGATCATTGTATCAAGGTTCCGGCATTGACCATGTTATGGATTTTGTTGGGTTTAAAAAGTCACTTGCCTTGCACATGACATGTTGAATGCAAAACCTTACATCGATGATCGGAATAAGGCATAAGGTTTGTTCTCGCAAAAAAAATTGTGTAAGGTTTGTTTTCGGAAAAAAAAAAAATTATATCAGGTGGTTTCTGACAAATTTCATGTTTTATAAGGTGGTTTTTAACAAAAAATACTCCCTCTGTCCCAGAATACTCTTTACACTTTCCTTTTTCATCTGTCCCTGAATACTCTTTACACTTCTATTTTTGGATATGACCCACTATCATTTTAATTCTTCTACCTTTTAACCATTGGCCCACATTCTCTCTCCTCCAAATAAAATAATACCACTCCTACTACCAACCAACTCTAACCATGGCCCACATTCTCTCTCCTTAAAATAAAATAATACTACTTTTTACTTATTTCTAACTCCTATCACATCTACTTTTCAATAAAATAACAATTGATAACCAAACAACAACTTATCATCTAAAACTACGTGCATTGATAAGTGTCAAGAGTATTCTGGGACGGAGGGAGTACTTTTTTTTATTGTATGTGAATTACATGGAGTGCCCTTAGGGAGAGCGCCACGTGGCACCATTCTTTTTTTTGAAAAAAAAAAATTACTCCCTCCATCCCAGAAATATCTGAACACTTGTTGGGACACGTATTTTAAGGTGATAAGTTGTAGTGTGGTTATCAAATGTTATTTTATTTAAAGATTAGATGTGATAGGAGTTGGTGGGGTATTTTTTATTAGAGGAGAGAAAAAGTTGGGTAATTTTTATTGATAAAAAGTAGAGTGTGGGCCAAAGGATGTAAAAGAAATAATATATTAATAGTGGGATCATACCAAAAATGGAAGTGTTCAAACTAATTTTGGACAAATATAAAAGGAAAGTGTTCAGACTATTCTGGGACGGAGGGAGTAATAAGGCAGTTTTTTGAAATTTTTTGTTATAAAAGATAGTTCTATGAAATTAATCCTATTAGGAGCCTAACATTGCTAAGACTCCCATTGTAACCCTATAAATGGTAAACCGAGAGAGAACAAAAGAAGAGAGATAAGAAGGAATGAAAAGAGAGTTTGAGGAGCCACAAGATACAGCTCAACGTGCAAATGTGCCAACTTCAGGTTGATAAAAATGCAACCCGAGGCAAACAATTCTAAGCTAACGTGAATAGGATCTTGATGAGAAATAAGTAGTAATTGCAGAATTACAGTGTCCAATTTCGGAGCCAGGCCACAACTAAGAGACCAGAGCCCTTGCCTTGTCTAGAACCCATCAATATCAATAGTATTTCCACTACACTTTGATATAGTATGTAACACCCCGACTTTCATCCATCCTTATTAAGTTAATTAATCAGGATTAGCAGCGGAAGACCTAGCTTAGTCGGCGCGTTACCGCCGTACTTTCCACTAGGGGAAAATACAAGGCGACATTTAACATTAACTTACAGGGACAATACCTTGATTTGTCACTCCTTAAAAAAAACACTTTAATAATAGAATACTATTTTCTAGAAATTTCGACAGAGTTTCCTTTGTAAAATGGACAACCCAAAATGGGAAAAACGTTTAAGAAACTTGTTACAAATAAAATATACCAAATCCAGAACTCAACGCTTTCGCGGAGTAGCAGCTAAAGAGAATCGGGAGCACTATTGCTCATCCAAAACTAGAAATAAAACTAAACTATTAATTATTAACTAATACAAAGTGGGACGTCCTCGCCTCAAAAAGAACATAAAACAATCATAGCTGAGCTCTTAGTACGTAACTGCTTCTATCTTGGAAAAGATGCTCCAGAACTTCAACCTGAAACTATTGTAACACTGCCACCCACCAAGTGACAGGCCACAGTAGTGACAAAACAAAACATTGACAGACGCATCAGCACAATACTGAGTACTAACCCATAAAACATTCTTAAAACATGCTTTGGTGTCTACGATTCTCACGTAATTAATACGTTCACATCATTCATATCAACATCACCATAACATAACAACATTCACTTAATTCATCATCTTTCGTGACTTATAAATTCTCACAGACATCATAGCAGAGTCTTAACATCATCATACTACCTCCGTCCCAGAATAGTCTGAACACTTTCCTTTTATGTTTGTCCCAAATTAGTTTGAACACTTCCATTCTTGGCATGGTCTCACCATTAATATATTATTTCTTTTATACATCTTTGGCCCCACACTCTAACTTTTATCAATAAAAGTTACCCAACTTTCTCTCTCCTCTAATAAAAAATACCCTACCAACTCCTATTACATCTACTTTTCAAAAAAAATAACATTTGATAACCAAACCACAACTTATCACCGTAAACTACGTGTCCCAACAAGTGTTCAGATCTTTCTGGGACGGAGGGAGTAGTTCTTTTCATATCAAAGCAGAAGACATACTTTCATATCATTAGACGTACATAAAATATATACTTTAAGTCATACAGGATATCATAAATCATCATCATCTTTCATTTACTTTATCATTAGCGTTCTTTCATTGGTTATCATTTATAACGGAAGGCAAAACCACCGAGGACATTCATCCCCCATCAGAAGGTGGCGTATAATGCCATAGAACAACTGAGTACTCTCTTAACTCTATCGTGTTGTGTTTCTCTCGTACCATAGATGTATTACATAATCCTATTTGTAATTATAAGAAGAAATCTTAAATTCAACATAGTCATAGTCATATTCATCATGTAGTTAAGATCGTACTTTCGTAACAACACAATCGTTTCATAGAATTCATTCATAACATAATTAATCGTTATATTCATAAAACATTTCATATCTCCTAATCCAAACATCGATATCATCATGTGTGAAATCATAAAACATAATCGCAATCATAATCATACTTTCGTAACATCAAATTCTCCGTACTTCATAGCATTAAATCATAAAATCATCTACATAACAGATATTTCGTTTCATATCATAAGCCTCATCACATCTTTCCATCTTACTTAAGTCATATTGGTAACTTGGAGAATACGACAGAAGGTAAGCCACGGAGAACCTTAGTTCGCCAACAGAAGGGGCATAACTGACTGCAAGTGCCACGGGAGACTTTCGTCGCCCAGCAGAAGATGGCTTGCCACGGGAGTTTTCATCCCCCAACAGAAGGTGGCATACGGAATACGGGTGCCACGGGAGATTATTATCCCCCAACAGAAGGTGGCATAGCCGTATGCGGGTGTCACGGGAGACTATGTCCCCCAACGAAGGTGACAAGAACCGCTAGGGATGGAACATGCACGACCAACATAAAATGCCACGGGAGACTTTCGTTGCCCAACAGAAGGTGGCATGCCACGGGAGATTTTCATCCCCCAATAGAAGGTGACAACACCGCCACAATGGAACGTGCATGACCAACAGAAGAATACTCAGCCAAGAACCATCTTTCACTTTTCTTTATCATGTTTCGTTGTTTTTACGCACCACAATTACATTACATAACCGTAATCGCAATCATGATACGTAATCATCATCATAACGTAACCATAATTACATTACATCATCGTAATCATAATCATGGAAAGTAATCATAAGCATGACATATTCATACTCATGTTCATAACGTAATCATAATCATGCTTTGGTAGCATCATGGTTATTCCATGAAATTCGTTCATAGCATCGATAATCATCATTTACATAGCAACTATTTCATATCAGAGTCATACTTCCTATACTTTCAGTTTGTTTCAGAATGATCATAACGTAAATTTTACGTAATCGGAAATTGTAAGCATATCTCATACCTTTAAGTACTTTTAAGAATAACAACAGAAACATATCAGAAACATAGCAGAAACATAGCAGTCTTTTCGTATCTCATATCGTTTAAGAGTCGTTCATACTTTCAGATGGTTTCAGAATTAAAAGGTATACTTTAACATATTCAGAAAACATGAACATATATCATAGCAAACATTATAAACCCATCATTCATAAGAATAAAAGTTATCTTTACGTACTTTCATATCATTATATAAACTAGAACATTTCCACTTCATATACTAACTAATCCATTTCTTAATTTCATGAATCAACTCCAACTCCAACTACAACTACTTAAGCCATAATAACAAGATAAATTAGTGCTAATTCTCTGAGAGTGTTTCACATAAAACCTTCCTAGATTAAATATAATTAGTTTCGCCAGATGACTGACATCCTTCAATTAGCAATTATTAAATGAAATCTCTCAAGCTAACTCTATCAAATTGAACAACATAAATCAAAGAGCTTCTCATCAGATTCCAAATAGGTACATCATAAAACGAAACGTTTATTGACAGAGGATCTCATACTAATTAAACTAACCTCACTACAATTGATATTATATGAGAGTAAGGTTCTATACAAACATCCTGCACCAACAACATAGTATACTAATGTATATGACCAGATTTTTGCTAACATGATAATTACAGTCAAATCTAGGTAGTAAAGTTCGACATCAAAATTTAGCCATTAATCAAAAGAAACCTTCAAATCATTAATCCTTTTGTCAATTGTTCAACACTAACTAGAACTCAGAGTCTCAGACTTTCAACCATTTCTTTACAACACATATATAGATTGATACTCAAATTATCAAAATACAAATTATATCAACCAAATCCATACGCAATAAACCATTTGATAAGCATATTTTGAATATAAATCAGAATAAATCCAATTAACAGAAGGATTGGAGAGGGGTAGTACCAACAAGGACAACAGCATAAGGAAGGAGATGCGAGCAAGGAAGAGAGAAGGACGAGGTGATCGACACACCGTCGAGCTCCAACTCGCGGTGGCCAAACCAGGACCACGGCGGCAAAGCAGAACACGGCAAAGACGCAAGCAACGGCGAAGAACGAACGAGAGGAAAGAGGGACCAAAGCCACTACCAACAACAAGCCGGCGTGAGCGGGGAAGAAAGGGAGCTCCGGTGAGCTTCGGCAACGCCGGCGAGAGGAGGGAGGAAGATGACGGAGTGAGAGAGAGAAAAGGGTGAGGGGACTTTGGGGTTTCTCACGGGAAGGAGAGAGAGAAATGGGGTTGGGGTTTCTTTGGGTGAGAGAAAATAACAGAGAGAGAAAGAATTTTGGGTTTTTTGTTTCCCAACTTAACCGACCAAGTTAAGAAATGGATACCGACTTTGGTTTCCATTGCGGGCAAAATACCATTGTAATATCTTTATAAAATTAAATTAACACATTGCAACATCTCAATTACAAAATCATAATTTTCGGAACATAATTAATATAATAAATATGATTAACGCTAATTAAAACGCTCTTAAAAATTGGGGTATTACATTACACTAGTGGAAAAAAGCCCATCCGATCAAAATCAGGCTTATTGATCCGGTTTTGGTCCGTATCGGGTGGGCTCGCAGCAGTTCACAATGATTAACTAATCCGGTCCTAAACCGGATCAGTTAATCATTTATTGATCAGGTTTTGGCGAAAACCGGAGCTGTTAATCAAGTTAACTGCTCCGGTTTTGTTCAACACCGGAGCAGTTGACCACCACAAAAACCAATTTTTTTTTTTTTTTTTGCATTTTTTCATTATTAATCAATACAAAATCAATAATATATATCAATACTCATTGTATTAAGCATATTATGCTCAATTGAAGCATAAGCATAAATAATTAGATACATAAAAATATTAACAACTATAATCTTAACATCATACTCAACTATAACTAGATACATGATTTATTTACAGAGATCTTCAGTATCAAACTCAACATCAGTTTCAATAACTGGTTCTTCATATCTCAATTCAAGAAAACTGGAACTCCAACCACCTGCATATGGGTAACTGGAACTCCAACCAATAACTGTTGAGAATACCAAGTTCCCCATCACTCCACCATCAGCAGAGCTGGATACCCAAAATGTTTAGGAGCCTCGATCATACCTGGAACCATTAGTATCCTTCGTAAAATCATCCTTGACATGATCAGCAGGTGATTCATGTACCACAGGCATAGGAACAGCAGCAGGAGTCTGTGCGGCAATAGAGGGAGTAAGCATCTTGAGTGGGTTTTGGCTTCGGAGTTCTTAACTTGTCCCTGGAGCCTTGGACTGCAGCACTTATGTTTCTCCATTTGTCCTGTGTCAGCAATGAAACAAATAAATCATCAAGACTAACTATTATTTGAGAGTAATGATGGTTAACACATGTAGTACATAAGGTGTAGTCGTGCAGCAAGTGAATCAACTGTTTCAATGGGTTAAAGAACAAAATAGGAGAGACAAGATAAGATAAGGTGAAGTAGGGAAAAATAACAAATAGAATAATGTACAGGGAAAAACAATTGCGAGTTAAAGAAAACTTTGCTTGACAGACCCAGGATGCAGGCTTTCATATACGAAGACCACAATAAATATAAAATGTAGTATCAGAGAAACGTAGAGATAATATAGATTGAGGAAATACCTCGTCGCTGCTTGGCTGCATCACCATATCTTATTGTAATGGGAAGCACTGCCTGTAAAGAAGAAGTAATTTAAAGGCGGTTCCTCCATGAAAGGTTTCATGCAGCAAGCCAAAGAAAAGAATCTAATAACAACTTCTATTGACATACTCCAGGAAAAGTAAATTGGTTTTGCAATGCTGTTATCGCTCTGTTAGCCTCCTCAATTATTGCATACTTCATAATACAATACTCAATTATTGAAATATTAGTACACTTGAAAGACATACTACACAGTACACTTGATTGAAATACTTGCAATCACAAAACAATACTCTTTAAATAACTACACAGTACACTTGATTGACAAACCTCAACATAACGAAAAACAATAATAAAAAAGTGCAGCGAAAATCGATCAAAATTGTGTTCTTATTACTCTTTATGATAAACTAAATATTCCACCATAAAACGAAATGTAATGAAAATCTTCAAAAACATCAATCAGATTACTATGTAAACTAAATCTTTCTCATTGTAATGAGATCGAACTTTGATGATACTAATTTGCAAGTAGAAATACAAATCTAGAACAAGAGGTGAGAGAAAATGTACCGCAACAAAGCTTGTGAATCGGCGAGAACGATATAGAGGGAAGAGAGAGAAAAGAGAAGAACATGTCAATAACATTTCTAATCCTAAAGAAAACTTTCTCCAATTTCTGAGCATTATTGACATCCGCGTAAAACCCTAATATCTAAATGCTAACTAATATTTTACATCATTGCAGAAAAGGGAAAAACATGTCAATAACAAACGCATTCAAATTCTCCAATCAAACAAATCAAAGTTCGAAACAATAAGATAAAAAGAAGTAAAAATCAGTAAAGTTCAGCAAACAACGAAAATACGAGGCAGAAAAAAAAAGGGTAAAAATTGATGTGGAACAAGGAGAGAGAGAATTACAGCTTGCAAATCTTGGAGTAATCGCGAGTGAGAATGTTATAGGCAGTAGACATTCGAATATCAGCAGCGATGACACAGTAGTCTACACCAGCTATTGCAACACATGTTCTGATTCATCCAGAAAAAAAGAGGAAAAATTAAGCAATTATAAAAAATTGTAAATTGAGGAGATGGAATTAGGTAGTTGCAAATCAAACACCAAGAATAAGTCATTGTGCACATTTACAGTAAAGATAAACCCAAACTCTATTAATACTAGCTATACAATCTGACAAGGAAGCTAAACTACAGTACTAAAAATGCCACACATCACCCCATACTGATTGGGAAGTTCTTACATTTAGAACTTTCAATGAGATTATTCAACGATCAAAAGCAATTAAATGTTTCTTGATACGTGGCCACTAAAATATAAACTTATATGATCAAGGCACAAGTATAATCCCAAAAAAGTTTAAGTTCTGCCATCCCTCACCAACCTACCCTCACACTGGACTAGGGTTGCATCAACCTTACTGAACTCGGACTTGGCGATGTTGACGCCTAGACCTCAGCTTGGGAGCCTGACCTAAGCTTAACGTGGCCTTTTCATTTTTCTCTATCAACTAAAATCTCCTAAATTAACTCAAATGATGCTTCCTCTAAAATCAACAACAATAAACACCCAAATCCAACCACATGAATTACGACGAAAGGTTATTATCCGAAAGATATCAAATTCCCCATGCCCATTGAACAATCTTAAAACCCAACCAAAACAAACGATTCTAATTTCACAAAATTCTTCACAATTCAGACAATCATGCTAAAAATACTAAAATTACAGTCATCAACTGAACCCCAAAGTAATTTATTAGATAAATTCTGAATTCTAGCTAAAGTAAGTGTACAATACATATTTAGAAATCTTAAAACTTAGATTAGGTTAAACTGCTGAACAAACATTCAAAATTTCGGAACATCCAAGTTTCAGGTCTCGTCGAAATAGTTTAAATTCGCTCGCAATCCTTTTCTCTCACTCCTCTTATCCGCTTCACAAATTCGTAGAATGATATTTGATGCTGAAAATCTGGAATTGTGCGCGATGATTCGTCGACTATGTGAATGAAAATCTGGAATGGGTGAATCGAAACTCGAAAGAGAGAGAGTTGTAAATTGCAATCGAGGGTTAGAAAAGAATCTGATTAAAAAGGAAAAAATATAGAGATTGAGATTTGAGAGGGAGGTGAGGAGAGATAACCCGTGAGAGAGGGAGGTAGGGATGGCAATAGGTAGGGTATGGGTAGGGTAAGGCTAGACCCTTCCCATACCCTAACTTTTGGATATAGACCCATACCCATAGGGTAAAATTTTAGGACCCTTACCCGTACCCGTAGGGTTTAGGTAGGGTCTACGGTCTAAAATGGCTCCAACACAAAAATAAATCCGCTTACATTTTCACATGTATATATAATCGTTAAGCACAATTTCATATATTAATTTTGCAATTAGCACACGTAATATCACGTACATTCCATACCAATATGTATTTTTTGCATATTCCAAAAGTCTCATACATCAAAATATAAATAAATATATTTTTACGTGATTGCGATTTGTGGCTAGGGTTCCTAACTGAGGGAGGGTTTTAGTTTTATTAGAAGTCTGCTGGAAGGATATGTTTATATATATATTTATTTTAATTTTAAAATATATATATATATATATATATATATATATATATATATATATATATATATATATATATATATATATATATATATATATATATATATATTAGTTTAGATGGCTCTATGGGTAGGGTTTGGTTAGGGTCTGAATATTTGAGGAGTGGACCCTTACCCTACCCTTACCCGATAGGACCAAGACCCATACCCTACCTTTACCCATAAGGTCCAAAAAATTAAGACCCATACCCTAATTTTAGGGTAGGGTGCAGGTGGGTCCGGGTAGGGTCCTGGACCCATTGCCATCCGTAAGTAGGGAGGTGAGGTTGAGTGAGGCGCTTAGGGTGAGCTTTATTGGGACGGGGCTTCTAGGGGACGTTGGGCCGGCGCTTTTCGCAAGTTAGGCCGAGAATTTATGTGGTCGGTTGGGGTTGAAAACGCAAATTTAGCGATCCGATTATGCGAAACGGGTCGGTTAATAGAAAACCGGATCAATTTTTATTAACCGATCCAGGTTCACTAAAGAACTGGATCTCGTAAATTTCTTCGCCTTTTGCCTCCTAAAATATGGACGATTTACGGATCCGGTTTTGTTAAAACGGGATCTGTTATGTTGTGACATATAAGGTTTTTTCCACTAGTGGTATGTCCATTTTATAATTTTTCTATTTGGTTGTATATTTTTACGTTTTTTCACCATATACCCTGAGACAAATTTTTTTATTCACGAGATACCCCTACTTTTTTCGTAATTCTCCATATACCCCTCAATTTCTTGAAAATACATTAGAATGCCCTTAATGACTAACAACGGTTAACTTCGTTAGTCATTAACCCTAATTAACCTCAATTAACCCTAATTCTTTCTCGTCTACCCACCAACACTCAACCACCACCACCCGACTCCCACCTTATCCCCACCACCACCCCCCCCACCCCACCCCCACTAGCAGCCCCCCCACCCCACCCTGGGAACCCCCACCTCACCCCACACTACCCCCACGAGCACTCCCACACTCCCCTCCACCTCCACCAGTGACCCCCCCCACCCCACCCCCGCAATAGTGACGCCGTCGAGACGTCGAGGGGCAAGTGAGGAGGCCGCGAACATGGCAGCGGTGGTAGGCTGCAAGAGATCGAACAAAAAGGTCGAGGGATCGGATGTCGAGAATGACCCCCGGGGAGGGCGGGGAAAGGAAGACCGGTTGCTTGAGGCGACGTAGGTGGCGAGATTTGGCAAGCGGCGGCGGCCTAACCGGTCTTCGACGACGATTGTGAAGAGGCTAAAGCTATGGAAGCCACGTGCAGAACAAGACGATGAAGCCATGGAAGCCACGTGAAGAAGAAGAGACGGGCCAAGGGTGAGGTGGGGGTTATAGGGGTGAAGTGGGGGTTGCAGGGGTGGGGTGGGGGCAGCTGGTGGGGTGGGGGCTGCATGGTTGAGGTGGGAGCTGATGTCTGTTAGCCAAAAAGGTATTTTTTTAATCTCTTAGAAACTCAGTGGTATGTGGAGAAATCTGAAAAAAAAAGTAAGGGTATTTGGTGAATAAAAAAATTTATCAAAGATATATGGTGAACAAACCGTTTTTTTTATTAATCAAGGTCATTAGAGAAAATTTGATTTGGG
Source organism: Beta lomatogona (assembly GCA_947646795.1). Taxonomy (NCBI): domain Eukaryota; kingdom Viridiplantae; phylum Streptophyta; class Magnoliopsida; order Caryophyllales; family Amaranthaceae; genus Beta; species Beta lomatogona. The sequence goes on from CANSNZ010001472.1 coordinate 305,410, forward strand.
TTTCTTAATTGCATTAGAAGCATAAATAAATTGATGGAAGGTCAATGAAAATGAAAAGAAATTGCAATCGTTTTATTAATAAGAAATAAATAAGATATAAGGTTGATCAATATTAAAGTCCTAAATGACATAGATTCTGACTCAAGCTAGAAGACTAACGCTAAATGACTAAGCCCCCTGCATTATTTAGGCATTGCCCAAGGGGTTGTTGTTGTTGCAGACTTTTGCTGTAGGCGGAACTGGCAGTCTACCATCTTCAGCCATGTCCTGTAGGGCGGGCTTCAAAGTCCAGCATTGTCATGTCAGATGCTTGTTTCCTTGGTGGTACTTGCAGTGGGCATTACGATTCCACTTCCTATAGCTATTCTCAGGAGCAGGGTCTGGAGTAGGGCCAAGAGGCTAAAGTGCTCCCTTTGCATGAACCTTAGTGAAGGATTCTTCTAGAGACATGCCTAAAGGAGTAAAGGTTATTTAAGGATTTTAATAACCTCTTTTTTCGATAGTTAGTTAGGTATTGACATCATTGTTTTTAGAGTTAGAAGGATTGTTGTTACTCTTCTTATAATAGTTGTTATTATTATAACCTTTATTCTTAAAGGATTGCACCTCTTCCTCAATCAGTAGACTAACCTTGTATAGCTTCGTGAAAGACTCTATAGGTTGGAATTTAATGTGTTCTACATACTTAGACTACAAATTACAGATCACCATTCGGATTTGTCCTCTTCAGATGGCCTGTTAGTCATCTGTGCGGCCTTTTCCCTCCATTTGTTAAGGAAAGTGACAAAATCTTCGTTGGAGTTTTGTTTAGTTAGCTCCAACTCACGACACCAATAGGAAGCTGAGTATTGTATATATATTGCTTGCAGAACTCTTCTTTGTTGTAGTCCCAGTTATTTAGCTTTGTCTTGTTCAGTGATCTGAACCACTTGGATGGATGTGCATCCAAGGTTATGGAGAAAACATAAGCAAACAAGTCCTTGCTCATGCCTTTGAGAGCCATAGAGATGGAAAAGGCTCTTAAATGATAATCTGGGTCTTCGACCCCTATGAATTTTGGGAGGTCACCCAATGCTACCTTTTAGGGAGTTTTTCCCTCAGTTCAGGATTAATGATGTCATGGCCATGAGCCTGACTCTCTAGTGTGGAAATTGACTGGATCCATTGCTCGAGTTTTTCGAACCTCAAATCAATCTCAGACTTGAAAGGAGGTGGTGGTGGTGGAGTGTCATCCTCTTCTCTTTCCTAAGTTGTCAGCTTTTCTCTCAGCATGGCATCTTGATCTCTTTGTCTTGTTCCTCAAGACGAGAGTTTATTAGTTGGTGCTGAGCCATGATTGCATTGTGTTGTTTATAAGTGTCTCCCATCTCGGAAGATGATTTAGAAGTTTCGAAAAATTCGTCTGATAACGTGAGAATTCGTTTGACGAGTCTGGAAGTAGGTTGACCTTTCTCTGTTGGATATTCCCAAGTTATAACATCACAACCTGTCTTGAGCAGAAATCGAATGGACCTTACTTGTAAGTTTTAAGAAGTGATTTTTTTAAAATGAGAAATAGAAATGAAAACAAGAAATAGGAAATGGTAAATGAGAAATGGAAATGGAAATGGGAAATAGAACATGAGAGACAGAAATGGGAAAAGGTATGGGATTTGGAGTAGTATGGGCCTAATTGTATGCAAATGCAGACATGGACTGGATTATGGAACCATATTAGACTCGATGAGTGCATTTTCTATGGCGATAAGGAATGCTAGCTTCTCTAGACTTAATGGGCTACCCTTATGGACATAGGGGTGATTGGCTTCACCAGACTCGATGATTTTGGGTTGTTCTGTATCTAAGATGAACTATCTTCGCTAGACTCAAAGGTTTTGGGTCATTATGGACTTAGGGTAGACTAGCTTCGATATACTAGAGGATTTGGGCTGCTGCAGATCTAAGGTAGGAGTAGCTTCGCTGAAAACTCGGAGGGTGCCTTTATGGTCTTAGGGGTGACCAACTCCTCTAGGTTCAAAGGGTGTCATTATGGTCTGAAAAGGTGATTAGCCTTGCTAAACTCAAAGGGTGTCGTTATGCTCTTAGAGATGCCTAGCTTCACTAGGTCTGATGGGTGCCATTATGGTCTTAAAGGGTGAGTAGCTTAACTAAACTCAAAGGGTGCCTTTATGGTCTTAAGGATAATTAGCTTCGCTAGGTTCAAAGTGTTCCATTATGGTCTTAAAGGTGAGTAGCTTTGCTAGATTCAGGATTTGTCTATGGTCTTAAGGATAAATAGCTTCGCTAGGTTCAAAGAGTGTCGTTATGGTCTTATAGGTGAGTAGGTTCGCTAGACTCAGGATTTGCCTAAGTGGTCTTTAAGAAGTGATAGCTTCGCTAGACTTAGAGTTTTAGAGCTTTGGATTTTGGAGTTCGTCCTATATGGGTTTGGAATTGGACTTGACTAGACTTAAGATATGAGTTAGGCCTTATATGAACCTAACTTTGGACTTAGACCTATCGGTTGGAAGTTAGACTTGGAGACACACGTGGGCTTGACATTGGAAATTGACTAGGGTTGGACTTAGATTGGAATGGAATGGGACTAGAATTATACTGGTTTTGACATAGACTTAGGATTCACATAAAGATTCAAATAGGCCTAGATCTTGACATGGGATAGACTTATATTGGCCTAAGATGGACTCTAATGCTAGTGGGCCTAATATGAATGCATGGAGCCATGGACTCAAATGGGCCTAATATGAATGCATAGATTCAAGCTTAGATGGGCCTAGGACGAGTGCAAATGGACTCTAATGCACATGGGCTTGAAATGAATACAAGTGTATAGGGATTGGATTAAGAAGTTTTGTTAATTGATTGAATGGAGTGGACTGGGCTTAACATTTTCGAAATTCGATTTTGAAAGGGACCCCTTTGTTTTATCTTTTATTGGAAAAGACGATGGATTCATTTTGAAAATATTTTTTTTGAACGTGTGGTATGATGATAATTAATAAATGTTATCGAAAAAGATAGATTAGAAGAGGGTGTAGGATTGATTTTGAAAAAGATAATGTAATATCTCGGATATTCAAAACTCGATTAATTAAATAATAACCATAATTAGAAGTTAAAAAATAATTATGAAACTTAGAACTAAGAAATAGTAATAATAATAATAATAAGATGACTTAAAATTTGGTAATGAAATATAATGTCACCTAATAATATGAAATAGCGAAATGAATTAAGAAACAGGTACAACCAAATAACAAGTGAATGATTAAAATATTAGACCAAAAGAAAAAGAAAATACCATGAAAAGTATAAACAATGATTTTCTTATCTCTCTCTCTCTCTCTCTCTCGCCTCACATGGCATGACAAATAACAAATCATATTTTATTTTATTAATAACCCAAGTTGCTGATTTTGGATTAATTTAATCCATGTTCTAAGCTTTGAGGTCTATAAATAGCACATGGGTCCAAAGAAATTCACTTCACTTTGTCTGAAATTCTCAAACACACTCCTTCCTCTTCTCTTCTCCTCTCCCTCACGTCACTCACTCTCCTCCCTCTGCCCTCACCGAAAAACCTTGCCGGCCAGCTCACCGACGTCCAATCGCCGCGCCCGGGCTCCTTATGTTACCTCGCTTCCCTATCTCGCTGCTGCACACTCCCTCTCATCTCGCTGCTCTTCCTCTCTCTCTTCTCCCTATCCCTTGCTACGTGCTGGGCTGCTGGTCCTACTCTCCTCTGCAACCACTGCGGCTACGCCGCCTCGCCAACACCACTCCGTGCCTGCGCTACCTGTCGTCGCCACCCTGCAGCCGCCTTCCTCCTCTCACTCCTATCCTACATTGTTTCTTCATTGAAACATAAGAGGTACGTTTACACACCATCTTCAATTATTTCATGGCTTAATTAAGTTTATCAAATTATAAATGAACTTAGCTAGATTAGTATTTAGTTCAAGTAGTTACTTAATTATTGGTTTTGCATTGCTGAATTAGTGCATTAATCAAACTTATAACATGTTAGTAATATGTTCATGGCTAATTAAGTTTCAACTTCTTTTTTGAATTAATCTAAGTCCACTTACAACGTTAAATATACGGTGAACTTATGTTTTAAGTGCACTCATAATGTCAAAATGAATAATGTTGCTTTAAATAATTTATAATTAACATGTATTCACCACTTGCTATATAACTTGAATGTAAATTGAAATGAGAAATATACTAACTAAGTTTGATAATCATCTTGGACTAATGACTAACTTGTACTAACTACTAACTATTGACTTTGATACTAACTCATACTAACATGACTTATAAGTTCTAACTTTTCAATTACTAACTGTTTAATATAATGTTGTTACTTTTATTTTATTATAATGCTACGAGTTGCCATTATAAAATGCTTAATAATTATAAAAGAAAATAACTAAGTTGTTGCTATTTCACTTTTATTAACTTAACTGGTAAATCACCAAGTCATAACTCATAAGGGATAACCTTAAATAATACTTTATGAAATTGATAATAACATGTAATTAAACTATATTGACTTATAGTATTCCATTTTTACCGTGATTGACTTATGAACATTATGACTACTTTTGACGACAATGCCATTATGCACGAGGACTTGGACATTCTATGACTTTGTACTAACATACTAATTAACAAACATTATCTTATTTGTTATTAATAAGATCACTTATTTCCGATTTATAATTAATAACTAATAAATAATAACTAAAAGTCTATTAAATATTTAAACTTTCGTTATTTAAATGTTTGGTTAGATTAAAGGAACGGATATTACAAGCCTTCCTCGGCTTTTGAAGGTTATTAAGCAGGAATCGAGGTAACATATATTGCTAACACCCACGATCCCCTCCGAAATGTGCTTGTGAAATGATGATTACAATTATGTTAAATGTTTGTGTGATATGATTCTTTATATGGATTGTGGGATACTTACATTATTTACAAATGAATTTCTTACATGTTTACTTATATTATGAGCTTATGAGTTATTGATGTTGAAGGATGATTAATGAAAGTACTAAGGCTTATGCCGATGAATGCTAAATAAACAAAACATGATAACTGAAAGTGGAAGAGGTTATGGCAGTATAATGTTACGTTTATTATTTACTTTACGGTCGTTCATGTACCTTCGCACCCGCCGTAAACCCAACAAGGGAGTCGGGCTCCTTGAGGGGTACCATATGTTATGTTACTACTCTATATTGGTGCAAGCGGTGTATCGAACAAGGGAGCTGGGCTCCTTGAGGATCACCGCATGGTGGGAGACGTCCCCCAAGTCTATACTCGCCAGTTACCATGTTAAAAGATGAAAAGATAATGGGAACTTATGAAGTATTAAGATGCCACTTATGATTGTTCATTTTTCTATTATTTCATTATGGTTTTGTAATATGTTTTACTATATTCTCTTCTCCCTATTTGCAAATAAAATGATTTGAAATGAATTTACATTGTTAGGATAGTATGTTACTGAGCTTCGGCTCACGATGTTGCTTTTGGTTTTAAGTACTGTTGAAGGTGACAGGATGACTTGGAAGTAAGGATGGTCAACTAGATTATAATTATGATAGCTATGTTAGTTGTGTAATCTAACTTATGATCACTAGAATATTAACTCATTTAAGCTCAGTTTAACTATAACTACGTACTTATCTATGTATAGTTAATTATAACTATATATTTTAGTTGCTTATGAGTATAAATGATTATAACGTGTTTAGTTTCATGAAAGAATATTTGTCTTGTACTTTCCCAAATGGAGAGTACGACAGTAGTGCGTCGACCATCTGAGTTCCGCTGCTAATGATGGATTAATTAACTTAATTATAATGTTTACAGATCGAGGCATTACAAATAAGTTGTTTGAAATTGATGGAATATGGTAGTGTAGATATGATAGGATAAATTAGTGGGATATAAATGGAGGGAGCTAGACATACATGACGACTCTAACTATATCATGATCACTTATCTAGATGTACCTTTTAGGATGGACTCAACCTTAAGTGATACACATAAAAAAGATCAATTATTATCTTTGAAATAGATGAGTTTTGTTTTAAAAATATGTCCTAAAAGTGATCATCAACGACAATGCGCATATAGGTCGAATTCCGGGGGTGAGGGTACTAATAAGATCAGGAATCATAGATTGAGTTCGGGGGTGAGGGTACGAATAAGATCAGTAATCAAATTCGCCCATTGATGATCTCTACTTAACATAGATTCATGTTCAAGTTTTATGCAAATAATAACCAAGCAATATTTTAATGCAATCTGAATATTAATCTATGTTGGTTCATTAAACAAACAAAATACTAATTTTTAGGTGACATGTTATTATAGCAATCAAATTACTAGGTTCCTAATCAGATTGTCAATGATCTTATTAGGCGTTAGAACAGTTCTTTAGGTGTTGATTAGCAAAAATATACAAGGTGGAAGATATTGCAATCAGACATAAAAAATAATATACACAAAAAGAAATAAAATTATTGCAGTGAGTTAGTTCTAATACATAATTATTTACAGTCGCTGGAGTACGTTAACAATCTACATCATGAATAGAATGTTAGTAACTTCAAGAAAAAAAAAAGAATAAAAGAAAGATCGTTACTTTGAATGACCCTCACAAATGATACCTCCGTTTGGGTCATTGATTTGCACAGATCTTAGATCATATATTGGAGCGAGCATAGATTTTTTTTGTTAATGTTCATGTTTAACTTTGGGTGTGTGATGATGTTAAAGTGTAGTTGTAAATTGGTATTTGCATGCGGGTGATGATTGATAATCAGTACTAAAAGGTTGATTTAATGTATTAGGGTGCTGAATTAGAGAAAACAAAGAAGTGAGGATGATCAGGTATAGGTGAATGAGATTTTGTTTTCCTTTTGTCAGTACTACATTTTTGAGCAAGTGCAACGCCTCTAATGCAACGATTGAATATTGTCATTGTGTTATGTCATCAAATGCAACATGTTTTTGAGTTACTGCAATAATCTTTGGCTTAATCGTTGCATAAAGTTGGCTGGCGTTGCATTTGATTATGCTAATGTAACGGCTTCATTACTGGCGTCGCATTTGATATGGCTAGCTAAGGCAACGACATCATTAATGGCATTGCAAGATGGACTAAGGCAAACATAAAGTGGTCCCCAACTCCCCAATTCTTAACATATGGCGCAAAAGCAAGCTGATTTCCCTCACCTTTTTTTCCTAAAATTTCAAAAGTAATTGTAGAACATTTCAAAGAAACCCCCCAAACCTCCCACTTGAAAACACATTACAGTGAAAGAAAAAACCCCAAATAAACAAGTTCAAAGAAACCCCCAAATTCCCTTCGAAAAAAAAGAAAACCCAACATTAAACTTTCCTCAACAAATTGAATCTAGCTAGTTATAAATTTCGTGGCTAAACTTTATATGAACCACCAAAATTCGAGTCCCTAAATTAACGAAAATCATGTAGAATTGAAGAAGCAGAAACGTCAAAGAGAGGGAAATTGGTGCAGAATTTTAGGCTCCCAACTGGTACAATTTTAGCTCCCAATTGAAGAGGATTAGCTCCCAATTTAAGAGGAAGAGAGATCGAAGCTAGCTTATTTACATAATTCAGATTCTCACCCTGTAAGTTCTTCCCACTTTATTTATTTTACATTTACCGAAGAGAGGTCGAAGCTTGTTTGTCTATGGTATATCTCCTTTACCTCTTTTGAGTCTATGGTATTTATCATTGGCGTCACATTTTCTTCCCTCTTTATGTAGATTATTGAAAATTTAACTAGTAACCTCAATTTAACCAGCAATTTACATGACAAGACTGAAAATTTAGTTATTGAAGGGACCGACCAAAAAAGATTCGATTTTGGGAGTTGGGAACAAGATTTCTCGAAAATTTTAATGAGCAATTTACATGTCAAGAACTGCGGATGGATTCTTTGCTCAATTATTTCTTTTGTTGCTTGCTATAGTTGTATAATTTGAGTAGTTGCATTTGTCTAATGGGTAAAAGTTTAGTTTCTTGTCATTTGACCTCAATTTAAGTCTTTTTAATTAATTTATGCTCTGTGCTTTAAAAGCTGTCAAGCTATGCTTTTGAAAGAATTAGAATATGTGATTCGCATTATGTGTTGTGGTTGTATGGAGGGGAAGTATTAAGAAGGACGACTATTTGTACAATCCCTTATCTCGTAAGATTTATATTTTGTTTTTTCTTATTTTTTTTTGGGAGGAATTGTTTTGGATTTTGGCAACTATTTTGGATTTACTATCCTGTACATGTTTACCCGAATATTTATGATAAGAATTGGAGCAAGGTTTTGAGACTTGATGAGCCTAGTGCTTTATGTTTCTTATTCTATAAACATGAACTAAAAAAACTAGATACTAGTATCATCTTAATATGGTTCTCGCTTTGATTGAGTTGTTATCTCACACTAAATATGTAAAGGTCAGTTTCTTTGATGGAGATCTTGAAAATTTGAAACAAATATAACATATCACAATAGAAGTAAAAGGACTAGTAATTGTTCCAATCCTCTAATGAAATTGTTCACTTTCTTCTTATGAAATTTTTTCTTTACTGGTGTAACTGTTGTAGGAGAAGAAATATACAAGTACTTAGCAAATGAAAAAAGAGAATATGTAGTGAGTAGCATACTACTACCAGCTAGTAAAAGCAACGATTTTATTCTCTAAGACTCGTGAATAATTTTCTTTCCTCTTTGCTTTATATGCGGAAGATCTAATTTGTTTTAATTTTTCAGTCATGAGATTTAGAGACAAGCTTTGTTCTTCTTAGTAGCACACATCCTTCGTTCTAATTACTTTTGTGAAGAAAGATTATTCAGGTTAACGACTTCTTATATTGTTATTCTTTAATTTTTTTTCATTCTTTTCCTCACTTTAATAAGTTCTTGTGTTTTAAGTGATATAAATAGTTCAATTACTACTACTAACTAATGCTTGTTACTTTTACTATGGATGTTAATAGGACCGGACTTTGGATTAAATAGAGGTAGTGCTTCTTGGTGGCGACTCCTAAGAGGCTAAGACCCCCAACGTGTGTCTTCTTTTTCCTCTTAGAGTAACTTGGTTTCAATTTGCTTTGGTTTGACACTGTCACAAAATAGTTTTCTTTCTTATTCGATTGTTTGGTCTTTGTCTTCTTTCATAAATGGAGTTAGTAAGTGAACCATGTTGTATGAACTATACGGGTTTTAAGTAACTAACTACCTTCCTGTTTAAAATGCCTTTTGTATCTGATTTGTTTATCAATATACATACTTTATGCTATGGATTGGACTTTATCTATAATCCGGATTGTTTATTTGAGTGCCCATTTGGTTATTTAACTGTAATAATTTTCGTATTTACATTGTTGGTGTAGCTTTTGATTAGAGTACGTAATTGTCTTTATTATTACCTTAGAGAAATGGATAGTGCAATTAAGCAGTGGTGGATGGCTCCTAGATGTACCGAGGAATATGAACGAGGAGTCGACAAATATATTGAAAAGGCCTTTTCTACCAAGTATCAAGGAAATCAGATTTGTTGTCCATGTGATAGTTGTTATTATCATTATTAGCGTCATGAGAATGTTGTGAGAGATCACCTAATTTGTAATGGTTTTGTGCTAAGAATGGATAAGTTGTCAAAAATAAGGAATCGAAATCGAAAGAGAAAGATGTACTTTGGCAGATGATGAATAACCAATCCTTGATGACTTCAATGATGATGTAGCAAGCTTGCTACATGATGCACCTGATGCTTTTAGAGAGTGGCCGAATGACGAGGCAAAAAAGTTTTTAAAGTTATTGGAATTGTTCGGAAATATTTATGTATACGAATTTTGATTTGTAAGAGATATGTTAAAAGGACTTTGTATTTGGTTTGGTTGGCTTAGCTCATGAACTGAGATAAAAAGTGGGAAACGTACAGGTGGAGGAAAGTGATTATTATATAAGTTAAGTTAACACCAAAGAAGGTTGAATATCATGTTATGTTACATTATGTTATGCCAAGACCTGTATTTGCCAGCGATTTGTGTTAAGTAATTGAGTTATGCCAGCGATATATTTTGAAGGATTAATTCTTTTCCGAACAATTACCAAGCTTAATTATTGTATGAAAAACGTTTGCCAAAACCGTTTTAACGGGCTGAAGTTAAGTTACTGAGTTTTTCGCTCATTTTGGTTTAGTTTAGTTTTGTATTCTCTTACGTAATTGCGGGTTCGTGTTGGAAGCTCGAGTGGATCAAAAGAGAGAGTTTGGTTATGAAATTGTAATTAGATTAATGATTCACATGTTGTATCTAGAAGTATTTAAGTATTTATTTGAGAATAGAATATTCTATTTTTTGAGATTGAGTAAAGTATTCTATAGTATGATATATGGTTTTGGAGTTATTATGTTGTGGGCCCTGACCTACATGTCCAGGATCGATTTGTAAGGTTATGTTTTCGCTGCAAGATAATATAATTTGAGGTGTTTCAAGTGTAAATTGAGGTTTATGAATGTTAGGTGTGACTAGCTAGCAGTTCGAAAGTGCGGGCTGTTACAGGTGGTATCAGAGCATGATTGTTTTAGAGTTGTCGTGATCTTCATATCATGGCATATGAGTTCAAGAAAGATTTTTGGGATTGTTTGAAATTGATTTGGGATTTTAGTTGGTTAAGAATTGAGAAATTGAGATATTCAAGGTTGAGTATAGAGAATTAAAATTATGAAAAGTGAAAAGTTCTATTGGGGTTTTAGTTTTGAGTGCACTAGTAGAATAAATGCTTATTGCTGCGGTCATTAAGTGGCCTATTGCGGCGGTTTTGACCGCGCAGCAATAAAGGGCGCAGCAATAGGTAATTAAACTATTCTTGCGGTTTTAAACCGCAAGCAATATTACAACATATTGCTTTGCGGTTTATGGGACAAACCGCAAAGAATATTCATATTTTTTTATTATAAAAATATGGATATTCTTGCGGTTTTTCCCGAAAACCGCAGCAATATATATTTTTTATTATAAAAAATACAGCATATTCTTCGTTGTTGTTGACCAAAACCGCAAAGCAATAGGTCATAGTACGCTTAAATTTTTTTTTTTTTTTTTTTTTTTTTTGTATTTTGTAATCAAATTTGAAATATTAAAACTAGGCAATATTGTAAACTACCATCATCAAACTAAATAATGTAAACTGAGTATGTAATTTCATCTCTTAAAATGAAACACACATTATTAATTAATTAGAGCTATGATAAATCGCAAAAAAAATCAGATCTAAAATAAAAACAACTTGAGCAAACTAAAAATCAGATCTGAGCCATAAAAACAACTCGAGCAAACTTAAAATCAGATCTTGTAATCATCTTGCAGTGGTCTTGTGGTGGTCTTACGGGCATTTTAAAAAAACCGATGCTGGAGGTTGGGTCTTGCGGTGGTCGAACACCGGGCATCTCGCGGTCGAGCGCTAGTTTCCTTGTGGTCGGAGTAGGTCGTTCTTCAATGGCGAAGTAGGTCGTTCTTCATGTACATCAACATCACCTTTTACTCTCTTCTACAACTTGCTCAATCAATTTCCGTACATCAATGAATGAAAATGACATTGATATTAGAATGAATGTCTCGAGTCAAATACAACAAGACCCAAAAAAAAGAAACAAACCCAATTCAACCATCTCGATACCCTTATGAGAAAGTCGGAAAATTCTAAACTTCCCATGAATTAGATTCCAAAAACACCTCTAAAAAGGATAAATCAACATAAATTACCCATTTTACAACACCCCCCCACCTTACCAAATAAGGAAAGCAAAAAAAACTGCCCAGCAAAACATCAACAAAAATAGAAAGTTAGAACACACATACATGATAGATACCTTCTCGGAGTTACTAGGGGTGGGAGATTGGACACGATTCGGTTCGAAAGAGAAAAGTGGAGAAAAAGATAGAGAAAGAGGGAAGGAGGTAATGGAAAGGTCGCCAAAAAATAGAATAAGGTGTGCGGCGGTTGGAAGAGAGGTGCGAGATGATGATAGAGGAGGGACGAGACCGGAGATCGAGCAACAAAATCTCGAAGAACGACGAGTGAGAGATCCGGAGAATCGGCCGACGAGTGAGTGAGAGAAGAGGCGTGAGTGAGGACCGGCGACGAGTGAGGACCGGCGTGAGTGAGGACCGGCCGAGTGAGAGGCGTGAGTGAGGAGAGGAGAGAGGAGGCGTGAGAGAGAGAGAGAGGGAGAGAGAGAATCAGTGGGTTTTGTGAAGGTGAGGGAGAGAGGAGTGAGGGTGAACGGCATGTGAGAAATGAGAGAACAGTGAGGAAAAAAGCAAACCCTAACTCATGATAGCACGCGTTTTATACTTTTTTTTAATATTTATTAATGATATTGCTGCGGTTTTTATCAAGAACCGCAGCAATATATTAAAATATTATTTTTTAATATTATTTTAATATATTGCTTTGCGGTTTTTGACAAAAACCGCAAAGCAATAGGTTTGGTCAAAAAAGTCAACTTTTTTCAAAAATTTTCTTCTTTGAAAACCATATTCTTTGCGGTTTTTGGAGGAAACCGCAGCAATATCTTTATTTTATATTTTACCTTTTCTTTTTACGTGATATATTGCTGCGTATGGGTAAAAACGCAGCAATATCATCGCAGCAATAAGCAGTTATTCTACTAGTGGTGTGAGTTGTTATTGGAGAAAGATCGAATTATAATGTTTGAGATTGTGGTCAATTCGTAATTGGAAGTTTGTGATTATTAATTAGGTTGGAGAGAATTTATCTATTAAGATATTAGAGTTCGGTTATGAGTTTTGTTGATTTGATTTTTGTGAAAATGTTTTCTGTGATGTACTCGTTTTGGAATGAGCTAAAGTTTGATGTTTTCAAATTTCGAGTATGAAATTATTTTAAGGGTGGTAGTATGTAACAACCCATGTTTTTAAGCATGTTTTAGTTCAAGTTGATTATTTTTATTAGTCTAACTAAGCTTTAATATCAATGAGAAATTACCTGAGAATTATTATTTAAAGGTACCTATATTATTGGGAGTTTTATGGAATGAGGTATTTTTATGTTTTTGAAAAAAAAAAGAAAACAAATATTTATCTCTTCTCTTTGGTGGCTTAATAAGGAGTAGCCACAAATCTGATTTGTTGTCAATTTCTCGTGCCTTCTTTGGCAAATTAAAACCCCCGATTCCCTTTTTCACTCAAAACCCATTCACTGTTCCTCCATTTATCTCAAGCTCGGACCTCCTCGTCGGAGTCACCTCCGTTTCCCTCTATTTAAAACCCATCTCTTCGAGATCTAGTGGTGTTCCTACCACCGGTGCTGCTGTCGTTGGTTGTTCTTTAGTTCCATTTTCTCTCTCCTCTGCTTCTGTGGTGATGCTGTTGTCCGCCTGTGTTGCTGCCGCCGGCGTTCTGCTGGTGTTGTCGGTGTTGCAGCTGTTGTCGTTGGTGATGTAAGTCTCTCTCCTCTACTTACTTGCTTTGCTGCTGCCCGTATCAGTTGGTGTTCGTTGTTGCATATTGTTATTGTTGACTGCAATTTATGGTTTAAGGAGGTTGAGGAGGTATATAAACTTTAGTTTTATTTTGTTATTTTATTTGAGCAATGAATGTTTTATTTATTAGTTCATGAGTTTTTAAAAGAAAACAATTTGCAATTTACCTTCGTTGTATAGGTTTTTTTTTGTTGTTGGTAGTTTATTAGTTTTAAGTGATGGGCTTTATTAACTTTCACTAATGGTTAGTTTTATATCTTGTTATTGATTACAAAAAAATCAGTTTGCAAATGATTTACTAAGAATGATTGTGATGTTTCTGAAAAAGGGGTTTAATTCGAATGTACATTCTTTTCTTAGGAAGTATTAGTATTGTTGAAGGAAGGAATTAGAGTTAGCTTGTAAGAGTTGAGTCATTCAGTATCTATTTGAAGAATAGTAATTAAATGAGATTAGTTTGAGAACGATTATTGATTACTCCTATTGTTCTTAAGGTGAGTTATGGGTAGCAATATGTGGAGATCAAAGAGTCTTGGAAGCTTGGAAGAAGTTGTATTGTCAAGATATTGGAGGTGTATTAGTAAGGAATTGGTTTGCAATTGAGGTAACATTTATGTTCAGCAAATTGTATTTATGTGCCCGTATGTATTGTGTTTTTAATATCGTATAACGTTTATAGTCATGGCCATGGTTATAGATGCACCATTATGAGTTAGTTGTGAATTTTTATTTCTGTTATTGGAATTATTCGGAAATATCTATGTATACGAATTTCGATTTGTAAGAGATATGTTAAAAGGACTTTGTATTTGGTTTGGTTGGCTTAGCTCATGAACTAAGATAAAAAGTGGAAAAGGTACAGGTGGAGGAAAGTGATTATGATATATGTTAAGTTAAGACCAGAGAAAGTCGAATATTCTGCTATGTTACATTATGTTATGCCAAAACCTGTACTTGCCAACGATTTGTGTGAAGTAATTGAGCTAGGTCAGCGATATATTTTAAAGGATTAATTCTTTTCCGAACCATTACCAATCTTGATTATTGTATGAAAAACATTTGCGAAACAAAACCGTTTTAACGGGTGAAGTAAAGTTCTTGAGCTATCCGCTCATTTTAGTTTAGTTTTGTTTTATATTCTCTTTCGTAATTGCGGGTTCGTGTTGGAAGCTCATAGTGGATCAAAAAGAGAGAGTTTCGTTATGAAATTGTAATTAGATTAATGATTCATAGGTTGTATCTAGAAGTATTCAAGTATTTATTTGAGAATAAAATATTCTTTGTTTGGGAATCGAGTAAAGTATTCTATAGTATGATATATATGGTTTTGGAGTTATTATGTTATGGGCCCTGACCCGCAGGTCCAGGATCGATTTGTAAGGTTATGTTTCCGCTGCAAGATAATATAATTCGAGGTGTTTCAAGTATAAATTGAGGTTTATGAATGTTAGGCGTGATTAGCTAGCAGCTCGGAAGTCGAGTTGTTACACATTTGGCCAAATAGTCGGACCTACGAAGGAAATTGTTGAAGAATTTAAGTTCGTCTTAGGAACTTTGGGGAAGGATCCCTATCTTGCGCCACTTAATTATACCAATTTTCCAAGACTGCCCACACATGACAATATATGGGAGTATGTTTTGGTATGTTGCTGAATTTAAGTTCTTTTGTATAAGTTCAGAGTCAAGTATAAGTACTATAAATATGTTTTGGTATGTTGCAAATTTAAGTTCTTTTCTATAAGTTCGATAGTCAAATATGTTAAGAGTGCTAGGAATTTTATTGTGGCACTTTAATTATTGACATAGAAAAAGTATATGGTTTATGAAACTGGAAGAAAATATGTTATGGAGGTTCTGAATGCAAGCTAGCGTAGTTATAAATGCATATTAAAGACGAAGCACTTCTATCAATATGCTACTAATGAGTTATGATGGGCTAACAAACCCGACACTATTTCGGTACCTCAATTTCAGGATCTCTTAGATTATTGGCATTGTGCAAAGATTGAGGTACTTAATGAGACATTCCTTATATATTCTTGTAATAATATAGGTCTATATCTAATTATAACTTCTTCTTTTATTGCATAGGATGAAAGTAAGATCAATAGAGACAATCGCCTATTGTTAAATGATATGCACACAATGGGACGCAAGTCTTTTGCGATTTTACGACATGAAATGGTAACTACTTTATCTCGTTTCTAGTTAATTTTCTAGTGATTTATGCATTACTTGGATTACTTTGGTGATGTAACTTATATTCTAGTCTTTTTTCATTCTTTTTACTTAAGCAATGCTTCTCTAGTATGATAACTCACTAGGTTTAGCCATTCCGATTATTTCAGTTACCTTATCATTTATATGTGTTTTGGATTCTCTGCACTTATTGTTAGCAACCTAATTTTAATTGTTTTTTTATGTAGCAACAAGCGGACCTAAATAAGAAAGAACCTTCCCATGCAAACGTCTATATAGAAGCAAGGAAAAGAGTTCCCGGAAGAACATACCTTACTGACAATGAGAAAACTCAAGAGAATATTGTGAGTTAACAAGTTGTACTATTATATAATTTTGTACTTTTTATAACTTAGTAATAAGATACTGAATTCATGTTTCATTATTAGGCAAAGATAGATGCTATAAAGTCATCCCAACACGATGAAGGTAGCAACTCCAAAGATCCTTACGTTGAAGTAATACAAGATCCAAAAAGCAAAAGCCGCTTATGGCTATTCGGAAAAGGTGCGACGAAGACTGATTTGAAGAAAAAGGATAAAAAAACCAGGTTTCATAATTCCGCAAGAATTCTTGGAGAGTATGAAAACAGAGCTGTTGTTGTTGGTGTTGGTGGTGTTGGTGTTGTATCTATGATTGTATCTCAACTTACTTCAAGAAGCTAATCCCGGAATAGATCTTGTTATTCCTAATTTTGCAAGCCCATCGATTCCAAAGGATGAAACTAGTGCACCGCAGGTTAGTGTACAAAATTGGCAATCCGCTAGCGGACCGTTAATTGTCAGTACGCTTTATTTTTTCTATCCAGTTCTTCCTTTTCTTTCATATACTTCTATTTTCTCCCTCCCTAAACTCAATTATTCTTCTTTTAATTTCAAAGCTATTATAGTTAAGGATAAGGAAACAATGAATTTGGGGTTGTCAAATTTGGATATATGTTTTTGCTTTAACAAACAAAAATGGCTTGTGGTATTCTCTTTTCAAGCTAATTTAATGTGAAGAATACAATGCAGATTTTAAGGGAATAGAACTTTTATTAAATCCTACATGTGTAGCTTATATATGTATCATTCAATATACACCCACCTATTTTCATCTTACATGTCTCTTATATATATGAAATGACTAGGGTATAAATTTCACAAATTTTAATTATAATTCATGTAATTCATAGATAATCATCACTTCAGTTGAGTCCTGTTATTGACAAGGAAATTGAAACAGGGGGATAAAACTTCTTTATCTATTGGTTATACCTAAGATTTTGTCCTAGTGGTGGCGTCACTGATTATATATATTC